>CAMQGK010000058.1:3500000-3907500 GCA_947000775.1 Pterois miles | reverse complement strand
AAATATTAACAGACAGATTGAACAAACATCACTTTCATCCCCATCAGTAGCTGCGTATGAGACTGGAAACAACCAGACAATATCACAACAAATCCTCTAACGGCCAGAAAAGTTGTCAACAAGTTGCACTCGACGATTTGTTGAAAATTACGGATTCAAGTGAGGATTTCCTCCACGGTGATAATGACTGAAGACTTCCAGAGACTGACCAAAGAGACTCGACTGACTTCCACCATGGAAAATGTGACATGTGCTCTCAGAGCCTTCATATACATTGTAAACAGACTGTGCCATGAATACTGCTCCAACCACGGCTCATATAGTAGGCCAACAAAAAATGTCATTAGCCTACTGATAATATCATTTTATCCTGTTTTGATGTATCTAATAAAATCATTGATATCACAAATTGATATCTAGGACACAGTGTTATTATGGATGAATCCAACTCTGAAGTAGGCCTACTTGAATACAATAATTCCCAGCAGATATGTGACATTAGATCTTCATGGCAACTTAGTGATTTGAGCTAATCTAACTGATTTGTTATGAATACGCAGCACTAAACATAACACCAAACATATTAAATGTGGGTCCTGCTTTATTACCTGACCTGTCCTGATGAAGGCCTCAGCTGTGTCAAAGAAAGAACTCCATCATTTCCATTTTACGATGGCATTTTGCATATTTCTAAATTAAAACAATTTATTCAAGTTCCCACAGCAGATCTGGAACCAGCTAATATTTCAGTATGGAAAAATTATGTAATGATCCGTTTCATCTGTGTAATGAGACGACTACAGTCACTGTACTGTTCTACTTATGGTAAAATAAAATACACGTTCATTATTTCTGTGACTCTGTGGAATTTTCATTCATCCAGGTCATATTCATTCTGGCAAAAAATGGGATCGAAGGCAACTGGACTTAGATTTGTCTCTGAAGACGATTCGCCCCTTATCCAAGTGGCTTCATCAGTTCGAACGCTACAGTCTGACTAGTCCCCACGAGTCTTTCTGTGACCAACTGGTCATAACGTGTTGTTAGGATAAGAGAGGCTACGTTACATATATTGATATGGTGAATATGGGGGGTGCGCTATCATGCACACAATGACGCACTGCAGCAAATATTGCGAGACTTTCCATTTAAGAAACAAAATTAGAAACTCAGTGTAATAATAAACTTGACGGCGCAATTTTGACCGTCTAGAGGAAATGCAGTGAAATTTTAATTTTTAGTTAGAATAAATATGGCCGACAGCTGTGATGGAGCTGAACCCATCCTGAGGACGGCTGCTATGATCTAAATGTTGTCACTAAATCAACCTGAAATCTGAAAACATCTTCTCTGACAGTTTGGGGACGCACATATCGCTCCGGCTGCTGTGTGATGACTCCAAGTATTTAATAAACTCAAAGGAATAAATACTAAATATTAACAGTCAGTGTGAACAAACATCAGTTTGAGGAGTCGCAGAAAGACTTGTAGTCATCCCCATCAGTAGCTGCGCATGAGACTGGAACCAAACATCTATCAAACAATATGACTGAGGACGCGATCATGTTTCTTCATACAGTGCTTAGATGGGGACTTGATCTCATGCCTTTAGCAGCTGATTGGATGAAACTTTACATCACAGAGGTGAGACCTGACTGTAAAATCTCGTGCGTACA
Organism: Pterois miles; assembly: GCA_947000775.1. Lineage (NCBI taxonomy): Eukaryota > Metazoa > Chordata > Actinopteri > Perciformes > Scorpaenidae > Pterois > Pterois miles. The sequence goes on along the minus strand of CAMQGK010000058.1, from coordinate 3,905,824 downwards.
AAATGCCGTCCATGGTTGCCATGGTTTCTCTCAGGCGCATCATTTATGAAGCAGAATTTGAACATTAACAAATCATCCAACGGCCGGAAAAGTTTGTCCAAAGTTGCACTCGACGATTTGTTGAAAACGACAGAGTCAAGTGATTATTTCATCCATCGTGTGAAAGACCGAAGACTTCCAGAGGGTGACCAAAGAGACCTGACTGACTTCACCATGGAAAATGTGAGATTTTAACACTTTCTATGTATTTTACCGTCGAGGCTCTTGGAGCGAACATCGGAGACGTTTGATTTCAAGGGTTTATTTGAGCTCAAACTCTGATCTTGTCTTAAACTTAACCAAGTTTGTTGTTGTCTAAATTTAAGAAGATTTCTGGTAGAAAGCCCTTAGAGCAAACTTCTCCGATGTGCTCTCAGAGCCCTCATCATACATTGTAAATAGACTGTGCCATGAACACTGCTCCAACTATGACTCACATAGTAGGCCTTCACAAAATGGCGTCCGTAGCCTACTGATAATATAATGATATGTGACATTATATTTTCATGGCAGCTTTGTGGTTTGAGCTAATTTAACTGATATGTTATGAACATGCAGCACTAGAACATAATACCAAACATACTGTATTAAATGTTGGTCCTGATTTATTACTTAACCTGTCCTGAAGGAGCCCCAGCTGTGTCAAAGAAAAACCTCCATTGTTTCCATTTTGCATATTCATAAATTAAAACTATTTATTCAGGTTTCCACATCAGATCTGGGGCCAATTAATATTTCAGTATGAACAAATTATGTAATGATCCGTTTTATCTGTGTAATGAGACGATTACAGTCATTGTACTATTCTACTTATGGTAAAATAACATGCACTTTCATTATTTCTGTGGCCAGCTGGTTATAACGTGTTGTTATGATGAGAGAGGTTGCGTTACATATATCTAACTGCTGAATATGGGGGGTGCGCTACCATGCACACAATGACGCACTGCAGCAAATATTGCCAGACTTTCCATGTAAGAAAGAAAATTAGAAACTCACTCAACTATTTCAACACAGATAAACTATGTGTGAGGACTACTGAAGTGGAGGTTTCTGGTTAAGAGTCTCAGCAAAAAAAATAGTTTTGAGGAAAGGGACCTTTAAAGATATGGATTATAAAATTACAGACAGATTTTGAAGACATTACAGGTAAATAAGAGTAAAAAAACACTAATAGAAACCATAAAACTTCCCCAGTTGATCACTTGCATGAAGACAATTATTCTTTGTATTACATATTTTTCTGAAATTAAGAAGAAGAAGAAGAAGAGCAACAACAACTATTATTAGTCCCACGAGGAGAAATTCAGTTTTTACACACTGTTGTTAATTTCACACAGTACACATACATGCATTAATGGAGAAATGTCAGAGTGGGGGGGGGCTGCTCCTGACAAGCGCCCCGAGCAGTTAGGGGTTTGGTGCCTTGCTCAGGGGCACTTCGACACTGCCCAAGAGGCGAACTGGCGCCTCTCCAGCTACCAGTTCACACTCGTTCTTGGTCCATGTCGGGACTTGAACCGGTGACCCTCCGATTACCAAGCCAACTCCCAATTATGCAGTCGAGATTCCCACATTTGGGGAATTCGCAGAGGTCAGCTCAGCCGGAGTGCAATGACTAAGCCTGGCCCTGGGTGAACCACCTTCTTGATCATGGTATCTCCGTTGCCAGGTATGTATATTCTATATATATTTATAGTAAATTGTATTTTTAATAATCAAATGAGGCATTATCTAATGGTAACTTTTGGTGAATTTTGGAGAAATCTACAGACACAAATAGACAAAATGTAGTCAAATAAACAGCTACACACACTTCAATGGTGATGGCAGGAACAGCAACCATGCTAAAATCTTTATTAACTAGTGATGAATCACACTCATGTATGAATGATACGTCATTAACAGCCTAATGAAGATACAGAAAAATATGAATAAGTGAAGCTCATATGTTATTAAGAGCAGCCAATAAGCTCCTCCTGTCTCCTCTGTAGGTCACGCCCTGACAGTAAAGTCATTATTTTATTATCTAGTTGAATTTTTGCAGAAAATTGCAGAATGAAATTCCCATTATTCCGTGCTGTGTGTTGCATTTACTTGTGAAGCCTCATTCTAACATGAGCATGTGTTGTTGCAGTTTGTTGTGCTGATTGCTCTTGCAGACCACAGCTACTGCAGACAGAAGAGAGCCAGGAAGCCTGCAACCCTCAGACAGCGTCCGTGCTGCAGGGGCAGCCAGGTAACTACTTTGGATAGAAAAATATGTTAATGTCCTAAATTATGCACAATGTAATCTTAAAAAGGTAGAGAGTCAGACAGTTTTACACCAATGGTAAACACGTGGTGGACTATATTGTGAATACTGAATGTTTTGGGACACGGTCTACTGTACAGACATATTGCACTGCTGATTAGACTCATTTTACATTACAGCAACTTTTCTGTTGAGTTTCCATCAGAGTTTTTACCAGTTTACAGCTTTAATCTGTGAAAATGTCAGCTTAAGGACATTTTTTATTGTGCTTTACTTTAAATTCTTCCTGCATCCAGGTGTAAAATCACAATTTTTTTCTGAAATCGAATCTGTGAAGGGTCTGTTAATTTGACAAATTAATAATAACTTTATATGTGTCGAACTTTTCATACAAGCACAAAGAGCTTTACAGTCAACACTCACACAACTCACACAACTCACACAATCAACAGATTAAATACTGAGGAAATACTGAGGACACGCCATCTTGAATTTAAAAGAAATAGAATGAATTGAGGAAACAAAGAAGAAAAATTTGAAAGTTTTAAAAAATAAAACTGAACATATTTAATAACATGTAAAACAGAATAAAATAAAATACAATACCTAAAATTGATAAAGAAAGACTAAAAAGATGGGTCTTAAGCTTACTTCAAAACTATTAATACTACATGTCGCCCTCAGATCTTCAGGCAGCTTATTCCATAAATGGGGGGCATAGTAGTAAAAAAATGCCTCCCCGTATGTTTCAGTCCTAACTTTGGGTTCAGTTAAAAGGCCTCTTCAAGAAGACCTGAGGGCTCTGCTGGGTTCATATGGTAAAAGCAAGTTAAATAAATAAGGAGCTCATCCATTAAGATCTTTATAAAACAATAAAAGACTTTTAATATCAATTTTAAGAGACACAGGAAGCCAATGCAGAGACTTAAAAATCGGTGTAATTTTTTCTGTTTTTTTGTCAACATTGGAGCAGCTGAGTTTTCAAGTAATTGCAGCCCCAAAATCTTTTAGGGAGAACAGAAAGAAGAGCATTGCAGTAATAAATCCTGTAGGTAATAAAAGCATGAATAAGTGCCTCTGCATTGGCATGAGAGAGAAACTGGTGTACTTTAGCAATGTTCTTTAAATTATAAAATGCCTTTCTTATGATGTCCTTCATCTGAGCCTCAAAATTCAGTTGTGAGTCAAATATTACACCAAGATTTTTTACTTGTTAACATGGGCTAAAAGAGATGACTTGTAGTTTGCTTGCCATTTTCTCTCTCTGATCCCGTGTACCAATGGCTAAAAAGTTTTGTCCTGGTTGAGCTGCTGAAAGTTCTCTGCCATCCAGGACTTGATGTCTGAAATACGGTTAAAAAGGACAAAAAATAAGGACTTAGTTCTCTGTATGTATTTTTCTCTTATGAGATAATAAAAGCTCATTGGTCAGTCAGAGGTTAACTGGAGTCTGACATCCTCTTGTGTTTCTTACCTTCTCCAGGAGCAGCATCAGTCTGAGTCGGCTGCCAGCCCTCCCAGGAAGAGGAAGCGGACCTCCGTGGCTGAACCTCCAGAGGTCGTGAAGCAGGTCCCCGCTCCCGAGCCCCCCATCCCATCTGCCACCATCTCCCCTTCTGAGCTTCCAGTGGTCTCCAAGATGGCCCCCAGCCCTCAGCCCTCCTCTGCTCCTCTGCTCGACGACGGCCCTCTGTTGATCAACAACCACCCGGTGGAAGAGTACCAGCGGATCTACCACGAAGTGGTTGATGACATGCTGAGGTATGTTTGAGCCAAACATCAGGACTCTTTCAATCAGATAATTATTATATTCTACAATAACTGCAACCTAAAAATAAGTATTTTGACCACACAAATCATTCAGATTAAATGTGTGTTACCTCGGCTCCTCACAGGTTCAAGAATGGCCGCCAGCGTCCCTACAGTTTAGAGCTTGGACGGCGCATCAAACAGAAGCTGTGGGAGAGGCTGAATCGTCCAACGTTCGCGTCAACAGTAGGGGAAGACGGGCTGGTTCAGGTGGAGGTGTCATACGGGGTTGGAGTCTCTCCTCCCCGTTATGATGTCGACATTCAGGGAGAACCAAAGCCTAGTATGCCATCCGCTAAAAGAGCTAAGAAATGAAACCTGATCAAATTAGCGCTTTGAGATGAAATCTGTAAATATTGTGATTTTAAGGGATCTGTAAATATTGTGATTCTAAGTATTCTTTATATAATATTGTGACTTTAAGTTTTCTTTATAAGAATAATCTGTTTTTAGTCAGTACATGCAGTTCCGGGTTAGATCCTCCATCGACAGTCTCCGCCTACTAGCAAAATATATACCTTTAGAGAACAGCCTCTGCCAACCTCCATCAATTTCAGCCACCGACCGACGTCAACTCAGCAGCCATCTGCTGTCTTAGCCTCCACCTGCAGACAGCAGATGGTTGCACACATGCTCCATCTAAATCCTTTTGTGTCCACCATCTCCTCCGCCTCTAACAGTGAAAAAAAAGTTACATCTTAAACACCTGTCAGCCGCCACCTATAACCTCTACCGGAAACCTGCAGGCCCCTCCTCCACCTGCAGCTTCCGACAGACAGCTGTGGGCTGAGGCTCCACCCAACGCCTCTGCCAGCACCCTGCAGGCCCCGTCTCCACCTGCCGGCTCTGGCAGACAGCTGCGGGCGACGCCTCGATCCTGCTACCTGCAGGCCCCGCCTCAAACTGCAGGTTCCAGCAGACAGCTGCGGACCAAAGCAAATCAGCTGGAATTCTGCAGGCCCCTCCTCCACTTACTAGCTCCGTCAGACAGCTGCGGGCCGAGGCTCCACTCAATGCCTCTGCCGGCACCCTGCAGGCCCCGCCTTCACCTGCCGGCTCCGGCAGACAGCTGCGGGCCAAGCCTCGACCCAACGTCTCTGCCTGCTACCTGCAGGCCCCGCCTCCACTTGCCAGCTCCGATAGATAGCTGCGGGCTGAGGCTCCACCCAACGCCTCTGCCAGCACCCTGCAGACCCCGCCTTCACCTGCCGGCTCTGGCAGACAGCTGCGGGCCAAGCCTCGACCCAACGCCTCTGCCTGCTACCTGCAGGCCCCGCCTCCACTTGCCAGCTCCGATAAAAAGCGGGGGGCGGAGGCCCCACCCACCACCCCTGCCGGCAACCTGCAGGCCCCGCCTCCACCTGCAGGTTCCAGCGGACAGCTGCGGACTGAAACAAATCAGCTGGCAACCTGCAGGCCTGCCTCCATTTACCAGCTCCGACAGACAGCTGCAGGCTGAGGCTCCACCCAACGCCTCTGCCAGTACCCTGCAGACCCCGCCTCCACCTGCCAGCTCTGGCAGACAGCTGCGGGCCGAGCCTCCGCCCAACGCCTCTGCCGGCAACCCGTGGTCCCCAGCTCCACCCAATGCCTCTGCCGGCTGCCGGTTGCCGGCAAAGACCATTGGGTGGAGGCGGGGCCCGCAGGTTGAAGGCAGAGGCGTTGGGTGGAGGTAGGGCCCGCAGATGTCTTCCGTAACCTGCTGGCAGAAGAGAGGCCCGCAGGTTGCCAGCAGAGGTGTTGGGGGGAGGCTCTGCCTGAAGCTGAACGTGGAGGTTTTGCCCGCAGCTTTTTTCCGGCACCTACAGGTGGAGGCTGTGCCCGCAGGTTGATGGCAGAAGCTTTAGGTGGAAGCTCGGCCCGCAGCTGTCTGCCAGAGCTGGCAGGTGGAGTTGGGGCCATCAGGGTGTCGGCATAAGTGTTGGTTGGAGGATCGGCTCGCAGCTGTCTGCTAGAACCTGCAGGTGGAGATGGGGGTCCCGCAGGTTTCCGGTAGAGGTTTTGGGTGGAAACCTGGCCTGTAGCTGCAGGTGGAGGCTTGGCAAACAGCTGTCTGCCGGACTGTGCAGGTGGACGAGGGGCCTGATGTTACTGGCAGAGGAGTTGGGTGCAGGCGTGGCTCGCAGCTGTCTGCTGGCAACTTTGTGTGGAAGGGGCCCGCAGGTTGCCGGCAGATACGTTGGGTGGAGGCTCGGCCCACAGCTGTCTGCTGGAGTGTGCGGGTGGAAGCGGGGCCTGCACGTTGCCGGCAGAGGCATTGGGTGGAGGCAGGGCCCGCAGGTTGACGGCAGAGGCGTTGGGTAGAAGCAGGGCCTGCAGGTGTCCAGCAGAGGCGTTGGGTGGAGGTGGGGCCCGCAGGTTGCCGGCAGAAGCTTTGGTTGGAGCCTCCAATCAATGCCTCTGCCGGCAACCTGTGGTCTCCGCCTCCTCCCACAAGCTGTGGCAGACAGCTAAGGGCCAAACCCCCACCTGCAGGTTCCAGCAGACAGCTGCGGGCCGAGCCTCCACCCAACGCCTCTGCCAGCAACCTGTGGGCCCATTCCACCCGAAGACTCCAGCAGACAGCTGCGGGCTGAGCCTTCACCCAACGCCTCTGCCGGCAACCTGTGGGCCCATTCCACCCGAAGACTCCAGCAGACAGCTGCTGGCTGAGCCTCCACCCAACACCTCTGCCAATAATCTGCGGTCCCCGCCTCCACCTAAGGCCTTTGTCGGCAACCTACGGGCCCCGCCTCCACCTGCAGGTTCCAGCAGACACCTGCGGGTCGAGCCTCCATCCGCAGTTACCGACAGACAGCTGTGGGCCGAGCCACTACCCAACGCTTCTGCCTGCAACTTGCGGACCAGCTTAAACCCACAGAGTGTGGCGGACAGCTGAAGGCTGAGACCCCACTCAAGGCCTCGGCCGGCAACCTGTGGGCCCCCTCCACCTGAACCTGCAGGTGGAGGCGGGGCCCATAGGTTGCTGGCAGATGGGGGGAAACCCACCCCCCAGCTTCCTTCCTTACCTCCTGGTGGAGGAGGGCCCCCAAGGTGCCCGGAGGGGGGGTGGGGGGGGGCTCCCCCTGAAGGTGAAGGGGGGGGGTTTCCCCCCCACTTTTTCTTGGCCCCCCCGGGGGGGGGGGGCCCCCAGGTTGCCGGAGAAGATTTTCAGTTCACCACCCAAATCCTCTGCCAGCAACCTCGGGCCAGCCTAAACCCACAGGGTCCGGCAGACAGCTGCAGGCTGAGCCCCCACTCAACGCGTCTGCCGGCACTAGGGATGGGTCGGTCGGGAACAAAACGGCTCTTAGAGCCGGCTCTTCGATGTGAACAACGGGAGCCAGCTCCTATTTGGGAGCCGCGTTGTCTCTCTGTGTGTGTCTCTCTCTCTCTCTCTCTCTCTCTCTCTCTCTCTCTCTCTCTCTCTCTCTCTCTCCCAGCAGTAGCGCACGAACAGAGCAGGAGGGAGGGAGAGAGAGAGCCGGGGGCAACAAGAAAAGCCAACATCGACACATTAGGAAGGTAAAGTAAAGAAAATGAGTTACACTAGGAAAAGAATCAAAATCTGGAAACATTTCAGTTTTATTGACGATACAAAGGAAGAGTGCAGAGTCTGCAAGAGTATCATTTAGAGCCACAAACAACCTGCACAGGCACCTGAGAACAGTCCACCCGTCAATGCAATGAGAATATAAAACACAGTCAGTTGAGTGTGATATTAATGAAGGTGCCAGTGTGTCTACTGCAACTATTGCTGCTGCTGTTGCTGCTGCTTACGTGATTAATTAATTGCTGATTAATACAACCCAGATATAACACAAACTACTGTCTCAAGTGTCTGTGATAACGTAGAACTGAATCAACTCCTCTGTAATACGCTCTCATCATATACTGGGAATTACAGGCTTCTTAATGCTACAGTGCTCCTTTTGCAGGACTGGTTTTGATTACATTAGGCCAGTGGTTCTCAAAGTTTGTCTGTCATACTCTTTAGATTGCATTTGTATCCACAAATAACAACAGGCACACTTTTTGACAATTTTGTTCTTCAAACTGTAAAATATTCCACTCAGTACATATTTTAGTTAAAAATCTTTGACTACATTAAACTACATTAAAGAGATTTTCATCAAAAACTTAGTTGTTTGAAGCCAATATATCATGTATCATGTTAAAACTACACATTCGGTTTCATTGATAACTTTCCTTTTTTAGGTGAGCTGCAATTACGAAGCGCACTTGAGAGGAAATGTTTACATTCAGTTTGACACGTAAGTCATCACATAGCCACTCCACAACTTTTTCCAAATAAATAAAATGTACATTGTTTGAATTTTTGGATAAAACTCATCATCCTGTCCTTTTGTCTGCCCAGAGAGGAGCAGTGTAAAGATGCCATCATCAGGTTCAATGGGAGGTGGTACGCAGGTCGGCAGCTTCATTGTGAGCTGTGTCCTGTTACACGCTGGAAGAATGCTATATGTGGTGAGTTATTCATACTGATAATAAGAGTGGCATTTTCACTTGGTGACATTCCTGCAGAGACACAAGGTTCAGTTGTGTTTGTATTTCCTCTCTCAGGATTGTTTGACAGAAAGAAGTGCCCTAAAGGGAAGCACTGTAACTTCTTGCACGTATTTCAAAACCCTGGCAATGAATTCCGGGGGGCCGACAGGGACCTGCACTTATCGCCAGCGTGAGGGGGAGTCGCAGAGACGGGTGGCACTCAGAGCGTTAAGGAGACCGATCGTGGAGGCAACGCCAGTGCAGCAGAAGCCCGCCGAGATCTGAGAGATCCCACAGCAGACTAGAGGGCGACAGGCGGAGGAGAAGGAGCAGGAGCAGGGAGAGGAGCGCCTCCCACCATCACAGAGAGGACAGACGCTCATCCAGACACAGTGACAGGAGGAAAGACTTGTATCTGAGCAGTGAAAAGTGAACAGTCTAACACAGAAATACCAAGTGGGCCTGCTGGATACGCTGACATGTTTACCTACTGGCTCCTCCATTTCAAAATCTGTGAATTTGTTCTGGCTTTTCTCCTCTTAACGATGTGAACGGTATAGGGAAGGATAATTGAAATTTTAGAGCAGTGATGCAATACGTTAGAACCCGCCACCAATGTGTACATATTTGAATATTTTGCTTTTGGAAGACTGTTAATGTGGCTTTAATTATTGAACACTGGATCGCTGGAACTGCAGTACAATAAGATAAGATAAGATATTCCTTTATTAGTCCCACAGTGGGGAAATTTACAATATAGTAAATATATATATATATATATACACAATATAGTTAATGTTGCTAAATAAAAACAATATAAAACAAAAGATCAGATGGGGTGTCTCTTTTTTAATATACAATAATACATTTATTGTTAATAACTTTCAAATGGAGGATGTACATGAAATACATGGCCATTGGTAGGGTTTTACCCAGTCTACACCCAGTGAGTCAGACTAAAGGGAACTGGACTCATTTGGACCATGGACCACTCATTTAAAATGCTTTATCAGTTCAGTGAAGTCAACATATAATATATAAATTTATCTACCTGGGAAGTGAAGTAAATAAGAAACAGTCTACATCACTAGATCTCTTACTGATGTCTTAAAGAATTGAAGATGTAATGCTTTAAATTCAAAACAATTGCCATCAACTTCCATGTTCAGGAGAACATGATCACACTATTTATTCCGCTACCCTGTTACACGTTACTAAAACAGCTCTGCTCAAAGGATTTGAGTATTTCTTCCACATACTCATACTTAATCCATTGCATCCGTATAATGAAGTGATTTGAATGTATTACAAAGGAAATGAAAGGATATCTCATAAACACACCAAATATTTGACTTTAAAAAGCATGAATTACTTTTATTGAAATAGCTTTTTGTGACAAATGAATCAAGTTTACAAAGGTGTTGATAAAAATTACAGACGTGTACTCATCTATGTCCTGCACGGCATTATGCAGGTTTGTTACGTTTTAACTATATCACAGTACATTTGTGCCTCAGACTGAGTATCACTGTTTATCATGTGTATATGTGAGTGCTGCCTAACATGTCTGCTGTTGCTGCTGAGCAGATTGGGGGATGCTCCCCGAGGGAGCGTCCATGTCTGATCACCACCACCTTCATCTAACACTGGTCGATGTTGACCAGCACTGCGGTGCTCCTCTCTGTGTTCGTGAGGAAGACGATGGTGAAGAGTGCCATGTCAAACTCAGGTCAGGTCCCAATGAAGGCGCTACCAACAGGCTTCCCAAAACTGTGCCAGCTGAACTGGAGGTTCAGAACGTGGTCGTCGTGATCAGGCTGTGGATAGACACACATGAACGTTAGCTTAGCAGAATAAAAAATAAATAAAGACAGAGACAACAGATTGTGTCCCCGCAGACATTTTGTCCGATGAACAGTTCTACTCACCAAGTCATGATCCCTGGCCTTGTATCCTTTGTAGTCCAAGTGGGTACTTTTTACTTGCAGGTAGAACTGGAACCAGTAGTGAAAACTGATGATTTCTGTTCCAGATTTTGTCTCTCTAACAAGCACCTGCTCAAATCCTCGAGTCCAGGCTGGTGCATGTTTCAGTCTAGAAATACCACACAAAATAAAATATTACTTCAAAACAACTACATGACTTTTAACACAATCATAGTAAATCCCTTGATTGCTTTCTGTGCACACCAATTTAATGATAACTTCAACAAACAGACATGATCATCTGCTGCTGTTTGTCATTCTCAGCCTGTGTTTCTCTGCCTGTGGTAGAGGCGGAACCAGATCAGACTGATTCTTTAAGCTCCTGAAGCTCTCAACAAGCTTGATTAACAAGAGGGAACCAAATACAAATGTGTAATTGTCCTCTGCAAAAGACTTCCATCCTGATGTCAACTACAGCCATCAGGTCCATCTAACTAACGTGCCTTTACTCCAGGTACAAGTACAGCATCTTCACATAGTTTTTCAATAGGACCAGCAGAGGCCAACACAGTATTCCACAGCTGCACACAGATGTTTCAGATGTGTTTCTCTCTCTAACATCCTGAGGTAATGTGTTGAGTGCTGCAGTGAGACAGGAAGGGACAAAACTACCTCTGGAGTTCAGCTGCGGTCTAAAACCCACAAAATATACAATCAGTGTGAACAAAAAAACGTTGAATATATGCTGTATACATTATCTTCTCATGATTGGAAAACATCCAGACCGAAAACAAACAGTGTTGTGTAATAGAAAGTAACACAACTGTTCAACTGTACAGTATGTGGCTTGTTTGCGTAACAGGTTGTAACATGTCAAATGTACTTCTGTGTCCAAGACGGCAGGTGGTCAAGTTCTTCAGTTTGTTGTCACTGATGCTGGCGAACAGACGCTGTTGAGGCGTGAAGGAAAACATTAAAATATTTTTAACTCTAAACTGCAGAGGTGTCTGTGGACATTCATGTTGCTTAATGTAAATGATGATGGTTTGTGTGACTTACTTGAGGTACCACATTGGATCAGCATCACTTGTGATCTTCTCGTTTGCTTTCATTATTTTCTGTATCTGGAAAACAAGGCATATAAACATATTAACATATTTACATAAATGCACAGCTAAAACAGCAATAACACACTTATGTTGGGGTGGTGTTTTGATGCTGCGTTCACAGACAAGAGAGGATGTGGGAAATGAATGACATGCCTCTGTTTTGACACATTTCCGATTAACAATGAGGGCATATCTTTGCTCTGTTTTGTTGGTTGTGTGTGTACTTAAGTAATTACATGGTAACTTATAGATTTTACTTATACTTTTATACTTTCTCAATGCTCGCTGTGCTGTAATATGTGGGCAATAAAATATGTTAAATAAAATAAGGACATGCTGTGAAATGGCAAGTGTTTTGAAAGAGGATTTTTGACAAGCAGTTTATATATTTCAGGTACTGTATACAAATCCATCCTTATTAAATTAATACAAGTTTAGTTTATTTAAGAAGCAACAGCACACATTAATGAATACACATGGTATAAAACGCCACAGTATTATTATAAACATAGTTTAGTATTGACGTGTCTATATTAATCATCCATTGTTTTAGGACTGGAAGATCTGTGATGACTTTTCTGATTTGTTACAAAGTTACATTGTCCTTTAGTGACATCCAGAGGCCATAAAGGGGAACTCCAGCCATTTTCAAAAACCATAAATGTACTAAAAGCGTTTCTTGTCGATTCATTTTCACCTTGCTAAGACAATTGCTAAGCTAACGAGGTCAAGCTAACACCAGCTCCATTTGAAATTTCTTTGAAATTATGACATTACTTTTCTTTCTCTGCATGGACACGGTAATTAATAAGTAAAACTGGTCATTGTAAGAGATTCAAAATGCTCTTATAAGAGTTCTTGTGATAGTTATCCAACCAAAATTTCCTTCAGTAACATCAACAGACGGCAAGCAGCAGGGACAGTTTTAAAAGCGCACGCACTGAGGGGCTGAGGGCCTTACATTAGTAGATGAAGTTATTAATGTGACACCTGCATGTCTGTTGAAGCAATAATATCTCATAGTGACGATAATGTTGTATGTTTGCGTTGCGATATTATAATTTAGTCGAGACATGAAGTTGCTACGTCACTATGATTATCTACTGAAAAATAAACATGATTCAATGAAATGCAATAAAAACACCCGTAAAAATGTTCCGTTTTTGTTGAATCTTTAGTTGCTTGCTTGTTTTTCCTTAACTTAATTCTCTTTTTTGAATTTCAACTGAATTTAATTACCAGTTTCAGTGTTTCAGGAAAATCCCTGCCTGTGCGTAATGATCCGTTTCATCTGTGTCATGAGACGACGACAGTCATTGTACTGTCAAACTTATAGTAAAATAACATGTTCTTTCATTATTTCAGTGGCCATCTGTCCATAACGTGTTGTTTTTAATGATGAGAGAGTATGTGTTGATGATATTGATATGGTGAATATGGAAAGTGCGCTTCCATGCGCACGATGACGCCACTCTTGCTGATGTTGCGATAATGAACAAAATTAAAAACTCAGTGAACAGCATTAATAAACTCGACAGGGCAGAAGAAAACAATTTTGACCCTCTAGAGGAAATGTTGTTTGGATTTTTAGTTAGACTAAAATGTCCCGACAGCTCTGATGGAGCTGGACTCATCCTGGAGACAGCTGCTACGTTCCACGTGATCTTACCAAATTAACCTGAAATCTGAGTGGAAAAAGTAAAACTGAGTGATATGTACATTAGATCCTCACCGATCCTGTTGTCCTGTCGGGAGACTTAAATCGGCCTCATTAATGAAGTTTCAGAAGCTGTGCCACGTGCGTAAAATGCGCACAGCGCCTCTGTCGGTGTGAAGACCCACATATCGAGTCTGCTGCTGTGTGATTACTCCAAACATTTAATAAACTCAAATGAATAAATACTAAATATTAACAGACAGATTGAACAAACATCAGTTTCATCCCCATCAGTAGCTGCGTATGAGACTGGAAACAACCAGACAATATCACAACAAATCCTCTAACGGCCAGAAAAGTTGTCAACAAGTTGCACTCGACGATTTGTTGAAAATTACGGATTCAAGTGAGGATTTCCTCCACGGTGATAATGACTGAAGACTTCCAGAGACTGACCAAAGAGACTCGACTGACTTCCACCATGGAAAATGTGACATGTGCTCTCAGAGCCTTCATATACATTGTAAACAGACTGTGCCATGAATACTGCTCCAACCACGGCTCATATAGGCCAACAAAAAATGTCATTAGCCTACTGATAATATCATTTTATCCTGTTTTGATGTATCTAATAAAATCATTGATATCACAAATTGATATCTGGGACACAGTGTTATTATGGATGAATCCAACTCTGAAGTAGGCCTACTTGAATACAATAATTCCCAGCAGATATGTGACATTAGATCTTCATGGCAACTTAGTGATTTGAGCTAATCTAACTGATTTGTTATGAATACGCAGCACTAAACATAACACCAAACATATTAAATGTGGGTCCTGCTTTATTACCTGACCTGTCCTGATGAAGGCCTCAGCTGTGTCAAAGAAAGAACTCCATCATTTCCATTTTACGATGGCATTTTGCATATTTCTAAATTAAAACAATTTATTCAAGTTCCCACAGCAGATCTGGAACCAGCTAATATTTCAGTATGGAAAAATTATGTAATGATCCGTTTCATCTGTGTTATGAGACGACTACAGTCACTGTACTGTTCTACTTATGGTAAAATAAAATACACGTTCATTATTTCTGTGACTCTGTGGAGTTTTCATTCATCCAGGTCATATTCATTCTGGCAAAAAATGGGATCGAAGGCAACTGGACTTAGATTTGTCTCTGAAGACGATTCGCCCCTTATCCAAGTGGCTTCATCAGTTCGAACGCTACAGTCTGACTAGTCCCCACGAGTCTTTCTGTGACCAACTGGTCATAACGTGTTGTTAGGATAAGAGAGGCTACGTTACATATATTGATATGGTGAATATGGGGGGTGCGCTATCATGCACACAATGACGCACTGCAGCAAATATTGCGAGACTTTCCATTTAAGAAACAAAATTAGAAACTCAGTGTAATAATAAACTTGACGGCGCAATTTTGACCGTCTAGAGGAAATGCAGTAGAAATTTTAATTTTTAGTTAGAATAAATATGGCCGACAGCTGTGATGGAGCTGAACCCATCCTGAGGACGGCTGCTATGATCTAAATGTTGTCACTAAATCAACCTGAAATCTGAAAACATCTTCTCTGACAGTGTGGGGACGCACATATCGATCCTGCTGCTGTGTGATGACTCCAAGTATTTAATAAACTCAAAGGAATAAATACTAAATATTAACAGTCAGTGTGAACAAACATCAGTTTGAGGAGTCGCAGAAAGACTTGTAGTCATCCCCATCAGTAGCTGCGCATGAGACTGGAACCAAACATCTATCAAACAATATGACTGAGGACGCGATCATGTTTCTTCATACAGTACTTAGATGGGGACTTGATCTCATGCCTTTAGCAGCTGATTGGATGAAACTTTACATCACAGAGGTGAGACCTGACTGTAAAATCTCGTGCGTACAAAATGCCGTCCATGGTTGCCATGGTTTCTCTCAGGCGCATCATTTATGAAGCAGAATTTGAACATTAACAAATCATCCAACGGCCGGAAAAGTTTGTCCAAAGTTGCACTCGACGATTTGTTGAAAACGACAGAGTCAAGTGATTATTTCATCCATCGTGTGAAAGACCGAAGACTTCCAGAGGGTGACCAAAGAGACCTGACTGACTTCACCATGGAAAATGTGAGATTTTAACACTTTCTATGTATTTTACCGTCGACGCTCTTGGAGCGAACATCGGAGACGTTTGATTTCAAGGGTTTATTTGAGCTCAAACTCTGATCTTGTCTTAAACTTAACCAAGTTTGTTGTTGTCTAAATTTAAGAAGATTTCTGGTAGAAAGCCCTTAGAGCAAACTTCTCCGATGTGCTCTCAGAGCCCTCATCATACATTGTAAATAGACTGTGCCATGAACACTGCTCCAACTATGACTCACATAGTAGGCCTTCACAAAATGGCGTCCGTAGCCTACTGATAATATAATGATATGTGACATTATATTTTCATGGCAGCTTTGTGGTTTGAGCTAATTTAACTGATATGTTATGAACATGCAGCACTAGAACATAATACCAAACATACTGTATTAAATGTTGGTCCTGATTTATTACTTGACCTGTCCTGAAGGAGCCCCAGCTGTGTCAAAGAAAAACCTCCATTGTTTCCATTTTGCATATTCATAAATTAAAACTATTTATTCAGGTTTCCACATCAGATCTGGGGCCAGCTAATATTTCAGTATGAACAAATTATGTAATGATCCGTTTTATCTGTGTAATGAGACGACTACAGTCATTGTACTATTCCACTTATGGTAAAATAACATGCACTTTCATTATTTCTGTGGCCAGCTGGTTATAACGTGTTGTTATGATGAGAGAGGTTGCGTTACATATATCTAACTGCTGAATATGGGGGGTGCGCTACCATGCACACAATGACACACTGCAGCAAATATTGCGAGACTTTCCATGTAAGAAAGAAAATTAGAAACTCACTCTACTATTTCAACACAGATAAACTATGTGTGAGGACTACTGAAGTGGAGGTTTCTGGTTAAGAGTCTCAGCAAAAAAAATAGTTTTGAGAAAAGGGACCTTTCAAGATATGGATTATAAAATTACAGACAGATTTTGAAGACATTACAGGTAAATAAGAGTAAAAAAAAACACTAATAGAAACCATAAAACTTCCCCAGTTGATCACTTACATTAAGACAATTATTCTTTGTATTACATTTTTTTCTGAAATTAAGAAGAAGAAGAAGAAGAGCAACAACAACTATTATTAGTCCCACGAGGGGAAATTCAGTTTTTACACACTGTTGTTAATTTCACACAGTACACATACATGCATTAATGGAGAGATGTCAGAGTGAGGGGGGCTGCTCCTGACAAGCGCCCCGAGCAGTTGGGGGTTTGGTGCCTTGCTCAGGGGCACTTCGACACTGCCCAAGGGGTGAACTGGCGCCTCTCCAGCTACCAGTTCACACTCGTTCTTGGTCCATGTCGGGACTTAAACCGGTGACCCTCCGATTACCAAGCCAACTCCCAATTATGCAGTCGAGATTCCCACATTTGGGGAATTCGCAGAGGTCAGCTCAGCCGGAGTGCAATGACTAAGCCTCGCCCTGGGTGAACCACCTTCTTGATCATGGTATCTCGGTTGCCAGGTATGTATATTCTATATATATTTATAGTAAATTGTATTTTTAATAAGCAAATGAGGCAGTATCTAATGGTAACTTTTGGTGAATTTTGGAGAAATCTACAGACACAAATAGACAAAATGTAGTCAAATAAACAGCTACACACACTTCAATGGTGATGGCAGGAACAGCAACCATGCTAAAATCTTTATTAACTAGTGATGAATCACACTCATGTATGAATGATACGTCATTAACAGCCTAATGAAGATACAGAAAAACATGAATAAGTGAAGCTCATGTGTTATTAAGAGCAGCCAATAAGCTCCTCCTGTCTCCTCTGTAGGTCACGCCCTGACAGTAAAGTCATTATTTTATTATCTAGTTGAATTTTTGCAGAAAATTGCAGAATGAAATTCCCATTATTCCGTGCTGTGTGTTGCATTTACTTGTGAAGCCTCATTCTAACATGAGCATGTGTTGTTGCAGTTTGTTGTGCTGATTGCTCTTGCAGACCACAGCTACTGCAGACAGAAGAGAGCCAGGAAGCCTGCAACCCTCAGACAGTGTCCGTGCTGCAGGGGCAGCCAGGTAACTACTTTGGATTGAAAAATATGTTAATGTCCTAAATTATGCACAATGTAATCTTAAAAAGGTAGAGAGTCAGACAGTTTTACACCAATGGTAAACACGTGGTGGACTATATTGTGAATACTGAATGTTTTGGGACACGGTCTACTGTACAGACATATTGCACTGCTGATTAGACTCATTTTACATTACAGCAACTTTTCTGTTGAGTTTCCATCAGAGTTTTTACCAGTTTACAGCTTTAATCTGTGAAAATGTCAGCTTAAGGACATTTTTTATTGTGCTTTACTTTAAATTCTTCCTGCATCCAGGTGTAAAATCACAATTTTTTTCTGAAATCGAATCTGTGAAGGGTCTGTTAATTTGACAAATTAATAATAACTTTATATGTGTCGAACTTTTCATACAAGCACAAAGAGCTTTACAGTCAACACTCACACAACTCACACAACTCACACAATCAACAGATTAAATACTGAGGAAATACTGAGGACACGCCATCTTGAATTTAAAAGAAATAGAATGAATTGAGGAAACAAAGAAGAAAAATTTGAAAGTTTTAAAAAATAAAACTGAACATATTTAATAACATGTAAAACAGAATAAAATAAAATACAATACCTAAAATTGATAAAGAAAGACTAAAAAGATGGGTCTTAAGCTTACTTCAAAACTATTAATACTACATGTCGCCCTCAGATCTTCAGGCAGCTTATTCCATAAATGGGGGGCATAGTAGTAAAAAAATGCCTCCCCGTATGTTTCAGTCCTAACTTTGGGTTCAGTTAAAAGGCCTCTTCAAGAAGACCTGAGGGCTCTGCTGGGTTCATATGGTAAAAGCAAGTTAAATAAATAAGGAGCTCATCCATTAAGATCTTTATAAAACAATAAAAGACTTTTAATATCAATTTTAAGAGACACAGGAAGCCAATGCAGAGACTTAAAAATCGGTGTAATTTGAGCTCTCTTTCTGTTTTTTTTGTCAACATTGGAGCAGCTGAGTTTTCAAGTAATTGCAGCCCCAAAATCTTTTAGGGAGAACAGAAAGAAGAGCATTGCAGTAATAAATCCTGTAGGTAATAAAAGCATGAATAAGTGCCTCTGCATTGGCATGAGAGAGAAACTGGTGTACTTTAGCAATGTTCTTTAAATTATAAAATGCCTTTCTTATGATGTCCTTCATCTGAGCCTCAAAATTCAGTTGTGAGTCAAATATTACACCAAGATTTTTTACTTGTTAACATGGGCTAAAAGAGACGACTTGTAGTTTGCTCGCCAGTTTCTCTCTCTGATCCCGTGTACCAATGGCTAAAAAGTTTTGTCCTGGTTGAGCTGTTGAAAGTTCTCTGCCATCCAGGACTTGATGTCTGAAATACGGTTAAAAAGGACAAAAAATAAGGACTTAGTTCTCTGCAGTGCATCTGATGTATTTTTCTCTTATGAGATAATAAAAGCTCATTGGTCAGTCAGAGGTTAACTGGAGTCTGACATCCTCTTGTGTTTCTTACCTTCTCCAGGAGCAGCATCAGTCTGAGTCGGCTGCCAGCCCTCCCAGGAAGAGGAAGCGGACCTCCGTGGCTGAACCTCCAGAGGTCGTGAAGCAGGTCCCCGCTCCCGAGCCCCCCATCCCATCTGCCACCATCTCCCCTTCTGAGCTTCCAGTGGTCTCCAAGATGGCCCCCAGCCCTCAGCCCTCCTCTGCTCCTCTGCTCGACGACGGCCCTCTGTTGATCAACAACCACCCGGTGGAAGAGTACCAGCGGATCTACCACGAAGTGGTTGATGACATGCTGAGGTATGTTTGAGCCAAACATCAGGACTCTTTCAATCAGATAATTATTATATTCTTCAATAACTGCAACCTAAAAATAAGCATTTTGACCACACAAATCATTCAGATTAAATGTGTGTTACCTCGGCTCCTCACAGGTTCAAGAATGGCCGCCAGCGTCCCTACAGTTTAGAGCTTGGACGGCGCATCAAACAGAAGCTGTGGGAGAGGCTGAATCGTCCAACGTTCACGTCAACAGTAGGGGAAGACGGGCTGGTTCAGGTGGAGGTGTCATACGGGGTTGGAGTCTCTCCTCCCCGTTATGATGTCGACATTCAGGGAGAACCGAAGCCTAGTATGCCATCCGCTAAAAGAGCTAAGAAATGAAACCTGATCAAATTAGCGCTTTTAGATGAAATCTGTAAATATTGTGATTTTAAGGGATCTGTAAATATTGTGATTCTAAGTATTCTTTATAAAATATTGTGATTTTAAGTTTTCTTTATAAGAATAATCTGTTTTTAGTCAGTACATGCAGTTCCGGGTTAGATCCTCCACCGACAGTCTCCGCCTACTAGCAAAATATATACCTTTAGTGAACAGCCTCTGCCGACCTCCATCAATTTCAGCCACCGACCGACGTCAACTCAGCAGCCATCTGCTGTCTTAGCCTCCACCTGCAGACAGCAGATGGTTGCACACATGCTCCATCTAAATCCTTTTGTGTCCACCATCTCCTCCGCCTCTAACAGTGAAAAAAAAGTTACATCTTAAACACCTGTCAGCCGCCACCTAAAACCTCTACCGGAAACCTGCAGGCCCCTCCTCTACCTGCAGCTAAAAAACTGTGGGGGGAGGCTCCCCCCCCCACCTCTCCACACCCTCAGGCCCCCTCTCCCCCTCCGGCTCTGCAGACAACTGCGGGGGACGCCTCGATCCTCTACCTCAGGCCCCGCCTCAAACTGCAGGCCAGCAGACAGCTGCGACCAACAAACACGGAATCCAGCCCCCCCCCCACCCCAGACAGCCGGCCAGGCCCCCACCCCCGCACCCCAGGCCCCGCCCACCCCCCCCAGCACCAACCCCACCCCCACCCCCCCCCCCCCACTCCGACAGACAGCTGCGGGCTGAGGCTCCACCCAACGCCTCTGCCAGCACCCTGCAGGCCCCGCCTCCACCTGCCGGCTCTGGCAGACAGTTGCGGGCGAAGCCTCGACCCACCCTCTCCTGCTACCTGCAGGCCCCCCCCCCCCCACCGCACCCACCCAACACCTCTGCCGGCTACCTGCAGGCCCCGCCTCAACCTGCAGGTTCCAGCAGACAGCTGCAGACTGAAACAAATCAGCTGGCAACCTGCAGGCCTGCCTCCATTTACCAGCTCCGACAGACAGCTGCAGGCTGAGGCTCCACCCAACGCCTCTGCCAGTACCCTGCAGACCCCACCTCCACCTGCCAGCTCTGGCAGACAGCTGCGGGCCGAGCCTCCGCCCAACGCCTCTGCCGGCAACCCGTGGTCCCCAGCTCCACCCAATGCCTCTGCCGGCTGCCGGTTGCCGGCAAAGACCATTGGGTGGAGGCGGGGCCCGCAGGTTGAAGGCAGAGGCGTTGGGTGGAGGTAGGGCCCGCAGATGTCTTCCGTAACCTGCTGGCAGAGGAGAGGCCCGCAGGTTGCCAGCAGAGGTGTTGGGGGGAGGCTCTGCCTTAAGCTGAACGTGGAGGTTTTGCCCGCAGCTTTTTTCCGGCACCTACAGGTGGAGGCTGTGCCCGCAGGTTGCTGGCAGAAGCTTTAGGTGGAAGCTCGGCCCGCAGCTGTCTGCCAGAGCCGGCAGGTGGAGTTGGGGCCATCAGGGTGTCGGCATAAGTGTTGGTTGGAGGCTCGGCTCGCAGCTGTCTGCTAGAACCTGCAGGTGGAGATGGGGGTCCCGCAGGTTTCTGGTAGAGGTTTTGGGTGGAAACCTGGCCTGTAGCTGCAGGTGGAGGCTTGGCAAACAGCTGTCTGCCGGACTGTGCAGGTGGACGAGGGGCCTGATGTTGCTGGCAGAGGAGTTGGGTGCAGGCGTGGCTCGCAGCTGTCTGCTGGCAACTTCGTGTGGAAGGGGCCCGCAGGTTGCCGGCAGATACTTTGGGTGGAGGCTCGGCCCACAGCTGTCTGCTGGAGCGTGCGGGTGGAAGCGGGGCCTGCACGTTGCCGGCAGAGGCATTGGGTGGAGGCAGGGCCTGCAGGTTTCCGGCAGAGGCGTCGGGTAGAGGCAGGGCCTGCAGGTGTCCAGCAGAGGCGTTGGGTGGAGGTAGGGCCCGCAGGTTGCCGGCAGAAGCTTTGGTTGGAGCCTCCACTCAACGCCTCTGCCGGCAACCTGTGGTCTCCGCCTCCACCCACAAGCTGTGGCAGACAGCTAAGGGCCAAACCCCCACCTGCAGGTTCCAGCAGACAGCTGCGGGCCGAGCCTCCACCCAACGCCTCTGCCAGCAACCTGTGGGCCCATTCCACCCGAAGACTCCAGCAGACAGCTGCGGGCTGAGCCTTCACCCAACGCCTCTGCCGGCAACCTGTGGGCCCATTCCACCCGAAGACTCCAGCAGACAGCTGCTGGCTGAGCCTCCACCCAACACCTCTCCCAATAACCTGCGGTCCCCGCCTCCACCTAAGGCCTTTGTCGGCAACCTACGGGCCCCGCCTCCACCTGCAGGTTCCAGCGAACACCTGCGGGCCGAGCCTCCATCCGCAGTTACCGACAGACAGCTGTGGGCCGAGCCACTACCCAACGCTTCTGCCGGCAACTTGCGGGCCAGCTTAAACCCACAGAGTGTGGCGGACAGCTGAAGGCTGAGACCCCACTCAAGGCCTCTGCCGGCAACCTGTGGGCCCCCTCCACCTGAACCTGCAGGTGGAGGCGGGGCCCATAGGTTGCTGGCAGAAGATTTTCAGTTCACCACCCAAATCCTCTGCCAGCAACCTCGGGCCAGCCTAAACCCACAGGGTCCGGCAGACAGCTGCAGGCTGAGCCCCCACTCAACGTGTCTGCCGGCACTAGTGATGGGTCGGTCGGGAACAAAACGGCCCTTAGAGCCGGCTCTTCGATGTGAACAACGGGAGCCAGCTCCTATTTGGGAGCCGTGTTTTCTCTCTGTGTGTCTCTCTCTCTCTCTCTCTCTCTCTCTCTCTCTCTCTCTCTCCAGCAGTAGCGCACGAACAGAGCAGGAGGGAAGGAGAGAGAGAGCCGGGGGCAACAAGAGAAGCCAACTTCGACACATTAGGAAGGTAAAGTAAAGAAAATGAGTTACACTAGGAAAAGAATCAAAATCTGGAAACATTTCAGTTTTATTGACGATACAAAGGAAGAGTGCAGAGTCTGCAAGAGTATCATTTAGAGCCACAAACAACCTGCACAGGCACCTGAGAACAGTCCACCCGTCAATGCAATGAGAATATAAAACACAGTCAGTTGAGTGTGATATTAATGAAGGTGCCAGTGTGTCTACTGCAACTATTGCTGCTGCTGTTGCTGCTGCTTACGTGATTAATTAATTGCTGATTAATACAACCCAGATATAACACAAACTACTGTCTCAAGTGTCTGTGATAACGTAGAACTGAATCAACTCCTCTGTAATACGCTCTCATCATATCCTGGGAATTACAGGCTTCTTAATGCTACAGTGCTCCTTTTGCAGGACTGGTTTTGATTACATTAGGCCAGTGGTTCTCAAAGTTTGTCTGTCATACTCTTTAGATTGCATTTGTATCCACAAATAACAACAGGCACACTTTTTGCACAAGACCCCCCTGTAAAGTATTTATGGTTTAGCTTTTCTTTTCTCAGAAAGAAGAAAATGGAAACGACAGGCTCTCGCTCAAGCCAGAGGAAGTGGTAGGACTGTAACTCTCATGTAAGTATTTTGTCAGTATTTTATCCTCCTAATGGTATAAAACTCAGTTTAATGTATATCTACATATTCATAGTTCAGTTAAACCTCACACATTAAGAGCAGCAGAATGCGTTCATGGCATCATGGCAATAAAAATTATATTTCTAGAGCCTGGCCAATGAATCATCCAGGTCGATGCATCGGATGATAGCAGGTCATTTCAGATATACTGTATCATGAATATATTTTCCGAAGCAACAGGAAATTACTTATTCAGTACTGATAAAAAATGTCAAAGATATGTTACACTACTTTTGAAACAGCGTCTTTATTACAGTTTTTTTTTCCACCAGGGAGTACTGACAATTTTGTTCTTCAAACTGTAAAATATTCCACTCAGTACATATTTTAGTTAAAAATCTTTGACTACATTAAACTACATTAAAGAGATTTTCATCAAAAACTTAGTTGTTTGAAGCCAATATATCATGTATCATGTTAAAACTACACATTTGGTTTCATTGATAACTTTCCTTTTTTAGGTGAGCTGCAATTACGAAGCGCACTTGAGAGGAAATGTTTACATTCAGTTTGACACGTAAGTCATCACATAGCCACTCCACAACTTTTTCCAAATAAATAAAATGTACATTGTTTGAATTTTTGGATAAAACTCTTCATCCTGTCCTTTTGTCTGCCCAGAGAGGAGCAGTGTAAAGATGCCATCATCAGGTTCAATGGGAGGTGGTACGCAGGTCGGCAGCTTCATTGTGAGCTGTGTCCTGTTACACGCTGGAAGAATGCTATATGTGGTGAGTTATTCATACTGATAATAAGAGTGGCATTTTCACTTGGTGACATTCCTGCAGAGACACAAGGTTCAGTTGTGTTTGTATTTCCTCTCTCAGGATTGTTTGACAGAAAGAAGTGCCCTAAAGGGAAGCACTGTAACTTCTTGCACGTATTTCAAAACCCTGGCAATGAATTCCGGGAGGCCGACAGGGACCTGCACTTATCGCCAGCGTGAGGGGGAGTCGCAGAGACGGGTGGCGCTCAGAGCGTTAAGGAGACCGATCGTGGAGGCAACGCCAGCGCAGCAGAAGCCCGCCGAGATCTGAGAGATCCCACAGCAGACTAGAGGGCGACAGGCGGAGGAGAAGGAGCAGGAGCAGGGAGAGGAGCGCCTCCCACCATCACAGAGAGGACAGACGCTCATCCAGACACAGTGACAGGAGGAAAGACTTGTATCTGAGCAGTGAAAAGTGAACAGTCTAACACAGAAATACCAAGTGGGCCTGCTGGATACGCTGACATGTTTACCTACTGGCTCCTCCATTTCAAAATCTGTGAATTTGTTCTGGCTTTTCTCCTCTTAACTATGTGAACGGTATAGGGAAGGATAATTGAAATTTTAGAGCAGTGATGCAGTACGTTAGAACCCGCCACCAATGTGTACATATTTGAATATTTTGCTTTTGGAAGACTGTTAATGTGGCTTTAATTATTGAACACTGGATCGCTGGAACTGCAGTACAATAAGATAAGATAAGATAAGATATTCCTTTATTAGTCCCACAGTGGGGAAATTTACAATATAGTAAATATATATATATATATATATATATATATATATATATATATATATATATATATATATATATATATATATATATAGTATATATGTTGCTAAATAAAAACAATATAAAACAAAAGATCAGATGGGGTGTCTCTTTTTTAATATACAATAATACATTTATTGTTAATAACTTTCAAATGGAGGATGTACATGAAATACATGGCCATTGGTAGGGTTTTACCCAGTCTACACCCAGTGAGTCAGACTAAAGGGAACTGGACTCATTTGGACCATGGACCACTCATTTAAAATGCTTTATCAGTTCAGTGAAGTCAACATATAATATATAAATTTATCTACCTGGGAAGTGAAGTAAATAAGAAACAGTCTACATCACTAGATCTCTTACTGATGTCTTAAAGAATTGAAGATGTAATGCTTTAAATTCAAAACAATTGCCATCAACTTCCATGTTCAGGAGAACATGATCACACTATTTATTCCGCTACCCTGTTACACGTTACTAAAACAGCTCTGCTCAAAGGATTTGAGTATTTCTTCCACATACTCATACTTAATCCATTGCATCCGTATAATGAAGTGATTTGAATGTATTACAAAGGAAATGAAAGGATATCTCATAAACACACCAAATATTTGACTTTAAAAAGCATGAATTACTTTTATTGAAATAGCTTTTTGTGACAAATGAATCAAGTTTACAAAGGTGTTGATAAAAATTACAGACGTGTACTCATCTATGTCCTGCACGGCATTATGCAGGTTTGTTACGTTTTAACTATATCACAGTACATTTGTGCCTCAGACTGAGTATCACTGTTTATCATGTTTATATGTGAGTGCTGCCTAACATGTCTGCTGTTGCTGCTGAGCAGATTGGGGGATGCTCCCCGAGGGAGCGTCCATGTCTGATCACCACCACCTTCATCTAACACTGGTCGATGTTGACCAGCACTGCGGTGCTCCTCTCTGTGTTCGTGAGGAAGACGATGGTGAAGAGTGCCATGTCAAACTCAGGTCAGGTCCCAATGAAGGCGCTACCAACAGGCTTCCCAAAACTGTGCCAGCTGAACTGGAGGTTCAGAACGTGGTCGTCGTGATCAGGCTGTGGATAGACACACATGAACGTTAGCTTAGCAGAATAAAAAATAAATAAAGACAGAGACAACAGATTGTGTCCCCGCAGACATTTTGTCCGATGAACAGTTCTACTCACCAAGTCATGATCCCTGGCCTTGTATCCTTTGTAGTCCAAGTGGGTACTTTTTACTTGCAGGTAGAACTGGAACCAGTAGTGAAAACTGATGATTTCTGTTCCAGATTTTGTCTCTCTAACAAGCACCTGCTCAAATCCTCGAGTCCAGGCTGGTGCATGTTTCAGTCTAGAAATACCACACAAAATAAAATATTACTTCAAAACAACTACATGACTTTTAACACAATCATAGTAAATCCCTTGATTGCTTTCTGTGCACACCAATTTAATGATAACTTCAACAAACAGACATGATCATCTGCTGCTGTTTGTCATTCTCAGCCTGTGTTTCTCTGCCTGTGGTAGAGGCGGAACCAGATCAGACTGATTCTTTAAGCTCCTGAAGCTCTCAACAAGCTTGATTAACAAGAGGGAACCAAATACAAATGTGTAATTGTCCTCTGCAAAAGACTTCCATCCTGATGTCAACTACAGCCATCAGGTCCATCTAACTAACGTGCCTTTACTCCAGGTACAAGTACAGCATCTTCACATAGTTTTTCAATAGGACCAGCAGAGGCCAACACAGTATTCCACAGCTGCACACAGATGTTTCAGATGTGTTTCTCTCTCTAACATCCTGAGGTAATGTGTTGAGTGCTGCAGTGAGACAGGAAGGGACAAAACTACCTCTGGAGTTCAGCTGCAGTCTAAAACCCACAAAAGTGTGACAATCAGTGTGAACAAAAAAACGTTGAATATATGCTGTATACATTATCTTCTCATGATTGGAAAACATCCAGACCGAAAACAAACAGTGTTGTGTAATAGAAAGTAACACAACTGTTCAACTGTACAGTATGTGGCTTGTTTGCGTAACAGGTTGTAACATGTCAAATGTACTTCTGTGTCCAAGACGGCAGGTGGTAACATTTTTTTTTGCTACGACAAGAAGAAAGAGAAAAGAAAAAATTAAAATATTATTTATACTTTACTCGAGGTTGTGACATTTATTTTCTTATTTTATTATGATGTTTTGGTGTATTACATGAGATACCATATGATCAACATTTCTTTTTTTTTTTTTTTTTTTTTTTTTTTTTTTTTATAAAAAAAAAAAAAAATATAAAAAAATATTTATATATATAAAAAAATAAAAAAAAAAAAAAACAAATACACTTATTTTGGTGTGGTGTTTTTTTGCTGCTCTTACAGAAAAGAAGGGAAATGAAAAATATAATATATTTTTTTACACATTTCCGATTAAAAATGAGGGCATATTTTTTCTCTTTTTTTGGTTGTGTGTGTACTTAAGTAATTACATGGTAACTTATAGATTTTACTTATACTTTTATACTTTCTCAATGCTCGCTGTGCTGTCAAATGTAAAGGCAATAAAATATGTTAAATAAAATAAGGACATGCTGTGAAATGGCAAGTGTTTTGAAAGAGGATTTTTGACAAGCAGTTTATATATTTCAGGTACTGTATACAAATCCATCCTTATTAAATTAATACAAGTTTAGTTTATTTAAGAAGCAACAGCACACATTAATGAATACACATGATATAAAACGCCACAGTATTATTATAAACATAGTTTAGTATTGACGTGTCTATATTAATCATCCATTGTTTTAGGACTGGAAGATCTGTGATGACTTTTCTGATTTGTTACAAAGTTACATTGTCCTTTAGTGACATCCAGAGGCCATAAAGGGGAACTCCAGCCATTTTCAAAAACCATAAATGTACTAAAAGCGTTTCTTGTCGATTCATTTTCACCTTGCTAAGACAATTGCTAAGCTAACGAGGTCAAGCTAACACCAGCTCCATTTGAAATTTCTTTGAAATTATGACATTACTTTTCTTTCTCTGCATGGACATTGTAAGAGATTCAAAATGCTCTTATAAGAGTTCTTGTGATAGTTATCCAACCAAAATTTCCTTCAGTAACATCAACAGACGGCAAGCAGCAGGGACAGTTTTAAAAGCGCACGCACTGAGGGGCTGAGGGCCTTACATTAGTAGATGAAGTTATTAATGTGACACCTGCATGTCTGTTGAAGCAATAATATCTCATAGTGACGATAATGTTGTATGTTTGCGTTGCGATATTATAATTTAGTCGAGACATGAAGTTGCTACGTCACTATGATTATCTACTGAAAAATAAACATGATTCAATGAAATGCAATAAAAACACCCGTAAAAATGTTCCGTTTTTGTTGAATCTTTAGTTGCTTGCTTGTTTTTCCTTAACTTAATTCTCTTTTTTTGAATTTCAACTGAATTTAATTACCAGTTTCAGTGTTTCAGGAAAATCCCTGCCTGTGCGTAATGATCCGTTTCATCTGTGTCATGAGACGACGACAGTCATTGTACTGTCAAACTTATAGTAAAATAACATGTTCTTTCATTATTTCAGTGGCCATCTGTCCATAACGTGTTGTTTTTAATGATGAGAGAGTATGTGTTGATGATATTGATATGGTGAATATGGAAAGTGCGCTTCCATGCGCACGATGACGCCACTCTTGCTGATGTTGCGATAATGAACAAAATTAAAAACTCAGTGAACAGCATTAATAAACTCGACAGGGCAGAAGAAAACAATTTTGACCCTCTAGAGGAAATGTTGTTTGGATTTTTAGTTAGACTAAAATGTCCCGACAGCTCTGATGGAGCTGGACTCATCCTGGAGACAGCTGCTACGTTCCACGTGATCTTACCAAATTAACCTGAAATCTGAGTGGAAAAAGTAAAACTGAGTGATATGTACATTAGATCCTCACCGATCCTGTTGTCCTGTCGGGAGACTTAAATCGGCCTCATTAATGAAGTTTCAGAAGCTGTGCCACGTGCGTAAAATGCGCACAGCGCCTCTGTCGGTGTGAAGACCCACATATCGAGTCTGCTGCTGTGTGATTACTCCAAACATTTAATAAACTCAAATGAATAAATACTAAATATTAACAGACAGATTGAACAAACATCACTTTCATCCCCATCAGTAGCTGCGTATGAGACTGGAAACAACCAGACAATATCACAACAAATCCTCTAACGGCCAGAAAAGTTGTCAACAAGTTGCACTCGACGATTTGTTGAAAATTACGGATTCAAGTGAGGATTTCCTCCACGGTGATAATGACTGAAGACTTCCAGAGACTGACCAAAGAGACTCGACTGACTTCCACCATGGAAAATGTGACATGTGCTCTCAGAGCCTTCATATACATTGTAAACAGACTGTGCCATGAATACTGCTCCAACCACGGCTCATATAGGCCAACAAAAAATGTCATTAGCCTACTGATTATATCATTTTATCCTGTTTTGATGTATCTAATAAAATCATTGATATCACAAATTGATATCTGGGACACAGTGTTATTATGGATGAATCCAACTCTGAAGTAGGCCTACTTGAATACAATAATTCCCAGCAGATATGTGACATTAGATCTTCATGGCAACTTAGTGATTTGAGCTAATCTAACTGATTTGTTATGAATACGCAGCACTAAACATAACACCAAACATATTAAATGTGGGTCCTGCTTTATTACCTGACCTGTCCTGATGAAGGCCTCAGCTGTGTCAAAGAAAGAACTCCATCATTTCCATTTTACGATGGCATTTTGCATATTTCTAAATTAAAACAATTTATTCAAGTTCCCACAGCAGATCTGGAACCAGCTAATATTTCAGTATGGAAAAATTATGTAATGATCCGTTTCATCTGTGTTATGAGACGACTACAGTCACTGTACTGTTCTACTTATGGTAAAATAAAATACACGTTCATTATTTCTGTGACTCTGTGGAGTTTTCATTCATCCAGGTCATATTCATTCTGGCAAAAAATGGGATCGAAGGCAACTGGACTTAGATTTGTCTCTGAAGACGATTCGCCCCTTATCCAAGTGGCTTCATCAGTTCGAACGCTACAGTCTGACTAGTCCCCACGAGTCTTTCTGTGACCAACTGGTCATAACGTGTTGTTAGGATAAGAGAGGCTACGTTACATATATTGATATGGTGAATATGGGGGGTGCGCTATCATGCACACAATGACGCACTGCAGCAAATATTGCGAGACTTTCCATTTAAGAAACAAAATTAGAAACTCAGTGTAATAATAAACTTGACGGCGCAATTTTGACCGTCTAGAGGAAATGCAGTAGAAATTTTAATTTTTAGTTAGAATAAATATGGCCGACAGCTGTGATGGAGCTGAACCCATCCTGAGGACGGCTGCTATGATCTAAATGTTGTCACTAAATCAACCTGAAATCTGAAAACAGCTTCTCTGACAGTGTGGGGACGCACATATCGATCCTGCTGCTGTGTGATGACTCCAAGTATTTAATAAACTCAAAGGAATAAATACTAAATATTAACAGTCAGTGTGAACAAACATCAGTTTGAGGAGTCGCAGAAAGACTTGTAGTCATCCCCATCAGTAGCTGCGCATGAGACTGGAACCAAACATCTATCAAACAATATGACTGAGGACGCGATCATGTTTCTTCATACAGTACTTAGATGGGGACTTGATCTCATGCCTTTAGCAGCTGATTGGATGAAACTTTACATCACAGAGGTGAGACCTGACTGTAAAATCTCGTGCGTACAAAATGCCGTCCATGGTTGCCATGGTTTCTCTCAGGCGCATCATTTATGAAGCAGAATTTGAACATTAACAAATCATCCAACGGCCGGAAAAGTTTGTCCAAAGTTGCACTCGACGATTTGTTGAAAACGACAGAGTCAAGTGATTATTTCATCCATCGTGTGAAAGACCGAAGACTTCCAGAGGGTGACCAAAGAGACCTGACTGACTTCACCATGGAAAATGTGAGATTTTAACACTTTCTATGTATTTTACCGTCGACGCTCTTGGAGCGAACATCGGAGACGTTTGATTTCAAGGGTTTATTTGAGCTCAAACTCTGATCTTGTCTTAAACTTAACCAAGTTTGTTGTTGTCTAAATTTAAGAAGATTTCTGGTAGAAAGCCCTTAGAGCAAACTTCTCCGATGTGCTCTCAGAGCCCTCATCATACATTGTAAATAGACTGTGCCATGAACACTGCTCCAACTATGACTCACATAGTAGGCCTTCACAAAATGGCGTCCGTAGCCTACTGATAATATAATGATATGTGACATTATATTTTCATGGCAGCTTTGTGGTTTGAGCTAATTTAACTGATATGTTATGAACATGCAGCACTAGAACATAATACCAAACATACTGTATTAAATGTTGGTCCTGATTTATTACTTGACCTGTCCTGAAGGAGCCCCAGCTGTGTCAAAGAAAAACCTCCATTGTTTCCATTTTGCATATTCATAAATTAAAACTATTTATTCAGGTTTCCACATCAGATCTGGGGCCAGCTAATATTTCAGTATGAACAAATTATGTAATGATCCGTTTTATCTGTGTAATGAGACGACTACAGTCATTGTACTATTCCACTTATGGTAAAATAACATGCACTTTCATTATTTCTGTGGCCAGCTGGTTATAACGTGTTGTTATGATGAGAGAGGTTGCGTTACATATATCTAACTGCTGAATATGGGGGGTGCGCTACCATGCACACAATGACACACTGCAGCAAATATTGCGAGACTTTCCATGTAAGAAAGAAAATTAGAAACTCACTCTACTATTTCAACACAGATAAACTATGTGTGAGGACTACTGAAGTGGAGGTTTCTGGTTAAGAGTCTCAGCAAAAAAAATAGTTTTGAGAAAAGGGACCTTTCAAGATATGGATTATAAAATTACAGACAGATTTTGAAGACATTACAGGTAAATAAGAGTAAAAAAAAACACTAATAGAAACCATAAAACTTCCCCAGTTGATCACTTACATTAAGACAATTATTCTTTGTATTACATTTTTTTCTGAAATTAAGAAGAAGAAGAAGAAGAGCAACAACAACTATTATTAGTCCCACGAGGGGAAATTCAGTTTTTACACACTGTTGTTAATTTCACACAGTACACATACATGCATTAATGGAGAGATGTCAGAGTGAGGGGGGCTGCTCCTGACAAGCGCCCCGAGCAGTTGGGGGTTTGGTGCCTTGCTCAGGGGCACTTCGACACTGCCCAAGGGGTGAACTGGCGCCTCTCCAGCTACCAGTTCACACTCGTTCTTGGTCCATGTCGGGACTTAAACCGGTGACCCTCCGATTACCAAGCCAACTCCCAATTATGCAGTCGAGATTCCCACATTTGGGGAATTCGCAGAGGTCAGCTCAGCCGGAGTGCAATGACTAAGCCTCGCCCTGGGTGAACCACCTTCTTGATCATGGTATCTCGGTTGCCAGGTATGTATATTCTATATATATTTATAGTAAATTGTATTTTTAATAAGCAAATGAGGCAGTATCTAATGGTAACTTTTGGTGAATTTTGGAGAAATCTACAGACACAAATAGACAAAATGTAGTCAAATAAACAGCTACACACACTTCAATGGTGATGGCAGGAACAGCAACCATGCTAAAATCTTTATTAACTAGTGATGAATCACACTCATGTATGAATGATACGTCATTAACAGCCTAATGAAGATACAGAAAAACATGAATAAGTGAAGCTCATGTGTTATTAAGAGCAGCCAATAAGCTCCTCCTGTCTCCTCTGTAGGTCACGCCCTGACAGTAAAGTCATTATTTTATTATCTAGTTGAATTTTTGCAGAAAATTGCAGAATGAAATTCCCATTATTCCGTGCTGTGTGTTGCATTTACTTGTGAAGCCTCATTCTAACATGAGCATGTGTTGTTGCAGTTTGTTGTGCTGATTGCTCTTGCAGACCACAGCTACTGCAGACAGAAGAGAGCCAGGAAGCCTGCAACCCTCAGACAGTGTCCGTGCTGCAGGGGCAGCCAGGTAACTACTTTGGATTGAAAAATATGTTAATGTCCTAAATTATGCACAATGTAATCTTAAAAAGGTAGAGAGTCAGACAGTTTTACACCAATGGTAAACACGTGGTGGACTATATTGTGAATACTGAATGTTTTGGGACACGGTCTACTGTACAGACATATTGCACTGCTGATTAGACTCATTTTACATTACAGCAACTTTTCTGTTGAGTTTCCATCAGAGTTTTTACCAGTTTACAGCTTTAATCTGTGAAAATGTCAGCTTAAGGACATTTTTTATTGTGCTTTACTTTAAATTCTTCCTGCATCCAGGTGTAAAATCACAAGTTTTTTCTGAAATCGAATCTGTGAAGGGTCTGTTAATTTGACAAATTAATAATAACTTTATATGTGTCGAACTTTTCATACAAGCACAAAGAGCTTTACAGTCAACACTCACACAACTCACACAACTCACACAATCAACAGATTAAATACTGAGGAAATACTGAGGACACGCCATCTTGAATTTAAAAGAAATAGAATGAATTGAGGAAACAAAGAAGAAAAATTTGAAAGTTTTAAAAAATAAAACTGAACATATTTAATAACATGTAAAACAGAATAAAATAAAATACAATACCTAAAATTGATAAAGAAAGACTAAAAAGATGGGTCTTAAGCTTACTTCAAAACTATTAATACTACATGTCGCCCTCAGATCTTCAGGCAGCTTATTCCATAAATGGGGGGCATAGTAGTAAAAAAATGCCTCCCCGTATGTTTCAGTCCTAACTTTGGGTTCAGTTAAAAGGCCTCTTCAAGAAGACCTGAGGGCTCTGCTGGGTTCATATGGTAAAAGCAAGTTAAATAAATAAGGAGCTCATCCATTAAGATCTTTATAAAACAATAAAAGACTTTTAATATCAATTTTAAGAGACACAGGAAGCCAATGCAGAGACTTAAAAATCGGTGTAATCTGAGCTCTCTTTCTGTTTTTTTTGTCAACATTGGAGCAGCTGAGTTTTCAAGTAATTGCAGCCCCAAAATCTTTTAGGGAGAACAGAAAGAAGAGCATTGCAGTAATAAATCCTGTAGGTAATAAAAGCATGAATAAGTGCCTCTGCATTGGCATGAGAGAGAAACTGGTGTACTTTAGCAATGTTCTTTAAATTATAAAATGCCTTTCTTATGATGTCCTTCATCTGAGCCTCAAAATTCAGTTGTGAGTCAAATATTACACCAAGATTTTTTACTTGTTAACATGGGCTAAAAGAGACGACTTGTAGTTTGCTCGCCAGTTTCTCTCTCTGATCCCGTGTACCAATGGCTAAAAAGTTTTGTCCTGGTTGAGCTGTTGAAAGTTCTCTGCCATCCAGGACTTGATGTCTGAAATACAGTTAAAAAGGACAAAAAATAAGGACTTAGTTCTCTGCAGTGCATCTGATGTATTTTTCTCTTATGAGATAATAAAAGCTCATTGGTCAGTCAGAGGTTAACTGGAGTCTGACATCCTCTTGTGTTTCTTACCTTCTCCAGGAGCAGCATCAGTCTGAGTCGGCTGCCAGCCCTCCCAGGAAGAGGAAGCGGACCTCCGTGGCTGAACCTCCAGAGGTCGTGAAGCAGGTCCCCGCTCCCGAGCCCCCCATCCCATCTGCCACCATCTCCCCTTCTGAGCTTCCAGTGGTCTCCAAGATGGCCCCCAGCCCTCAGCCCTCCTCTGCTCCTCTGCTCGACGACGGCCCTCTGTTGATCAACAACCACCCGGTGGAAGAGTACCAGCGGATCTACCACGAAGTGGTTGATGACATGCTGAGGTATGTTTGAGCCAAACATCAGGACTCTTTCAATCAGATAATTATTATATTCTTCAATAACTGCAACCTAAAAATAAGCATTTTGACCACACAAATCATTCAGATTAAATGTGTGTTACCTCGGCTCCTCACAGGTTCAAGAATGGCCGCCAGCGTCCCTACAGTTTAGAGCTTGGACGGCGCATCAAACAGAAGCTGTGGGAGAGGCTGAATCGTCCAACGTTCACGTCAACAGTAGGGGAAGACGGGCTGGTTCAGGTGGAGGTGTCATACGGGGTTGGAGTCTCTCCTCCCCGTTATGATGTCGACATTCAGGGAGAACCGAAGCCTAGTATGCCATCCGCTAAAAGAGCTAAGAAATGAAACCTGATCAAATTAGCGCTTTTAGATGAAATCTGTAAATATTGTGATTTTAAGGGATCTGTAAATATTGTGATTCTAAGTATTCTTTATAAAATATTGTGATTTTAAGTTTTCTTTATAAGAATAATCTGTTTTTAGTCAGTACATGCAGTTCCGGGTTAGATCCTCCACCGACAGTCTCCGCCTACTAGCAAAATATATACCTTTAGTGAACAGCCTCTGCCGACCTCCATCAATTTCAGCCACCGACCGACGTCAACTCAGCAGCCATCTGCTGTCTTAGCCTCCACCTGCAGACAGCAGATGGTTGCACACATGCTCCATCTAAATCCTTTTGTGTCCACCATCTCCTCCGCCTCTAACAGTGAAAAAAAGTTACATCTTAAACACCTGTCAGCCGCCACCTAAAACCTCTACCGGAAACCTGCAGGCCCCTCCTCTACCTGCAGCTTCCGACAGACAGCTGTGGGCTGAGGCTCCACCCAACGCCTCTGCCAGCACCCTGCAGGCCCCGCCTCCACCTGCCGGCTCTGGCAGACAGTTGCGGGCGACGCCTCGATCCTGCTACCTGCAGGCCCCGCCTCAAACTGCAGGTTCCAGCAGACAGCTGCAGACTGAAACAAATCAGCTGGCAACCTGCAGGCCTGCCTCCATTTACCAGCTCCGACAGACAGCTGCAGGCTGAGGCTCCACCCAACGCCTCTGCCAGTACCCTGCAGACCCCACCTCCACCTGCCAGCTCTGGCAGACAGCTGCGGGCCGAGCCTCCGCCCAACGCCTCTGCCGGCAACCCGTGGTCCCCAGCTCCACCCAATGCCTCTGCCGGCTGCCGGTTGCCGGCAAAGACCATTGGGTGGAGGCGGGGCCCGCAGGTTGAAGGCAGAGGCGTTGGGTGGAGGTAGGGCCCGCAGATGTCTTCCGTAACCTGCTGGCAGAGGAGAGGCCCGCAGGTTGCCAGCAGAGGTGTTGGGGGGAGGCTCTGCCTTAAGCTGAACGTGGAGGTTTTGCCCGCAGCTTTTTTCCGGCACCTACAGGTGGAGGCTGTGCCCGCAGGTTGCTGGCAGAAGCTTTAGGTGGAAGCTCGGCCCGCAGCTGTCTGCCAGAGCCGGCAGGTGGAGTTGGGGCCATCAGGGTGTCGGCATAAGTGTTGGTTGGAGGCTCGGCTCGCAGCTGTCTGCTAGAACCTGCAGGTGGAGATGGGGGTCCCGCAGGTTTCTGGTAGAGGTTTTGGGTGGAAACCTGGCCTGTAGCTGCAGGTGGAGGCTTGGCAAACAGCTGTCTGCCGGACTGTGCAGGTGGACGAGGGGCCTGATGTTGCTGGCAGAGGAGTTGGGTGCAGGCGTGGCTCGCAGCTGTCTGCTGGCAACTTCGTGTGGAAGGGGCCCGCAGGTTGCCGGCAGATACTTTGGGTGGAGGCTCGGCCCACAGCTGTCTGCTGGAGCGTGCGGGTGGAAGCGGGGCCTGCACGTTGCCGGCAGAGGCATTGGGTGGAGGCAGGGCCTGCAGGTTTCCGGCAGAGGCGTCGGGTAGAGGCAGGGCCTGCAGGTGTCCAGCAGAGGCGTTGGGTGGAGGTAGGGCCCGCAGGTTGCCGGCAGAAGCTTTGGTTGGAGCCTCCACTCAACGCCTCTGCCGGCAACCTGTGGTCTCCGCCTCCACCCACAAGCTGTGGCAGACAGCTAAGGGCCAAACCCCCACCTGCAGGTTCCAGCAGACAGCTGCGGGCCGAGCCTCCACCCAACGCCTCTGCCAGCAACCTGTGGGCCCATTCCACCCGAAGACTCCAGCAGACAGCTGCGGGCTGAGCCTTCACCCAACGCCTCTGCCGGCAACCTGTGGGCCCATTCCACCCGAAGACTCCAGCAGACAGCTGCTGGCTGAGCCTCCACCCAACACCTCTCCCAATAACCTGCGGTCCCCGCCTCCACCTAAGGCCTTTGTCGGCAACCTACGGGCCCCGCCTCCACCTGCAGGTTCCAGCGAACACCTGCGGGCCGAGCCTCCATCCGCAGTTACCGACAGACAGCTGTGGGCCGAGCCACTACCCAACGCTTCTGCCGGCAACTTGCGGGCCAGCTTAAACCCACAGAATGTGGCGGACAGCTGAAGGCTGAGACCCCACTCAAGGCCTCTGCCGGCAACCTGTGGGCCCCCTCCACCTGAACCTGCAGGTGGAGGCGGGGCCCATAGGTTGCTGGCAGAAGATTTTCAGTTCACCACCCAAATCCTCTGCCAGCAACCTCGGGCCAGCCTAAACCCACAGGGTCCGGCAGACAGCTGCAGGCTGAGCCCCCACTCAACGTGTCTGCCGGCACTAGTGATGGGTCGGTCGGGAACAAAACGGCCCTTAGAGCCGGCTCTTCGATGTGAACAACGGGAGCCAGCTCCTATTTGGGAGCCGTGTTTTCTCTCTGTGTGTCTCTCTCTCTCTCTCTCTCTCTCTCTCTCTCTCTCTCTCCCCTGCAGCAGTAGCGCACGAACAGAGCAGGAGGGAAGGAGAGAGAGAGAGCCGGGGGCAACAAGAGAAGCCAACTTCGACACATTAGGAAGGTAAAGTAAAGAAAATGAGTTACACTAGGAAAAGAATCAAAATCTGGAAACATTTCAGTTTTATTGACGATACAAAGGAAGAGTGCAGAGTCTGCAAGAGTATCATTTAGAGCCACAAACAACCTGCACAGGCACCTGAGAACAGTCCACCCGTCAATGCAATGAGAATATAAAACACAGTCAGTTGAGTGTGATATTAATGAAGGTGCCAGTGTGTCTACTGCAACTATTGCTGCTGCTGTTGCTGCTGCTTACGTGATTAATTAATTGCTGATTAATACAACCCAGATATAACACAAACTACTGTCTCAAGTGTCTGTGATAACGTAGAACTGAATCAACTCCTCTGTAATACGCTCTCATCATATCCTGGGAATTACAGGCTTCTTAATGCTACAGTGCTCCTTTTGCAGGACTGGTTTTGATTACATTAGGCCAGTGGTTCTCAAAGTTTGTCTGTCATACTCTTTAGATTGCATTTGTATCCACAAATAACAACAGGCACACTTTTTGCACAAGACCCCCCTGTAAAGTATTTATGGTTTAGCTTTTTTCCTCTTATTTAATTTTTCCTTCCTCTTCTCTTTTCTTAAAAAAAAAGCAAAGCGGCTCTGAGGAAAGAAAGAAGAAAATGGAAACGACAGGCTCTCGCTCAAGCCAGAGGAAGTGGTAGGACTGTAACTCTCATGTAAGTATTTTGTCAGTATTTTATCCTCCTAATGGTATAAAACTCAGTTTAATGTATATCTACATATTCATAGTTCAGTTAAACCTCACACATTAAGAGCAGCAGAATGCGTTCATGGCATCATGGCAATAAAAATTATATTTCTAGAGCCTGGCCAATGAATCATCCAGGTCGATGCATCGGATGATAGCAGGTCATTTCAGATATACTGTATC
Source organism: Pterois miles (assembly GCA_947000775.1). Classification (NCBI taxonomy): domain Eukaryota; kingdom Metazoa; phylum Chordata; class Actinopteri; order Perciformes; family Scorpaenidae; genus Pterois; species Pterois miles. The sequence continues at coordinate 3,867,385 of CAMQGK010000058.1, read as the reverse complement.
ATGAATATATTTTCCGAAGCAACAGGAAATTACTTATTCAGTACTGATAAAAAATGTCAAAGATATGTTACACTACTTTTGAAACAGCGTCTTTATTACAGTTTTTTTTTTCCACCAGGGAGTACTGACAATTTTGTTCTTCAAACTGTAAAATATTCCACTCAGTACATATTTTAGTTAAAAATCTTTGACTACATTAAACTACATTAAAGAGATTTTCATCAAAAACTTAGTTGTTTGAAGCCAATATATCATGTATCATGTTAAAACTACACATTTGGTTTCATTGATAACTTTCCTTTTTTAGGTGAGCTGCAATTACGAAGCGCACTTGAGAGGAAATGTTTACATTCAGTTTGACACGTAAGTCATCACATAGCCACTCCACAACTTTTTCCAAATAAATAAAATGTACATTGTTTGAATTTTTGGATAAAACTCTTCATCCTGTCCTTTTGTCTGCCCAGAGAGGAGCAGTGTAAAGATGCCATCATCAGGTTCAATGGGAGGTGGTACGCAGGTCGGCAGCTTCATTGTGAGCTGTGTCCTGTTACACGCTGGAAGAATGCTATATGTGGTGAGTTATTCATACTGATAATAAGAGTGGCATTTTCACTTGGTGACATTCCTGCAGAGACACAAGGTTCAGTTGTGTTTGTATTTCCTCTCTCAGGATTGTTTGACAGAAAGAAGTGCCCTAAAGGGAAGCACTGTAACTTCTTGCACGTATTTCAAAACCCTGGCAATGAATTCCGGGAGGCCGACAGGGACCTGCACTTATCGCCAGCGTGAGGGGGAGTCGCAGAGACGGGTGGCGCTCAGAGCGTTAAGGAGACCGATCGTGGAGGCAACGCCAGCGCAGCAGAAGCCCGCCGAGATCTGAGAGATCCCACAGCAGACTAGAGGGCGACAGGCGGAGGAGAAGGAGCAGGAGCAGGGAGAGGAGCGCCTCCCACCATCACAGAGAGGACAGACGCTCATCCAGACACAGTGACAGGAGGAAAGACTTGTATCTGAGCAGTGACAAGTGAACAGTCTAACACAGAAATACCAAGTGGGCCTGCTGGATACGCTGACATGTTTACCTACTGGCTCCTCCATTTCAAAATCTGTGAATTTGTTCTGGCTTTTCTCCTCTTAACTATGTGAACGGTATAGGGAAGGATAATTGAAATTTTAGAGCAGTGATGCAGTACGTTAGAACCCGCCACCAATGTGTACATATTTGAATATTTTGCTTTTGGAAGACTGTTAATGTGGCTTTAATTATTGAACACTGGATCGCTGGAACTGCAGTACAATAAGATAAGATAAGATAAGATATTCCTTTATTAGTCCCACAGTGGGGAAATTTACAATATAGTAAATATATATATATATATATATATATATATATATATAATATATATATATATATATATATATATATATATATAAAAAAACACAATATAGTTAATGTTGCTAAATAAAAACAATATAAAACAAAAGATCAGATGGGGTGTCTCTTTTTTAATATACAATAATACATTTATTGTTAATAACTTTCAAATGGAGGATGTACATGAAATACATGGCCATTGGTAGGGTTTTACCCAGTCTACACCCAGTGAGTCAGACTAAAGGGAACTGGACTCATTTGGACCATGGACCACTCATTTAAAATGCTTTATCAGTTCAGTGAAGTCAACATATAATATATAAATTTATCTACCTGGGAAGTGAAGTAAATAAGAAACAGTCTACATCACTAGATCTCTTACTGATGTCTTAAAGAATTGAAGATGTAATGCTTTAAATTCAAAACAATTGCCATCAACTTCCATGTTCAGGAGAACATGATCACACTATTTATTCCGCTACCCTGTTACACGTTACTAAAACAGCTCTGCTCAAAGGATTTGAGTATTTCTTCCACATACTCATACTTAATCCATTGCATCCGTATAATGAAGTGATTTGAATGTATTACAAAGGAAATGAAAGGATATCTCATAAACACACCAAATATTTGACTTTAAAAAGCATGAATTACTTTTATTGAAATAGCTTTTTGTGACAAATGAATCAAGTTTACAAAGGTGTTGATAAAAATTACAGACGTGTACTCATCTATGTCCTGCACGGCATTATGCAGGTTTGTTACGTTTTAACTATATCACAGTACATTTGTGCCTCAGACTGAGTATCACTGTTTATCATGTTTATATGTGAGTGCTGCCTAACATGTCTGCTGTTGCTGCTGAGCAGATTGGGGGATGCTCCCCGAGGGAGCGTCCATGTCTGATCACCACCACCTTCATCTAACACTGGTCGATGTTGACCAGCACTGCGGTGCTCCTCTCTGTGTTCGTGAGGAAGACGATGGTGAAGAGTGCCATGTCAAACTCAGGTCAGGTCCCAATGAAGGCGCTACCAACAGGCTTCCCAAAACTGTGCCAGCTGAACTGGAGGTTCAGAACGTGGTCGTCGTGATCAGGCTGTGGATAGACACACATGAACGTTAGCTTAGCAGAATAAAAAATAAATAAAGACAGAGACAACAGATTGTGTCCCCGCAGACATTTTGTCCGATGAACAGTTCTACTCACCAAGTCATGATCCCTGGCCTTGTATCCTTTGTAGTCCAAGTGGGTACTTTTTACTTGCAGGTAGAACTGGAACCAGTAGTGAAAACTGATGATTTCTGTTCCAGATTTTGTCTCTCTAACAAGCACCTGCTCAAATCCTCGAGTCCAGGCTGGTGCATGTTTCAGTCTAGAAATACCACACAAAATAAAATATTACTTCAAAACAACTACATGACTTTTAACACAATCATAGTAAATCCCTTGATTGCTTTCTGTGCACACCAATTTAATGATAACTTCAACAAACAGACATGATCATCTGCTGCTGTTTGTCATTCTCAGCCTGTGTTTCTCTGCCTGTGGTAGAGGCGGAACCAGATCAGACTGATTCTTTAAGCTCCTGAAGCTCTCAACAAGCTTGATTAACAAGAGGGAACCAAATACAAATGTGTAATTGTCCTCTGCAAAAGACTTCCATCCTGATGTCAACTACAGCCATCAGGTCCATCTAACTAACGTGCCTTTACTCCAGGTACAAGTACAGCATCTTCACATAGTTTTTCAATAGGACCAGCAGAGGCCAACACAGTATTCCACAGCTGCACACAGATGTTTCAGATGTGTTTCTCTCTCTAACATCCTGAGGTAATGTGTTGAGTGCTGCAGTGAGACAGGAAGGGACAAAACTACCTCTGGAGTTCAGCTGCAGTCTAAAACCCACAAAAGTATGACAATCAGTGTGAACAAAAAAACGTTGAATATATGCTGTATACATTATCTTCTCATGATTGGAAAACATCCAGACCGAAAACAAACAGTGTTGTGTAATAGAAAGTAACACAACTGTTCAACTGTACAGTATGTGGCTTGTTTGCGTAACAGGTTGTAACATGTCAAATGTACTTCTGTGTCCAAGACGGCAGGTGGTCAAGTTCTTCAGTTTGTTGTCACTGATGCTGGCGAACAGACGCTGTTGAGGCGTGAAGGAAAACATTAAAATATTTTTAACTCTAAACTGCAGAGGTGTCTGTGGACATTCATGTTGCTTAATGTAAATGATGATGGTTTGTGTGACTTACTTGAGGTACCACATTGGATCAGCATCACTTGTGATCTTCTCGTTTGCTTTCATTATTTTCTGTATCTGGAAAACAAGGCATATAAACATATTAACATATTTACATAAATGCACAGCTAAAACAGCAATAACACACTTATGTTGGGGTGGTGTTTTGATGCTGCGTTCACAGACAAGAGAGGATGTGGGAAATGAATGACATGGCCTCTGTTTTGACACATTTCCGATTAACAATGAGGGCATATCTTTGCTCTGTTTTGTTGGTTGTGTGTGTACTTAAGTAATTACATGGTAACTTATAGATTTTACTTATACTTTTATACTTTCTCAATGCTCGCTGTGCTGTAATATGTGGGCAATAAAATATGTTAAATAAAATAAGGACATGCTGTGAAATGGCAAGTGTTTTGAAAGAGGATTTTTGACAAGCAGTTTATATATTTCAGGTACTGTATACAAATCCATCCTTATTAAATTAATACAAGTTTAGTTTATTTAAGAAGCAACAGCACACATTAATGAATACACATGATATAAAACGCCACAGTATTATTATAAACATAGTTTAGTATTGACGTGTCTATATTAATCATCCATTGTTTTAGGACTGGAAGATCTGTGATGAGTTTTCTGATTTGTTACAAAGTTACATTGTCCTTTAGTGACATCCAGAGGCCATAAAGGGGAACTCCAGCCATTTTCAAAAACCATAAATGTACTAAAAGCGTTTCTTGTCGATTCATTTTCACCTTGCTAAGACAATTGCTAAGCTAACGAGGTCAAGCTAACACCAGCTCCATTTGAAATTTCTTTGAAATTATGACATTACTTTTCTTTCTCTGCATGGACACGGTAATTAATAAGTAAAACTGGTCATTGTAAGAGATTCAAAATGCTCTTATAAGAGTTCTTGTGATAGTTATCCAACCAAAATTTCCTTCAGTAACATCAACAGACGGCAAGCAGCAGGGACAGTTTTAAAAGCGCACGCACTGAGGGGCTGAGGGCCTTACATTAGTAGATGAAGTTATTAATGTGACACCTGCATGTCTGTTGAAGCAATAATATCTCATAGTGACGATAATGTTGTATGTTTGCGTTGCGATATTATAATTTAGTCGAGACATGAAGTTGCTACGTCACTATGATTATCTACTGAAAAATAAACATGATTCAATGAAATGCAATAAAAACACCCGTAAAAATGTTCCGTTTTTGTTGAATCTTTAGTTGCTTGCTTGTTTTTCCTTAACTTAATTCTCTTTTTTTGAATTTCAACTGAATTTAATTACCAGTTTCAGTGTTTCAGGAAAATCCCTGCCTGTGCGTAATGATCCGTTTCATCTGTGTCATGAGACGACGACAGTCATTGTACTGTCAAACTTATAGTAAAATAACATGTTCTTTCATTATTTCAGTGGCCATCTGTCCATAACGTGTTGTTTTTAATGATGAGAGAGTATGTGTTGATGATATTGATATGGTGAATATGGAAAGTGCGCTTCCATGCGCACGATGACGCCACTCTTGCTGATGTTGCGATAATGAACAAAATTAAAAACTCAGTGAACAGCATTAATAAACTCGACAGGGCAGAAGAAAACAATTTTGACCCTCTAGAGGAAATGTTGTTTGGATTTTTAGTTAGACTAAAATGTCCCGACAGCTCTGATGGAGCTGGACTCATCCTGGAGACAGCTGCTACGTTCCACGTGATCTTACCAAATTAACCTGAAATCTGAGTGGAAAAAGTAAAACTGAGTGATATGTACATTAGATCCTCACCGATCCTGTTGTCCTGTCGGGAGACTTAAATCGGCCTCATTAATGAAGTTTCAGAAGCTGTGCCACGTGCGTAAAATGCGCACAGCGCCTCTGTCGGTGTGAAGACCCACATATCGAGTCTGCTGCTGTGTGATTACTCCAAACATTTAATAAACTCAAATGAATAAATACTAAATATTAACAGACAGATTGAACAAACATCACTTTCATCCCCATCAGTAGCTGCGTATGAGACTGGAAACAACCAGACAATATCACAACAAATCCTCTAACGGCCAGAAAAGTTGTCAACAAGTTGCACTCGACGATTTGTTGAAAATTACGGATTCAAGTGAGGATTTCCTCCACGGTGATAATGACTGAAGACTTCCAGAGACTGACCAAAGAGACTCGACTGACTTCCACCATGGAAAATGTGACATGTGCTCTCAGAGCCTTCATATACATTGTAAACAGACTGTGCCATGAATACTGCTCCAACCACGGCTCATAGTAGGCCAACAAAAAATGTCATTAGCCTACTGATAATATCATTTTATCCTGTTTTGATGTATCTAATAAAATCATTGATATCACAAATTGATATCTGGGACACAGTGTTATTATGGATGAATCCAACTCTGAAGTAGGCCTACTTGAATACAATAATTCCCAGCAGATATGTGACATTAGATCTTCATGGCAACTTAGTGATTTGAGCTAATCTAACTGATTTGTTATGAATACGCAGCACTAAACATAACACCAAACATATTAAATGTGGGTCCTGCTTTATTACCTGACCTGTCCTGATGAAGGCCTCAGCTGTGTCAAAGAAAGAACTCCATCATTTCCATTTTACGATGGCATTTTGCATATTTCTAAATTAAAACAATTTATTCAAGTTCCCACAGCAGATCTGGAACCAGCTAATATTTCAGTATGGAAAAATTATGTAATGATCCGTTTCATCTGTGTTATGAGACGACTACAGTCACTGTACTGTTCTACTTATGGTAAAATAAAATACACGTTCATTATTTCTGTGACTCTGTGGAGTTTTCATTCATCCAGGTCATATTCATTCTGGCAAAAAATGGGATCGAAGGCAACTGGACTTAGATTTGTCTCTGAAGACGATTCGCCCCTTATCCAAGTGGCTTCATCAGTTCGAACGCTACAGTCTGACTAGTCCCCACGAGTCTTTCTGTGACCAACTGGTCATAACGTGTTGTTAGGATAAGAGAGGCTACGTTACATATATTGATATGGTGAATATGGGGGGTGCGCTATCATGCACACAATGACGCACTGCAGCAAATATTGCGAGACTTTCCATTTAAGAAACAAAATTAGAAACTCAGTGTAATAATAAACTTGACGGCGCAATTTTGACCGTCTAGAGGAAATGCAGTAGAAATTTTAATTTTTAGTTAGAATAAATATGGCCGACAGCTGTGATGGAGCTGAACCCATCCTGAGGACGGCTGCTATGATCTAAATGTTGTCACTAAATCAACCTGAAATCTGAAAACAGCTTCTCTGACAGTGTGGGGACGCACATATCGATCCTGCTGCTGTGTGATGACTCCAAGTATTTAATAAACTCAAAGGAATAAATACTAAATATTAACAGTCAGTGTGAACAAACATCAGTTTGAGGAGTCGCAGAAAGACTTGTAGTCATCCCCATCAGTAGCTGCGCATGAGACTGGAACCAAACATCTATCAAACAATATGACTGAGGACGCGATCATGTTTCTTCATACAGTACTTAGATGGGGACTTGATCTCATGCCTTTAGCAGCTGATTGGATGAAACTTTACATCACAGAGGTGAGACCTGACTGTAAAATCTCGTGCGTACAAAATGCCGTCCATGGTTGCCATGGTTTCTCTCAGGCGCATCATTTATGAAGCAGAATTTGAACATTAACAAATCATCCAACGGCCGGAAAAGTTTGTCCAAAGTTGCACTCGACGATTTGTTGAAAGCGACAGAGTCAAGTGATTATTTCATCCATCGTGTGAAAGACCGAAGACTTCCAGAGGGTGACCAAAGAGACCTGACTGACTTCACCATGGAAAATGTGAGATTTTAACACTTTCTATGTATTTTACCGTCGACGCTCTTGGAGCGAACATCGGAGACGTTTGATTTCAAGGGTTTATTTGAGCTCAAACTCTGATCTTGTCTTAAACTTAACCAAGTTTGTTGTTGTCTAAATTTAAGACGATTTCTGGTAGAAAGCCCTTAGAGCAAACTTCTCCGATGTGCTCTCAGAGCCCTCATCATACATTGTAAATAGACTGTGCCATGAACACTGCTCCAACTATGACTCACATAGTAGGCCTTCACAAAATGGCGTCCGTAGCCTACTGATAATATAATGATATGTGACATTATATTTTCATGGCAGCTTTGTGGTTTGAGCTAATTTAACTGATATGTTATGAACATGCAGCACTAGAACATAATACCAAACATACTGTATTAAATGTTGGTCCTGATTTATTACTTGACCTGTCCTGAAGGAGCCCCAGCTGTGTCAAAGAAAAACCTCCATTGTTTCCATTTTGCATATTCATAAATTAAAACTATTTATTCAGGTTTCCACATCAGATCTGGGGCCAGCTAATATTTCAGTATGAACAAATTATGTAATGATCCGTTTTATCTGTGTAATGAGACGACTACAGTCATTGTACTATTCCACTTATGGTAAAATAACATGCACTTTCATTATTTCTGTGGCCAGCTGGTTATAACGTGTTGTTATGATGAGAGAGGTTGCGTTACATATATCTAACTGCTGAATATGGGGGGTGCGCTACCATGCACACAATGACACACTGCAGCAAATATTGCGAGACTTTCCATGTAAGAAAGAAAATTAGAAACTCACTCTACTATTTCAACACAGATAAACTATGTGTGAGGACTACTGAAGTGGAGGTTTCTGGTTAAGAGTCTCAGCAAAAAAAATAGTTTTGAGAAAAGGGACCTTTCAAGATATGGATTATAAAATTACAGACAGATTTTGAAGACATTACAGGTAAATAAGAGTAAAAAAACACTAATAGAAACCATAAAACTTCCCCAGTTGATCACTTACATTAAGACAATTATTCTTTGTATTACATTTTTTTCTGAAATTAAGAAGAAGAAGAAGAAGAAGAGCAACAACAACTATTATTAGTCCCACGAGGGGAAATTCAGTTTTTACACACTGTTGTTAATTTCACACAGTACACATACATGCATTAATGGAGAGATGTCAGAGTGAGAGGGGCTGCTCCTGACAAGCGCCCCGAGCAGTTGGGGGTTTGGTGCCTTGCTCAGGGGCACTTCGACACTGCCCAAGGGGTGAACTGGCGCCTCTCCAGCTACCAGTTCACACTCGTTCTTGGTCCATGTCGGGACTTAAACCGGTGACCCTCCGATTACCAAGCCAACTCCCAATTATGCAGTCGAGATTCCCACATTTGGGGAATTTGCAGGGGTCAGCTCAGCCGGAGTGCAATGACTAAGCCTCGTCCTGGGTGAACCACCTTCTTGATCATGGTATCTCTGTTACCAGGTATGTATAATCTATATATATTTATAGTAAATTGTATTTTTAATAAGCAAATGAGGCAGTATCTAATGGTAACTTTTGGTGAATTTTGGAGAAATCTACAGACACAAATAGACAAAATGTAGTCAAATAAACAGCTACACACACTTCAATGGTGATGGCAGGAACAGCAACCATGCTAAAATCTTTATTAACTAGTGATGAATCACACTCATGTATGAATGATACGTCATTAACAGCCTAAAGAAGATACAGAAAAACATGAATAAGTGAAGCTCATGTGTTATTAAGAGCAGCCAATAAGCTCCTCCTGTCTCCTCTGTAGGTCACGCCCTGACAGTAAAGTCATTATTTTATTATCTAGTTGAATTTTTGCAGAAAATTGCAGAATGAAATTCCCATTATTCCGTGCTGTGTGTTGCATTTACTTGTGAAGCCTCATTCTAACATGAGCATGTGTTGTTGCAGTTTGTTGGGCTGATTGCTCTTGCAGACCACAGCTACTGCAGACAGAAGAGAGCCAGGAAGCCTGCAACCCTCAGACAGTGTCCGTGCTGCAGGGGCAGCCAGGTAACTACTTTGGATTGAAAAATATGTTAATGTCCTAAATTATGCACAATGTAATCTTTAAGAGGTAGAGAGTCAGACAGTTTTACACCAATGGTAAACTCATGGTGGACTATATTGTGAATACTGAACGTTTTGAGACATATTGCACTGCTGATTAGACTCATTTTACATTACAGCAACTTTCCTGTTGCGTTTCCATCAGAGTTTTTACCAGTTTACAGCTTTAATCTGTGAAAATGTCAGCTTAAGGACATTTTTTATTGTGCTTTACTTTAAATTCTTCCTGCATCCAGGTGTAAAATCACAAGTTTTTTCTGAAATCGAATCTGTGAAGGGTCTGTTAATTTGACAAATTAATAATAACTTTATATGTGTCGAACTTTTCATACAAGCACAAAGAGCTTTACAGTCAACACTCACACAACTCACACAATCAACAGTCACGTTACAGCATTACAAAACTGAGGAAATACTGAGGACACGCCATCTTGAATTTAAAAGAAATAGAATGAATTGAGGAAACAAAGAAGAAAAATTTGAAAGTTTTAAAAAATAAAACTGAACATATTTAATAACATGTAAAACAGAATAAAATAAAATAGAATACCTAAAATTGATAAAGAAAGACTAAAAAGATGGGTCTTAAGCTTACTTCAAAACTACTAATACTACATGTCGCCCTCAGATCTTCAGGCAGCTTATTCCATAAATGGGGGGCATAGTAGTAAAAAAATGCCTCCCCGTATGTTTCAGTCCTAACTTTGGGTTCAGTTAAAAGGCCTCTTCAAGAAGACCTGAGGGCTCTGCTGGGTTCATATGGTAAAAGCAAGTTAAATAAATAAGGAGCTCATCCATTAAGATCTTTATAAAACAATAAAAGACTTTTAATATCAATTTTAAGAGACACAGGAAGCCAATGCAGAGACTTAAAAATCGGTGTAATCTGAGCTCTCTTTCTGTTTTTTTTGTCAACATTGGAGCAGCTGAGTTTTCAAGTAATTGCAGCCCCAAAATCTTTTAGGGAGAACAGAAAGAAGAGCATTGCAGTAATAAATCCTGTAGGTAATAAAAGCATGAATAAGTGCCTCTGCATTGGCATGAGAGAGAAACTGGTGTACTTTAGCAATGTTCTTTAAATTATAAAATGCCTTTCTTATGATGTCCTTCATCTGAGCCTCAAAATTCAGTTGTGAGTCAAATATTACACCAAGATTTTTTACTTGTTAACATGGGCTAAAAGAGACGACTTGTAGTTTGCTCGCCAGTTTCTCTCTCTGATCCCGTGTACCAATGGCTAAAAAGTTTTGTCCTGGTTGAGCTGTTGAAAGTTCTCTGCCATCCAGGACTTGATGTCTGAAATACAGTTAAAAAGGACAAAAAATAAGGACTTAGTTCTCTGCAGTGCATCTGATGTATTTTTCTCTTATGAGATAATAAAAGCTCATTGGTCAGTCAGAGGTTAACTGGAGTCTGACATCCTCTTGTGTTTCTTACCTTCTCCAGGAGCATCATCAGTCTGAGTCGACTGCCAGCCCTCCCAGGAAGAGGAAGCGGACCTCCGTGGCTGAACCTCCAGAGGTCGTGAAGCAGGTCCCCGCTCCCGAGCCCCCCATCCCATCTGCCACCATCTCCCCTTCTGAGCTTCCAGTGGTCTCCAAGATGGCCCCCAGCCCTCAGCCCTCCTCTGCTCCTCTGCTCGACGACGGCCCTCTGTTGATCAACAACCACCCGGTGGAAGAGTACCAGCGGATCTACCACGAAGTGGTTGATGACATGCTGAGGTATGTTTGAGCCAAACATCAGGACTCTTTCAATCAGATAATTATTATATTCTTCAATAACTGCAACCTAAAAATAAGCATTTTGACCACACAAATCATTCAGATTAAATGTGTGTTACCTCGGCTCCTCACAGGTTCAAGAATGGCCGCCAGCGTCCCTACAGTTTAGAGCTTGGACGGCGCATCAAACAGAAGCTGTGGGAGAGGCTGAATCGTCCAACGTTCACGTCAACAGTAGGGGAAGACGGGCTGGTTCAGGTGGAGGTGTCATACGGGGTTGGAGTCTCTCCTCCCCGTTATGATGTCGACATTCAGGGAGAACCGAAGCCTAGTATGCCATCCGCTAAAAGAGCTAAGAAATGAAACCTGATCAAATTAGCGCTTTTAGATGAAATCTGTAAATATTGTGATTTTAAGGGATCTGTAAATATTGTGATTCTAAGTATTCTTTATAAAATATTGTGATTTTAAGTTTTCTTTATAAGAATAATCTGTTTTTAGTCAGTACATGCAGTTCCGGGTTAGATCCTCCACCGACAGTCTCCGCCTACTAGCAAAATATATACCTTTAGTGAACAGCCTCTGCCGACCTCCATCAATTTCAGCCACCGACCGACGTCAACTCAGCAGCCATCTGCTGTCTTAGCCTCCACCTGCAGACAGCAGATGGTTGCACACATGCTCCATCTAAATCCTTTTGTGTCCACCATCTCCTCCGCCTCTAACAGTGAAAAAAAGTTACATCTTAAACACCTGTCAGCCGCCACCTAAAACCTCTACCGGAAACCTGCAGGCCCCTCCTCTACCTGCAGCTTCCGACAGACAGCTGTGGGCTGAGGCTCCACCCAACGCCTCTGCCAGCACCCTGCAGGCCCCGCCTCCACCTGCCGGCTCTGGAGGACAGTTGCGGGCGACGCCTCGATCCTGCTACCTGCAGGCCCCGCCTCAAACTGCAGGTTCCAGCAGACAGCTGCAGACTGAAACAAATCAGCTGGCAACCTGCAGGCCTGCCTCCATTTACCAGCTCCGACAGACAGCTGCAGGCTGAGGCTCCACCCAACGCCTCTGCCAGTACCCTGCAGACCCCACCTCCACCTGCCAGCTCTGGCAGACAGCTGCGGGCCGAGCCTCCGCCCAACGCCTCTGCCGGCAACCCGTGGTCCCCAGCTCCACCCAATGCCTCTGCCGGCTGCCGGTTGCCGGCAAAGACCATTGGGTGGAGGCGGGGCCCGCAGGTTGAAGGCAGAGGCGTTGGGTGGAGGTAGGGCCCGCAGATGTCTTCCGTAACCTGCTGGCAGAGGAGAGGCCCGCAGGTTGCCAGCAGAGGTGTTGGGGGGAGGCTCTGCCTTAAGCTGAACGTGGAGGTTTTGCCCGCAGCTTTTTTCCGGCACCTACAGGTGGAGGCTGTGCCCGCAGGTTGCTGGCAGAAGCTTTAGGTGGAAGCTCGGCCCGCAGCTGTCTGCCAGAGCCGGCAGGTGGAGTTGGGGCCATCAGGGTGTCGGCATAAGTGTTGGTTGGAGGCTCGGCTCGCAGCTGTCTGCTAGAACCTGCAGGTGGAGATGGGGGTCCCGCAGGTTTCTGGTAGAGGTTTTGGGTGGAAACCTGGCCTGTAGCTGCAGGTGGAGGCTTGGCAAACAGCTGTCTGCCGGACTGTGCAGGTGGACGAGGGGCCTGATGTTGCTGGCAGAGGAGTTGGGTGCAGGCGTGGCTCGCAGCTGTCTGCTGGCAACTTCGTGTGGAAGGGGCCCGCAGGTTGCCGGCAGATACTTTGGGTGGAGGCTCGGCCCACAGCTGTCTGCTGGAGCGTGCGGGTGGAAGCGGGGCCTGCACGTTGCCGGCAGAGGCATTGGGTGGAGGCAGGGCCTGCAGGTTTCCGGCAGAGGCGTCGGGTAGAGGCAGGGCCTGCAGGTGTCCAGCAGAGGCGTTGGGTGGAGGTAGGGCCCGCAGGTTGCCGGCAGAAGCTTTGGTTGGAGCCTCCACTCAACGCCTCTGCCGGCAACCTGTGGTCTCCGCCTCCACCCACAAGCTGTGGCAGACAGCTAAGGGCCAAACCCCCACCTGCAGGTTCCAGCAGACAGCTGCGGGCCGAGCCTCCACCCAACGCCTCTGCCAGCAACCTGTGGGCCCATTCCACCCGAAGACTCCAGCAGACAGCTGCGGGCTGAGCCTTCACCCAACGCCTCTGCCGGCAACCTGTGGGCCCATTCCACCCGAAGACTCCAGCAGACAGCTGCTGGCTGAGCCTCCACCCAACACCTCTCCCAATAACCTGCGGTCCCCGCCTCCACCTAAGGCCTTTGTCGGCAACCTACGGGCCCCGCCTCCACCTGCAGGTTCCAGCGAACACCTGCGGGCCGAGCCTCCATCCGCAGTTACCGACAGACAGCTGTGGGCCGAGCCACTACCCAACGCTTCTGCCGGCAACTTGCGGGCCAGCTTAAACCCACAGAGTGTGGCGGACAGCTGAAGGCTGAGACCCCACTCAAGGCCTCTGCCGGCAACCTGTGGGCCCCCTCCACCTGAACCTGCAGGTGGAGGCGGGGCCCATAGGTTGCTGGCAGAAGATTTTCAGTTCACCACCCAAATCCTCTGCCAGCAACCTCGGGCCAGCCTAAACCCACAGGGTCCGGCAGACAGCTGCAGGCTGAGCCCCCACTCAACGTGTCTGCCGGCACTAGTGATGGGTCGGTCGGGAACAAAACGGCCCTTAGAGCCGGCTCTTCGATGTGAACAACGGGAGCCAGCTCCTATTTGGGAGCCGTGGTTTCTCTCTGTGTGTCTCTCTCTCTCTCTCTCTCTCTCTCTCTCTCTCTCTCTCTCTCTCTCTCTCTCTCAGCAGTAGCGCACGAACAGAGCAGGAGGGAAGGAGAGAGAGAGCCGGGGGCAACAAGAGAAGCCAACTTCGACACATTAGGAAGGTAAAGTAAAGAAAATGAGTTACACTAGGAAAAGAATCAAAATCTGGAAACATTTCAGTTTTATTGACGATACAAAGGAAGAGTGCAGAGTCTGCAAGAGTATCATTTAGAGCCACAAACAACCTGCACAGGCACCTGAGAACAGTCCACCCGTCAATGCAATGAGAATATAAAACACAGTCAGTTGAGTGTGATATTAATGAAGGTGCCAGTGTGTCTACTGCAACTATTGCTGCTGCTGTTGCTGCTGCTTACGTGATTAATTAATTGCTGATTAATACAACCCAGATATAACACAAACTACTGTCTCAAGTGTCTGTGATAACGTAGAACTGAATCAACTCCTCTGTAATACGCTCTCATCATATCCTGGGAATTACAGGCTTCTTAATGCTACAGTGCTCCTTTTGCAGGACTGGTTTTGATTACATTAGGCCAGTGGTTCTCAAAGTTTGTCTGTCATACTCTTTAGATTGCATTTGTATCCACAAATAACAACAGGCACACTTTTTGCACAAGACCCCCCTGTAAAGTATTTATGGTTTAGCTTAGAAAGAAGAAAATGGAAACGACAGGCTCTCGCTCAAGCCAGAGGAAGTGGTAGGACTGTAACTCTCATGTAAGTATTTTGTCAGTATTTTATCCTCCTAATGGTATAAAACTCAGTTTAATGTATATCTACATATTCATAGTTCAGTTAAACCTCACACATTAAGAGCAGCAGAATGCGTTCATGGCATCATGGCAATAAAAATTATATTTCTAGAGCCTGGCCAATGAATCATCCAGGTCGATGCATCGGATGATAGCAGGTCATTTCAGATATACTGTATCATGAATATATTTTCCGAAGCAACAGGAAATTACTTATTCAGTACTGATAAAAAATGTCAAAGATATGTTACACTACTTTTGAAACAGCGTCTTTATTACAGTTTTTTTTTTCCACCAGGGAGTACTGACAATTTTGTTCTTCAAACTGTAAAATATTCCACTCAGTACATATTTTAGTTAAAAATCTTTGACTACATTAAACTACATTAAAGAGATTTTCATCAAAAACTTAGTTGTTTGAAGCCAATATATCATGTATCATGTTAAAACTACACATTTGGTTTCATTGATAACTTTCCTTTTTTAGGTGAGCTGCAATTACGAAGCGCACTTGAGAGGAAATGTTTACATTCAGTTTGACACGTAAGTCATCACATAGCCACTCCACAACTTTTTCCAAATAAATAAAATGTACATTGTTTGAATTTTTGGATAAAACTCTTCATCCTGTCCTTTTGTCTGCCCAGAGAGGAGCAGTGTAAAGATGCCATCATCAGGTTCAATGGGAGGTGGTACGCAGGTCGGCAGCTTCATTGTGAGCTGTGTCCTGTTACACGCTGGAAGAATGCTATATGTGGTGAGTTATTCATACTGATAATAAGAGTGGCATTTTCACTTGTTGACATTCCTGCAGAGACACAAGGTTCAGTTGTGTTTGTATTTCCTCTCTCAGGATTGTTTGACAGAAAGAAGTGCCCTAAAGGGAAGCACTGTAACTTCTTGCACGTATTTCAAAACCCTGGCAATGAATTCCGGGAGGCCGACAGGGACCTGCACTTATCGCCAGCGTGAGGGGGAGTCGCAGAGACGGGTGGCGCTCAGAGCGTTAAGGAGACCGATCGTGGAGGCAACGCCAGCGCAGCAGAAGCCCGCCGAGATCTGAGAGATCCCACAGCAGACTAGAGGGCGACAGGCGGAGGAGAAGGAGCAGGAGCAGGGAGAGGAGCGCCTCCCACCATCACAGAGAGGACAGACGCTCATCCAGACACAGTGACAGGAGGAAAGACTTGTATCTGAGCAGTGAAAAGTGAACAGTCTAACACAGAAATACCAAGTGGGCCTGCTGGATACGCTGACATGTTTACCTACTGGCTCCTCCATTTCAAAATCTGTGAATTTGTTCTGGCTTTTCTCCTCTTAACTATGTGAACGGTATAGGGAAGGATAATTGAAATTTTAGAGCAGTGATGCAGTACGTTAGAACCCGCCACCAATGTGTACATATGTGAATATTTTGCTTTTGGAAGACTGTTAATGTGGCTTTAATTATTGAACACTGGATCGCTGGAACTGCAGTACAATAAGATAAGATAAGATAAGATATTCCTTTATTAGTCCCACAGTGGGGAAATTTACAATATAGTAATATATATATATATATATATATATATATATATATATATATATATATATATATATATATATATATATATATATATATATATACACAATATAGTTAATGTTGCTAAATAAAAACAATATAAAACAAAAGATCAGATGGGGTGTCTCTTTTTTAATATACAATAATACATTTATTGTTAATAACTTTCAAATGGAGGATGTACATGAAATACATGGCCATTGGTAGGGTTTTACCCAGTCTACACCCAGTGAGTCAGACTAAAGGGAACTGGACTCATTTGGACCATGGACCACTCATTTAAAATGCTTTATCAGTTCAGTGAAGTCAACATATAATATATAAATTTATCTACCTGGGAAGTGAAGTAAATAAGAAACAGTCTACATCACTAGATCTCTTACTGATGTCTTAAAGAATTGAAGATGTAATGCTTTAAATTCAAAACAATTGCCATCAACTTCCATGTTCAGGAGAACATGATCACACTATTTATTCCGCTACCCTGTTACACGTTACTAAAACAGCTCTGCTCAAAGGATTTGAGTATTTCTTCCACATACTCATACTTAATCCATTGCATCCGTATAATGAAGTGATTTGAATGTATTACAAAGGAAATGAAAGGATATCTCATAAACACACCAAATATTTGACTTTAAAAAGCATGAATTACTTTTATTGAAATAGCTTTTTGTGACAAATGAATCAAGTTTACAAAGGTGTTGATAAAAATTACAGACGTGTACTCATCTATGTCCTGCACGGCATTATGCAGGTTTGTTACGTTTTAACTATATCACAGTACATTTGTGCCTCAGACTGAGTATCACTGTTTATCATGTTTATATGTGAGTGCTGCCTAACATGTCTGCTGTTGCTGCTGAGCAGATTGGGGGATGCTCCCCGAGGGAGCGTCCATGTCTGATCACCACCACCTTCATCTAACACTGGTCGATGTTGACCAGCACTGCGGTGCTCCTCTCTGTGTTCGTGAGGAAGACGATGGTGAAGAGTGCCATGTCAAACTCAGGTCAGGTCCCAATGAAGGCGCTACCAACAGGCTTCCCAAAACTGTGCCAGCTGAACTGGAGGTTCAGAACGTGGTCGTCGTGATCAGGCTGTGGATAGACACACATGAACGTTAGCTTAGCAGAATAAAAAATAAATAAAGACAGAGACAACAGATTGTGTCCCCGCAGACATTTTGTCCGATGAACAGTTCTACTCACCAAGTCATGATCCCTGGCCTTGTATCCTTTGTAGTCCAAGTGGGTACTTTTTACTTGCAGGTAGAACTGGAACCAGTAGTGAAAACTGATGATTTCTGTTCCAGATTTTGTCTCTCTAACAAGCACCTGCTCAAATCCTCGAGTCCAGGCTGGTGCATGTTTCAGTCTAGAAATACCACACAAAATAAAATATTACTTCAAAACAACTACATGACTTTTAACACAATCATAGTAAATCCCTTGATTGCTTTCTGTGCACACCAATTTAATGATAACTTCAACAAACAGACATGATCATCTGCTGCTGTTTGTCATTCTCAGCCTGTGTTTCTCTGCCTGTGGTAGAGGCGGAACCAGATCAGACTGATTCTTTAAGCTCCTGAAGCTCTCAACAAGCTTGATTAACAAGAGGGAACCAAATACAAATGTGTAATTGTCCTCTGCAAAAGACTTCCATCCTGATGTCAACTACAGCCATCAGGTCCATCTAACTAACGTGCCTTTACTCCAGGTACAAGTACAGCATCTTCACATAGTTTTTCAATAGGACCAGCAGAGGCCAACACAGTATTCCACAGCTGCACACAGATGTTTCAGATGTGTTTCTCTCTCTAACATCCTGAGGTAATGTGTTGAGTGCTGCAGTGAGACAGGAAGGGACAAAACTACCTCTGGAGTTCAGCTGCAGTCTAAAACCCACAAAAGTGTGACAATCAGTGTGAACAAAAAAACGTTGAATATATGCTGTATACATTATCTTCTCATGATTGGAAAACATCCAGACCGAAAACAAACAGTGTTGTGTAATAGAAAGTAACACAACTGTTCAACTGTACAGTATGTGGCTTGTTTGCGTAACAGGTTGTAACATGTCAAATGTAAAGGCAATAAAATATGTTAAATAAAATAAGGACATGCTGTGAAATGGCAAGTGTTTTGAAAGAGGATTTTTGACAAGCAGTTTATATATTTCAGGTACTGTATACAAATCCATCCTTATTAAATTAATACAAGTTTAGTTTATTTAAGAAGCAACAGCACACATTAATGAATACACATGATATAAAACGCCACAGTATTATTATAAACATAGTTTAGTATTGACGTGTCTATATTAATCATCCATTGTTTTAGGACTGGAAGATCTGTGATGAGTTTTCTGATTTGTTACAAAGTTACATTGTTCTTTAGTGACATCCAGAGGCCATAAAGGGGAACTCCAGCCATTTTCAAAAACCATAAATGTACTAAAAGCGTTTCTTGTCGATTCATTTTCACCTTGCTAAGACAATTGCTAAGCTAACGAGGTCAAGCTAACACCAGCTCCATTTGAAATTTCTTTGAAATTATGACATTACTTTTCTTTCTCTGCATGGACACGGTAATTAATAAGTAAAACTGGTCATTGTAAGAGATTCAAAATGCTCTTATAAGAGTTCTTGTGATAGTTATCCAACCAAAATTTCCTTCAGTAACATCAACAGACGGCAAGCAGCAGGGACAGTTTTAAAAGCGCACGCACTGAGGGGCTGAGGGCCTTACATTAGTAGATGAAGTTATTAATGTGACACCTGCATGTCTGTTGAAGCAATAATATCTCATAGTGACGATAATGTTGTATGTTTGCGTTGCGATATTATAATTTAGTCGAGACATGAAGTTGCTACGTCACTATGATTATCTACTGAAAAATAAACATGATTCAATGAAATGCAATAAAAACACCCGTAAAAATGTTCCGTTATTGTTGAATCTTTAGTTGCTTGCTTGTTTTTCCTTAACTTAATTCTCTTTTTTGAATTTCAACTGAATTTAATTACCAGTTTCAGTGTTTCAGGAAAATCCCTGCCTGTGCGTAATGATCCGTTTCATCTGTGTCATGAGACGACGACAGTCATTGTACTGTCAAACTTATAGTAAAATAACATGTTCTTTCATTATTTCAGTGGCCATCTGTCCATAACGTGTTGTTTTTAATGATGAGAGAGTATGTGTTGATGATATTGATATGGTGAATATGGAAAGTGCGCTTCCATGCGCACGATGACGCCACTCTTGCTGATGTTGCGATAATGAACAAAATTAAAAACTCAGTGAACAGCATTAATAAACTCGACAGGGCAGAAGAAAACAATTTTGACCCTCTAGAGGAAATGTTGTTTGGATTTTTAGTTAGACTAAAATGTCCCGATAGCTCTGATGGAGCTGGACTCATCCTGGAGACAGCTGCTACGTTCCACGTGATCTTACCAAATTAACCTGAAATCTGAGTGGAAAAAGTAAAACTGAGTGATATGTACATTAGATCCTCACCGATCCTGTTGTCCTGTCGGGAGACTTAAATCGGCCTCATTAATGAAGTTTCAGAAGCTGTGCCACGTGCGTAAAATGCGCACAGCGCCTCTGTCGGTGTGAAGACCCACATATCGAGTCTGCTGCTGTGTGATTACTCCAAACATTTAATAAACTCAAATGAATAAATACTAAATATTAACAGACAGATTGAACAAACATCACTTTCATCCCCATCAGTAGCTGCGTATGAGACTGGAAACAACCAGACAATATCACAACAAATCCTCTAACGGCCAGAAAAGTTGTCAACAAGTTGCACTCGACGATTTGTTGAAAATTACGGATTCAAGTGAGGATTTCCTCCACGGTGATAATGACTGAAGACTTCCAGAGACTGACCAAAGAGACTCGACTGACTTCCACCATGGAAAATGTGACATGTGCTCTCAGAGCCTTCATATACATTGTAAACAGACTGTGCCATGAATACTGCTCCAACCACGGCTCAAATAGTAGGCCAACAAAAAATGTCATTAGCCTACTGATAATATCATTTTATCCTGTTTTGATGTATCTAATAAAATCATTGATATCACAAATTGATATCTGGGACACAGTGTTATTATGGATGAATCCAACTCTGAAGTAGGCCTACTTGAATACAATAATTCCCAGCAGATATGTGACATTAGATCTTCATGGCAACTTAGTGATTTGAGCTAATCTAACTGATTTGTTATGAATACGCAGCACTAAACATAACACCAAACATATTAAATGTGGGTCCTGCTTTATTACCTGACCTGTCCTGATGAAGGCCTCAGCTGTGTCAAAGAAAGAACTCCATCATTTCCATTTTACGATGGCATTTTGCATATTTCTAAATTAAAACAATTTATTCAAGTTCCCACAGCAGATCTGGAACCAGCTAATATTTCAGTATGGAAAAATTATGTAATGATCCGTTTCATCTGTGTTATGAGACGACTACAGTCACTGTACTGTTCTACTTATGGTAAAATAAAATACACGTTCATTATTTCTGTGACTCTGTGGAGTTTTCATTCATCCAGGTCATATTCATTCTGGCAAAAAATGGGATCGAAGGCAACTGGACTTAGATTTGTCTCTGAAGAATTCGCCCCTTATCCAAGTGGCTTCATCAGTTCGAACGCTACAGTCTGACTAGTCCCCACGAGTCTTTCTGTGACCAACTGGTCATAACGTGTTGTTAGGATAAGAGAGGCTACGTTACATATATTGATATGGTGAATATGGGGGGTGCGCTATCATGCACACAATGACGCACTGCAGCAAATATTGCGAGACTTTCCATTTAAGAAACAAAATTAGAAACTCAGTGTAATAATAAACTTGACGGCGCAATTTTGACCGTCTAGAGGAAATGCAGTAGAAATTTTAATTTTTAGTTAGAATAAATATGGCCGACAGCTGTGATGGAGCTGAACCCATCCTGAGGACGGCTGCTATGATCTAAATGTTGTCACTAAATCAACCTGAAATCTGAAAACAGCTTCTCTGACAGTGTGGGGACGCACATATCGATCCTGCTGCTGTGTGATGACTCCAAGTATTTAATAAACTCAAAGGAATAAATACTAAATATTAACAGTCAGTGTGAACAAACATCAGTTTGAGGAGTCGCAGAAAGACTTGTAGTCATCCCCATCAGTAGCTGCGCATGAGACTGGAACCAAACATCTATCAAACAATATGACTGAGGACGCGATCATGTTTCTTCATACAGTACTTAGATGGGGACTTGATCTCATGCCTTTCGCAGCTGATTGGATGAAACTTTACATCACAGAGGTGAGACCTGACTGTAAAATCTCGTGCGTACAAAATGCCGTCCATGGTTGCCATGGTTTCTCTCAGGCGCATCATTTATGAAGCAGAATTTGAACATTAACAAATCATCCAACGGCCGGAAAAGTTTGTCCAAAGTTGCACTCCACGATTTGTTGAAAACGACAGAGTCAAGTGATTATTTCATCCATCGTGTGAAAGACCGAAGACTTCCAGAGGGTGACCAAAGAGACCTGACTGACTTCACCATGGAAAATGTGAGATTTTAACACTTTCTATGTATTTTACCGTCGACGCTCTTGGAGCGAACATCGGAGACGTTTGATTTCAAGGGTTTATTTGAGCTCAAACTCTGATCTTGTCTTAAACTTAACCAAGTTTGTTGTTGTCTAAATTTAAGACGATTTCTGGTAGAAAGCCCTTAGAGCAAACTTCTCCGATGTGCTCTCAGAGCCCTCATCATACATTGTAAATAGACTGTGCCATGAACACTGCTCCAACTATGACTCACATAGTAGGCCTTCACAAAATGGCGTCCGTAGCCTACTGATAATATAATGATATGTGACATTATATTTTCATGGCAGCTTTGTGGTTTGAGCTAATTTAACTGATATGTTATGAACATGCAGCACTAGAACATAATACCAAACATACTGTATTAAATGTTGGTCCTGATTTATTACTTGACCTGTCCTGAAGGAGCCCCAGCTGTGTCAAAGAAAAACCTCCATTGTTTCCATTTTGCATATTCATAAATTAAAACTATTTATTCAGGTTTCCACATCAGATCTGGGGCCAGCTAATATTTCAGTATGAACAAATTATGTAATGATCCGTTTTATCTGTGTAATGAGACGACTACAGTCATTGTACTATTCCACTTATGGTAAAATAACATGCACTTTCATTATTTCTGTGGCCAGCTGGTTATAACGTGTTGTTATGATGAGAGAGGTTGCGTTACATATATCTAACTGCTGAATATGGGGGGTGCGCTACCATGCACACAATGACACACTGCAGCAAATATTGCGAGACTTTCCATGTAAGAAAGAAAATTAGAAACTCACTCTACTATTTCAACACAGATAAACTATGTGTGAGGACTACTGAAGTGGAGGTTTCTGGTTAAGAGTCTCAGCAAAAAAAATAATTTTGAGAAAAGGGACCTTTAAAGATATGGATTATAAAATTACAGACAGATTTTGAAGACATTACAGGTAAATAAGAGTAAAAAAACACTAATAGAAACCATAAAACTTCCCCAGTTGATCACTTACATTAAGACAATTATTCTTTGTATTACATTTTTTTCTGAAATTAAGAAGAAGAAGAAGAAGAGCAACAACAACTATTATTAGTCCCACGAGGGGAAATTCAGTTTTTACACACTGTTGTTAATTTCACACAGTACACATACATGCATTAATGGAGAGATGTCAGAGTGAGGGGGGCTGCTCCTGACAAGCGCCCCGAGCAGTTGGGGGTTTGGTGCCTTGCTCAGGGGCACTTCGACACTGCCCAAGGGGTGAACTGGCACCTCTCCAGCTACCAGTTCACACTCGTTCTTGGTCCATGTCGGGACTTAAACCGGTGACCCTCCGATTACCAAGCCAACTCCCAATTATGCAGTCGAGATTCCCACATTTGGGGAATTCGCAGAGGTCAGCTCAGCCGGAGTGCAATGACTAAGCCTCGCCCTGGGTGAACCACCTTCTTGATCATGGTATCTCGGTTGCCAGGTATGTATATTCTATATATATTTATAGTAAATTGTATTTTTAATAAGCAAATGAGGCAGTATCTAATGGTAACTTTTGGTGAATTTTGGAGAAATCTACAGACACAAATAGACAAAATGTAGTCAAATAAACAGCTACACACACTTCAATGGTGATGGCAGGAACAGCAACCATGCTAAAATCTTTATTAACTAGTGATGAATCACACTCATGTATGAATGATACGTCAAGCCTAAAGAAGATACAGAAAAATATGATTAAGTGAAGCTCATGTGTTATTAAGAGCAGCCAATAAGCTCCTCCTGTCTCCTCTGTAGGTCACGCCCTGACAGTAAAGTCATTATTTTATTATCTAGTTGAATTTTTGCAGAAAATTGCAGAATGAAATTCCCATTATTCCGTGCTGTGTGTTGCATTTACTTGTGAAGCCTCATTCTAACATGAGCATGTGTTGTTGCAGTTTGTTGTGCTGATTGCTCTTGCAGACCACAGCTACTGCAGACAGAAGAGAGCCAGGAAGCCTGCAACCCTCAGACAGCGTCCGTGCTGCAGGGGCAGCCAGGTAACTACTTTGGATAGAAAAATATGTTAATGTCCTAAATTATGCACAATGCAATCTTAAAAAGGTAGAGAGTCAGACAGTTTTACACCAATGGTAAACACGTGGTGGACTATATTGTGAATACTGAATGTTTTGGGACACGGTCTACTGTACAGACATATTGCACTGCTGATTAGACTCATTTTACATTACAGCAACTTTTCTGTTGAGTTTCCATCAGAGTTTTTACCAGTTTACAGCTTTAATCTGTGAAAATGTCAGTTTAAGGACATTTTTTATTGTGCTTTACTTTAAATTCTTCCTGCATCCAGGTGTAAAATCACAATTTTTTTCTGAAATCGAATCTGTGAAGGGTCTGTTAATTTGACAAATTAATAATAACTTTATATGTGTCGAACTTTTCATACAAGCACAAAGAGCTTTACAGTCAACACTCACACAACTCACACAACTCACACAATCAACAGATTAAATACTGAGGAAATACTGAGGACACGCCATCTTGAATTTAAAAGAAATAGAATGAATTGAGGAAACAAAGAAGAAAAATTTGAAAGTTTTAAAAAATAAAACTGAACATATTTAATAACATGTAAAACAGAATAAAATAAAATACAATACCTAAAATTGATAAAGAAAGACTAAAAAGATGGGTCTTAAGCTTACTTCAAAACTATTAATACTACATGTCGCCCTCAGATCTTCAGGCAGCTTATTCCATAAATGGGGGGCATAGTAGTAAAAAAATGCCTCCCCGTATGTTTCAGTCCTAACTTTGGGTTCAGTTAAAAGGCCTCTTCAAGAAGACCTGAGGGCTCTGCTGGGTTCATATGGTAAAAGCAAGTTAAATAAATAAGGAGCTCATCCATTAAGATCTTTATAAAACAATAAAAGACTTTTAATATCAATTTTAAGAGACACAGGAAGCCAATGCAGAGACTTAAAAATCGGTGTAATTTGAGCTCTCTTTCTGTTTTTTTTGTCAACATTGGAGCAGCTGAGTTTTCAAGTAATTGCAGCCCCAAATCTTTTAGGGAGAACAGAAAGAAGAGCATTGCAGTAATAAATCCTGTAGGTAATAAAAGCATGAATAAGTGCCTCTGCATTGGCATGAGAGAGAAACTGGTGTACTTTAGCAATGTTCTTTAAATTATAAAATGCCTTTCTTATGATGTCCTTCATCTGAGCCTCAAAATTCAGTTGTGAGTCAAATATTACACCAAGATTTTTTACTTGTTAACATGGGCTAAAAGAGACGACTTGTAGTTTGCTCGCCAGTTTCTCTCTCTGATCCCGTGTACCAATGGCTAAAAAGTTTTGTCCTGGTTGAGCTGTTGAAAGTTCTCTGCCATCCAGGACTTGATGTCTGAAATACAGTTAAAAAGGACAAAAAATAAGGACTTAGTTCTATGCAGTGCATCTGATGTATTTTTCTCTTATGAGATAATAAAAGCTCATTGGTCAGTCAGAGGTTAACTGGAGTCTGACATCCTCTTGTGTTTCTTACCTTCTCCAGGAGCAGCATCAGTCTGAGTCGGCTGCCAGCCCTCCCAGGAAGAGGAAGCGGACCTCCGTGGCTGAACCTCCAGAGGTCGTGAAGCAGGTCCCCGCTCCCGAGCCCCCCATCCCATCTGCCACCATCTCCCCTTCTGAGCTTCCAGTGGTCTCCAAGATGGCCCCCAGCCCTCAGCCCTCCTCTGCTCCTCTGCTCGACGACGGCCCTCTGTTGATCAACAACCACCCGGTGGAAGAGTACCAGCGGATCTACCACGAAGTGGTTGATGACATGCTGAGGTATGTTTGAGCCAAACATCAGGACTCTTTCAATCAGATAATTATTATATTCTTCAATAACTGCAACCTAAAAATAAGCATTTTGACCACACAAATCATTCAGATTAAATGTGTGTTACCTCGGCTCCTCACAGGTTCAAGAATGGCCGCCAGCGTCCCTACAGTTTAGAGCTTGGACGGCGCATCAAACAGAAGCTGTGGGAGAGGCTGAATCGTCCAACGTTCACGTCAACAGTAGGGGAAGACGGGCTGGTTCAGGTGGAGGTGTCATACGGGGTTGGAGTCTCTCCTCCCCGTTATGATGTCGACATTCAGGGAGAACCGAAGCCTAGTATGCCATCCGCTAAAAGAGCTAAGAAATGAAACCTGATCAAATTAGCGCTTTTAGATGTAAATATTGTGATTTTAAGGGATCTGTAAATATTGTGATTCTAAGTATTCTTTATAAAATATTGTGATTTTAAGTTTTCTTTATAAGAATAATCTGTTTTTAGTCAGTACATGCAGTTCCGGGTTAGATCCTCCACCGACAGTCTCCGCCTACTAGCAAAATATATACCTTTAGTGAACAGCCTCTGCCGACCTCCATCAATTTCAGCCACCGACCGACGTCAACTCAGCAGCCATCTGCTGTCTTAGCCTCCACCTGCAGACAGCAGATGGTTGCACACATGCTCCATCTAAATCCTTTTGTGTCCACCATCTCCTCCGCCTCTAACAGTGAAAAAAAGTTACATCTTAAACACCTGTCAGCCGCCACCTAAAACCTCTACCGGAAACCTGCAGGCCCCTCCTCTACCTGCAGCTCCGACAGACAGCTGCAGGCTGAGGCTCCACCCAACGCCTCTGCCAGTACCCTGCAGACCCCACCTCCACCTGCCAGCTCTGGCAGACAGCTGCGCGGGCGAGCCTCCAGGCCCAACGCCTCACGCTGCCGGCAACCCGCTGGTCCCCCAGCTCCACCCAATGCCTCTGCCGGCTGCCGGTTGCCGGCAAAGACCATTGGGTGGAGGCGGGGCCCGCAGGTTGAAGGCAGAGGCGTTGGGTGGAGGTAGGGCCCGCAGATGTCTTCCGTAACCTGCCCCCTGGCAGAGGAGAGGCCCGCAGGTTGCCAGCAGAGGTGTTGGGGGGAGGCTCTGCCTTAAGCTGAACGTGGAGGTTTTGCCCGCAGCTTTTTTCCGGCACCTACAGGTGGAGGCTGTGCCCGCAGGTTGCTGGCAGAAGCTTTAGGTGGAAGCTCGGCCCGCAGCTGTCTGCCAGAGCCGGCAGGTGGAGTTGGGGCCATCAGGGTGTCGGCATAAGTGTTGGTTGGAGGCTCGGCTCGCAGCTGTCTGCTAGAACCTGCAGGTGGAGATGGGGGTCCCGCAGGTTTCTGGTAGAGGTTTTGGGTGGAAACCTGGCCTGTAGCTGCAGGTGGAGGCTTGGCAAACAGCTGTCTGCCGGACTGTGCAGGTGGACGAGGGGCCTGATGTTGCTGGCAGAGGAGTTGGGTGCAGGCGTGGCTCGCAGCTGTCTGCTGGCAACTTCGTGTGGAAGGGGCCCGCAGGTTGCCGGCAGATACTTTGGGTGGAGGCTCGGCCCACAGCTGTCTGCTGGAGCGTGCGGGTGGAAGCGGGGCCTGCACGTTGCCGGCAGAGGCATTGGGTGGAGGCAGGGCCTGCAGGTTTCCGGCAGAGGCGTCGGGTAGAGGCAGGGCCTGCAGGTGTCCAGCAGAGGCGTTGGGTGGAGGTAGGGCCCGCAGGTTGCCGGCAGAAGCTTTGGTTGGAGCCTCCACTCAACGCCTCTGCCGGCAACCTGTGGTCTCCGCCTCCACCCACAAGCTGTGGCAGACAGCTAAGGGCCAAACCCCCACCTGCAGGTTCCAGCAGACAGCTGCGGGCCGAGCCTCCACCCAACGCCTCTGCCAGCAACCTGTGGGCCCATTCCACCCGAAGACTCCAGCAGACAGCTGCGGGCTGAGCCTTCACCCAACGCCTCTGCCGGCAACCTGTGGGCCCATTCCACCCGAAGACTCCAGCAGACAGCTGCTGGCTGAGCCTCCACCCAACACCTCTCCCAATAACCTGCGGTCCCCGCCTCCACCTAAGGCCTTTGTCGGCAACCTACGGGCCCCGCCTCCACCTGCAGGTTCCAGCGAACACCTGCGGGCCGAGCCTCCATCCGCAGTTACCGACAGACAGCTGTGGGCCGAGCCACTACCCAACGCTTCTGCCGGCAACTTGCGGGCCAGCTTAAACCCACAGAGTGTGGCGGACAGCTGAAGGCTGAGACCCCACTCAAGGCCTCTGCCGGCAACCTGTGGGCCCCCTCCACCTGAACCTGCAGGTGGAGGCGGGGCCCATAGGTTGCTGGCAGAAGATTTTCAGTTCACCACCCAAATCCTCTGCCAGCAACCTCGGGCCAGCCTAAACCCACAGGGTCCGGCAGACAGCTGCAGGCTGAGCCCCCACTCAACGTGTCTGCCGGCACTAGTGATGGGTCGGTCGGGAACAAAACGGCCCTTAGAGCCGGCTCTTCGATGTGAACAACGGGAGCCAGCTCCTATTTGGGAGCCGTGGTTTCTCTCTGTGTGTCTCTCTCTCTCTCTCTCTCTCTCTCTCTCTCTCTCTCTCTCTCTCTCTCTCTCCTAGCAGTAGCGCACGAACAGAGCAGGAGGGAAGGAGAGAGAGAGGCCGGGGGCAACAAGAGAAGCCAACTTCGACACATTAGGAAGGTAAAGTAAAGAAAATGAGTTACACTAGGAAAAGAATCAAAATCTGGAAACATTTCAGTTTTATTGACGATACAAAGGAAGAGTGCAGAGTCTGCAAGAGTATCATTTAGAGCCACAAACAACCTGCACAGGCACCTGAGAACAGTCCACCCGTCAATGCAATGAGAATATAAAACACAGTCAGTTGAGTGTGATATTAATGAAGGTGCCAGTGTGTCTACTGCAACTATTGCTGCTGCTGTTGCTGCTGCTTACGTGATTAATTAATTGCTGATTAATACAACCCAGATATAACACAAACTACTGTCTCAAGTGTCTGTGATAACGTAGAACTGAATCAACTCCTCTGTAATACACTCTCATCATATCCTGGGAATTACAGGCTTCTTAATGCTACAGTGCTCCTTTTGCAGGACTGGTTTTGATTACATTAGGCCAGTGGTTCTCAAAGTTTGTCTGTCATACTCTTTAGATTGCATTTGTATCCACAAATAACAACAGGCACACTTTTTGCACAAGACCCCCCTGTAAAGTATTTATGGTTTAGCTTAGAAAGAAGAAAATGGAAACGACAGGCTCTCGCTCAAGCCAGAGGAAGTGGTAGGACTGTAACTCTCATGTAAGTATTTTGTCAGTATTTTATCCTCCTAATGGTATAAAACTCAGTTTAATGTATATCTACATATTCATAGTTCAGTTAAACCTCACACATTAAGAGCAGCAGAATGCGTTCATGGCATCATGGCAATAAAAATTATATTTCTAGAGCCTGGCCAATGAATCATCCAGGTCGATGCATCGGATGATAGCAGGTCATTTCAGATATACTGTATCATGAATATATTTTCCGAAGCAACAGGAAATTACTTATTCAGTACTGATAAAAAATGTCAAAGATATGTTACACTACTTTTGAAACAGCGTCTTTATTACAGTTTTTTTTTCCACCAGGGAGTACTGACAATTTTGTTCTTCAAACTGTAAAATATTCCACTCAGTACATATTTTAGTTAAAAATCTTTGACTACATTAAACTACATTAAAGAGATTTTCATCAAAAACTTAGTTGTTTGAAGCCAATATATCATGTATCATGTTAAAACTACACATTTGGTTTCATTGATAACTTTCCTTTTTTAGGTGAGCTGCAATTACGAAGCGCACTTGAGAGGAAATGTTTACATTCAGTTTGACACGTAAGTCATCACATAGCCACTCCACAACTTTTTCCAAATAAATAAAATGTACATTGTTTGAATTTTTGGATAAAACTCTTCATCCTGTCCTTTTGTCTGCCCAGAGAGGAGCAGTGTAAAGATGCCATCATCAGGTTCAATGGGAGGTGGTACGCAGGTCGGCAGCTTCATTGTGAGCTGTGTCCTGTTACACGCTGGAAGAATGCTATATGTGGTGAGTTATTCATACTGATAATAAGAGTGGCATTTTCACTTGTTGACATTCCTGCAGAGACACAAGGTTCAGTTGTGTTTGTATTTCCTCTCTCAGGATTGTTTGACAGAAAGAAGTGCCCTAAAGGGAAGCACTGTAACTTCTTGCACGTATTTCAAAACCCTGGCAATGAATTCCGGGAGGCCGACAGGGACCTGCACTTATCGCCAGCGTGAGGGGGAGTCGCAGAGACGGGTGGCGCTCAGAGCGTTAAGGAGACCGATCGTGGAGGCAACGCCAGCGCAGCAGAAGCCCGCCGAGATCTGAGAGATCCCACAGCAGACTAGAGGGCGACAGGCGGAGGAGAAGGAGCAGGAGCAGGGAGAGGAGCGCCTCCCACCATCACAGAGAGGACAGACGCTCATCCAGACACAGTGACAGGAGGAAAGACTTGTATCTGAGCAGTGAAAAGTGAACAGTCTAACACAGAAATACCAAGTGGGCCTGCTGGATACGCTGACATGTTTACCTACTGGCTCCTCCATTTCAAAATCTGTGAATTTGTTCTGGCTTTTCTCCTCTTAACTATGTGAACGGTATAGGGAAGGATAATTGAAATTTTAGAGCAGTGATGCAGTACGTTAGAACCCGCCACCAATGTGTACATATGTGAATATTTTGCTTTTGGAAGACTGTTAATGTGGCTTTAATTATTGAACACTGGATCGCTGGAACTGCAGTACAATAAGATAAGATAAGATAAGATATTCTTTTATTAGTCCCACAGTGGGGAAATTTACAATATAGTAAATATATATATATATATATATATATATATATATATATATATATATATATATATATATATATATACAATATAGTTAATGTTGCTAAATAAAAACAATATAAAACAAAAGATCAGATGGGGTGTCTCTTTTTTAATATACAATAATACATTTATTGTTAATAACTTTCAAATGGAGGATGTACATGAAATACATGGCCATTGGTAGGGTTTTACCCAGTCTACACCCAGTGAGTCAGACTAAAGGGAACTGGACTCATTTGGACCATGGACCACTCATTTAAAATGCTTTATCAGTTCAGTGAAGTCAACATATAATATATAAATTTATCTACCTGGGAAGTGAAGTAAATAAGAAACAGTCTACATCACTAGATCTCTTACTGATGTCTTAAAGAATTGAAGATGTAATGCTTTAAATTCAAAACAATTGCCATCAACTTCCATGTTCAGGAGAACATGATCACACTATTTATTCCGCTACCCTGTTACACGTTACTAAAACAGCTCTGCTCAAAGGATTTGAGTATTTCTTCCACATACTCATACTTAATCCATTGCATCCGTATAATGAAGTGATTTGAATGTATTACAAAGGAAATGAAAGGATATCTCATAAACACACCAAATATTTGACTTTAAAAAGCATGAATTACTTTTATTGAAATAGCTTTTTGTGACAAATGAATCAAGTTTACAAAGGTGTTGATAAAAATTACAGACGTGTACTCATCTATGTCCTGCACGGCATTATGCAGGTTTGTTACGTTTTAACTATATCACAGTACATTTGTGCCTCAGACTGAGTATCACTGTTTATCATGTTTATATGTGAGTGCTGCCTAACATGTCTGCTGTTGCTGCTGAGCAGATTGGGGGATGCTCCCCGAGGGAGCGTCCATGTCTGATCACCACCACCTTCATCTAACACTGGTCGATGTTGACCAGCACTGCGGTGCTCCTCTCTGTGTTCGTGAGGAAGACGATGGTGAAGAGTGCCATGTCAAACTCAGGTCAGGTCCCAATGAAGGCGCTACCAACAGGCTTCCCAAAACTGTGCCAGCTGAACTGGAGGTTCAGAACGTGGTCGTCGTGATCAGGCTGTGGATAGACACACATGAACGTTAGCTTAGCAGAATAAAAAATAAATAAAGACAGAGACAACAGATTGTGTCCCCGCAGACATTTTGTCCGATGAACAGTTCTACTCACCAAGTCATGATCCCTGGCCTTGTATCCTTTGTAGTCCAAGTGGGTACTTTTTACTTGCAGGTAGAACTGGAACCAGTAGTGAAAACTGATGATTTCTGTTCCAGATTTTGTCTCTCTAACAAGCACCTGCTCAAATCCTCGAGTCCAGGCTGGTGCATGTTTCAGTCTAGAAATACCACACAAAATAAAATATTACTTCAAAACAACTACATGACTTTTAACACAATCATAGTAAATCCCTTGATTGCTTTCTGTGCACACCAATTTAATGATAACTTCAACAAACAGACATGATCATCTGCTGCTGTTTGTCATTCTCAGCCTGTGTTTCTCTGCCTGTGGTAGAGGCGGAACCAGATCAGACTGATTCTTTAAGCTCCTGAAGCTCTCAACAAGCTTGATTAACAAGAGGGAACCAAATACAAATGTGTAATTGTCCTCTGCAAAAGACTTCCATCCTGATGTCAACTACAGCCATCAGGTCCATCTAACTAACGTGCCTTTACTCCAGGTACAAGTACAGCATCTTCACATAGTTTTTCAATAGGACCAGCAGAGGCCAACACAGTATTCCACAGCTGCACACAGATGTTTCAGATGTGTTTCTCTCTCTAACATCCTGAGGTAATGTGTTGAGTGCTGCAGTGAGACAGGAAGGGACAAAACTACCTCTGGAGTTCAGCTGCAGTCTAAAACCCACAAAAGTGTGACAATCAGTGTGAACAAAAAAACGTTGAATATATGCTGTATACATTATCTTCTCATGATTGGAAAACATCCAGACCGAAAACAAACAGTGTTGTGTAATAGAAAGTAACACAACTGTTCAACTGTACAGTATGTGGCTTGTTTGCGTAACAGGTTGTAACATGTCAAATGTAAAGGCAATAAAATATGTTAAATAAAATAAGGACATGCTGTGAAATGGCAAGTGTTTTGAAAGAGGATTTTTGACAAGCAGTTTATATATTTCAGGTACTGTATACAAATCCATCCTTATTAAATTAATACAAGTTTAGTTTATTTAAGAAGCAACAGCACACATTAATGAATACACATGATATAAAACGCCACAGTATTATTATAAACATAGTTTAGTATTGACGTGTCTATATTAATCATCCATTGTTTTAGGACTGGAAGATCTGTGATGAGTTTTCTGATTTGTTACAAAGTTACATTGTTCTTTAGTGACATCCAGAGGCCATAAAGGGGAACTCCAGCCATTTTCAAAAACCATAAATGTACTAAAAGCGTTTCTTGTCGATTCATTTTCACCTTGCTAAGACAATTGCTAAGCTAACGAGGTCAAGCTAACACCAGCTCCATTTGAAATTTCTTTGAAATTATGACATTACTTTTCTTTCTCTGCATGGACACGGTAATTAATAAGTAAAACTGGTCATTGTAAGAGATTCAAAATGCTCTTATAAGAGTTCTTGTGATAGTTATCCAACCAAAATTTCCTTCAGTAACATCAACAGACGGCAAGCAGCAGGGACAGTTTTGAAAGCGCACGCACTGAGGGGCTGAGGGCCTTACATTAGTAGATGAAGTTATTAATGTGACACCTGCATGTCTGTTGAAGCAATAATATCTCATAGTGACGATAATGTTGTATGTTTGCGTTGCGATATTATAATTTAGTCGAGACATGAAGTTGCTACGTCACTATGATTATCTACTGAAAAATAAACATGATTCAATGAAATGCAATAAAAACACCCGTAAAAATGTTCCGTTATTGTTGAATCTTTAGTTGCTTGCTTGTTTTTCCTTAACTTAATTCTCTTTTTTGAATTTCAACTGAATTTAATTACCAGTTTCAGTGTTTCAGGAAAATCCCTGCCTGTGCGTAATGATCCGTTTCATCTGTGTCATGAGACGACGACAGTCATTGTACTGTCAAACTTATAGTAAAATAACATGTTCTTTCATTATTTCAGTGGCCATCTGTCCATAACGTGTTGTTTTTAATGATGAGAGAGTATGTGTTGATGATATTGATATGGTGAATATGGAAAGTGCGCTTCCATGCGCACGATGACGCCACTCTTGCTGATGTTGCGATAATGAACAAAATTAAAAACTCAGTGAACAGCATTAATAAACTCGACAGGGCAGAAGAAAACAATTTTGACCCTCTAGAGGAAATGTTGTTTGGATTTTTAGTTAGACTAAAATGTCCCGATAGCTCTGATGGAGCTGGACTCATCCTGGAGACAGCTGCTACGTTCCACGTGATCTTACCAAATTAACCTGAAATCTGAGTGGAAAAAGTAAAACTGAGTGATATGTACATTAGATCCTCACCGATCCTGTTGTCCTGTCGGGAGACTTAAATCGGCCTCATTAATGAAGTTTCAGAAGCTGTGCCACGTGCGTAAAATGCGCACAGCGCCTCTGTCGGTGTGAAGACCCACATATCGAGTCTGCTGCTGTGTGATTACTCCAAACATTTAATAAACTCAAATGAATAAATACTAAATATTAACAGACAGATTGAACAAACATCAGTTTCATCCCCATCAGTAGCTGCGTATGAGACTGGAAACAACCAGACAATATCACAACAAATCCTCTAACGGCCAGAAAAGTTGTCAACAAGTTGCACTCGACGATTTGTTGAAAATTACGGATTCAAGTGAGGATTTCCTCCACGGTGATAATGACTGAAGACTTCCAGAGACTGACCAAAGAGACTCGACTGACTTCCACCATGGAAAATGTGACATGTGCTCTCAGAGCCTTCATATACATTGTAAACAGACTGTGCCATGAATACTGCTCCAACCACGGCTCAAATAGTAGGCCAACAAAAAATGTCATTAGCCTACTGATAATATCATTTTATCCTGTTTTGATGTATCTAATAAAATCATTGATATCACAAATTGATATCTGGGACACAGTGTTATTATGGATGAATCCAACTCTGAAGTAGGCCTACTTGAATACAATAATTCCCAGCAGATATGTGACATTAGATCTTCATGGCAACTTAGTGATTTGAGCTAATCTAACTGATTTGTTATGAATACGCAGCACTAAACATAACACCAAACATATTAAATGTGGGTCCTGCTTTATTACCTGACCTGTCCTGATGAAGGCCTCAGCTGTGTCAAAGAAAGAACTCCATCATTTCCATTTTACGATGGCATTTTGCATATTTCTAAATTAAAACAATTTATTCAAGTTCCCACAGCAGATCTGGAACCAGCTAATATTTCAGTATGGAAAAATTATGTAATGATCCGTTTCATCTGTGTTATGAGACGACTACAGTCACTGTACTGTTCTACTTATGGTAAAATAAAATACACGTTCATTATTTCTGTGACTCTGTGGAGTTTTCATTCATCCAGGTCATATTCATTCTGGCAAAAAATGGGATCGAAGGCAACTGGACTTAGATTTGTCTCTGAAGAGATTCGCCCCTTATCCAAGTGGCTTCATCAGTTCGAACGCTACAGTCTGACTAGTCCCCACGAGTCTTTCTGTGACCAACTGGTCATAACGTGTTGTTAGGATAAGAGAGGCTACGTTACATATATTGATATGGTGAATATGGGGGGTGCGCTATCATGCACACAATGACGCACTGCAGCAAATATTGCGAGACTTTCCATTTAAGAAACAAAATTAGAAACTCAGTGTAATAATAAACTTGACGGCGCAATTTTGACCGTCTAGAGGAAATGCAGTAGAAATTTTAATTTTTAGTTAGAATAAATATGGCCGACAGCTGTGATGGAGCTGAACCCATCCTGAGGACGGCTGCTATGATCTAAATGTTGTCACTAAATCAACCTGAAATCTGAAAACAGCTTCTCTGACAGTGTGGGGACGCACATATCGATCCTGCTGCTGTGTGATGACTCCAAGTATTTAATAAACTCAAAGGAATAAATACTAAATATTAACAGTCAGTGTGAACAAACATCAGTTTGAGGAGTCGCAGAAAGACTTGTAGTCATCCCCATCAGTAGCTGCGCATGAGACTGGAACCAAACATCTATCAAACAATATGACTGAGGACGCGATCATGTTTCTTCATACAGTACTTAGATGGGGACTTGATCTCATGCCTTTCGCAGCTGATTGGATGAAACTTTACATCACAGAGGTGAGACCTGACTGTAAAATCTCGTGCGTACAAAATGCCGTCCATGGTTGCCATGGTTTCTCTCAGGCGCATCATTTATGAAGCAGAATTTGAACATTAACAAATCATCCAACGGCCGGAAAAGTTTGTCCAAAGTTGCACTCCACGATTTGTTGAAAACGACAGAGTCAAGTGATTATTTCATCCATCGTGTGAAAGACCGAAGACTTCCAGAGGGTGACCAAAGAGACCTGACTGACTTCACCATGGAAAATGTGAGATTTTAACACTTTCTATGTATTTTACCGTCGACGCTCTTGGAGCGAACATCGGAGACGTTTGATTTCAAGGGTTTATTTGAGCTCAAACTCTGATCTTGTCTTAAACTTAACCAAGTTTGTTGTTGTCTAAATTTAAGACGATTTCTGGTAGAAAGCCCTTAGAGCAAACTTCTCCGATGTGCTCTCAGAGCCCTCATCATACATTGTAAATAGACTGTGCCATGAACACTGCTCCAACTATGACTCACATAGTAGGCCTTCACAAAATGGCGTCCGTAGCCTACTGATAATATAATGATATGTGACATTATATTTTCATGGCAGCTTTGTGGTTTGAGCTAATTTAACTGATATGTTATGAACATGCAGCACTAGAACATAATACCAAACATACTGTATTAAATGTTGGTCCTGATTTATTACTTGACCTGTCCTGAAGGAGCCCCAGCTGTGTCAAAGAAAAACCTCCATTGTTTCCATTTTGCATATTCATAAATTAAAACTATTTATTCAGGTTTCCACATCAGATCTGGGGCCAGCTAATATTTCAGTATGAACAAATTATGTAATGATCCGTTTTATCTGTGTAATGAGACGACTACAGTCATTGTACTATTCCACTTATGGTAAAATAACATGCACTTTCATTATTTCTGTGGCCAGCTGGTTATAACGTGTTGTTATGATGAGAGAGGTTGCGTTACATATATCTAACTGCTGAATATGGGGGGTGCGCTACCATGCACACAATGACACACTGCAGCAAATATTGCGAGACTTTCCATGTAAGAAAGAAAATTAGAAACTCACTCTACTATTTCAACACAGATAAACTATGTGTGAGGACTACTGAAGTGGAGGTTTCTGGTTAAGAGTCTCAGCAAAAAAAATAATTTTGAGAAAAGGGACCTTTAAAGATATGGATTATAAAATTACAGACAGATTTTGAAGACATTACAGGTAAATAAGAGTAAAAAAACACTAATAGAAACCATAAAACTTCCCCAGTTGATCACTTACATTAAGACAATTATTCTTTGTATTACATTTTTTTCTGAAATTAAGAAGAAGAAGAAGAAGAAAGCAACAACAACTATTATTAGTCCCACGAGGGGAAATTCAGTTTTTACACACTGTTGTTAATTTCACACAGTACACATACATGCATTAATGGAGAGATGTCAGAGTGAGGGGGGCTGCTCCTGACAAGCGCCCCGAGCAGTTGGGGGTTTGGTGCCTTGCTCAGGGGCACTTCGACACTGCCCAAGGGGTGAACTGGCACCTCTCCAGCTACCAGTTCACACTCGTTCTTGGTCCATGTCGGGACTTAAACCGGTGACCCTCCGATTACCAAGCCAACTCCCAATTATGCAGTCGAGATTCCCACATTTGGGGAATTCGCAGAGGTCAGCTCAGCCGGAGTGCAATGACTAAGCCTCGCCCTGGGTGAACCACCTTCTTGATCATGGTATCTCGGTTGCCAGGTATGTATATTCTATATATATTTATAGTAAATTGTATTTTTAATAAGCAAATGAGGCAGTATCTAATGGTAACTTTTGGTGAATTTTGGAGAAATCTACAGACACAAATAGACAAAATGTAGTCAAATAAACAGCTACACACACTTCAATGGTGA
Source organism: Pterois miles (assembly GCA_947000775.1). NCBI lineage: Eukaryota > Metazoa > Chordata > Actinopteri > Perciformes > Scorpaenidae > Pterois > Pterois miles. The sequence continues at coordinate 3,829,330 of CAMQGK010000058.1, read as the reverse complement.
TGGCAGGAACAGCAACCATGCTAAAATCTTTATTAACTAGTGATGAATCACACTCATGTATGAATGATACGTCAAGCCTAAAGAAGATACAGAAAAATATGATTAAGTGAAGCTCATGTGTTATTAAGAGCAGCCAATAAGCTCCTCCTGTCTCCTCTGTAGGTCACGCCCTGACAGTAAAGTCATTATTTTATTATCTAGTTGAATTTTTGCAGAAAATTGCAGAATGAAATTCCCATTATTCCGTGCTGTGTGTTGCATTTACTTGTGAAGCCTCATTCTAACATGAGCATGTGTTGTTGCAGTTTGTTGTGCTGATTGCTCTTGCAGACCACAGCTACTGCAGACAGAAGAGAGCCAGGAAGCCTGCAACCCTCAGACAGCGTCCGTGCTGCAGGGGCAGCCAGGTAACTACTTTGGATAGAAAAATATGTTAATGTCCTAAATTATGCACAATGCAATCTTAAAAAGGTAGAGAGTCAGACAGTTTTACACCAATGGTAAACACGTGGTGGACTATATTGTGAATACTGAATGTTTTGGGACACGGTCTACTGTACAGACATATTGCACTGCTGATTAGACTCATTTTACATTACAGCAACTTTTCTGTTGAGTTTCCATCAGAGTTTTTACCAGTTTACAGCTTTAATCTGTGAAAATGTCAGTTTAAGGACATTTTTTATTGTGCTTTACTTTAAATTCTTCCTGCATCCAGGTGTAAAATCACAATTTTTTTCTGAAATCGAATCTGTGAAGGGTCTGTTAATTTGACAAATTAATAATAACTTTATATGTGTCGAACTTTTCATACAAGCACAAAGAGCTTTACAGTCAACACTCACACAACTCACACAACTCACACAATCAACAGATTAAATACTGAGGAAATACTGAGGACACGCCATCTTGAATTTAAAAGAAATAGAATGAATTGAGGAAACAAAGAAGAAAAATTTGAAAGTTTTAAAAAATAAAACTGAACATATTTAATAACATGTAAAACAGAATAAAATAAAATACAATACCTAAAATTGATAAAGAAAGACTAAAAAGATGGGTCTTAAGCTTACTTCAAAACTATTAATACTACATGTCGCCCTCAGATCTTCAGGCAGCTTATTCCATAAATGGGGGGCATAGTAGTAAAAAAATGCCTCCCCGTATGTTTCAGTCCTAACTTTGGGTTCAGTTAAAAGGCCTCTTCAAGAAGACCTGAGGGCTCTGCTGGGTTCATATGGTAAAAGCAAGTTAAATAAATAAGGAGCTCATCCATTAAGATCTTTATAAAACAATAAAAGACTTTTAATATCAATTTTAAGAGACACAGGAAGCCAATGCAGAGACTTAAAAATCGGTGTAATTTGAGCTCTCTTTCTGTTTTTTTTGTCAACATTGGAGCAGCTGAGTTTTCAAGTAATTGCAGCCCCAAATCTTTTAGGGAGAACAGAAAGAAGAGCATTGCAGTAATAAATCCTGTAGGTAATAAAAGCATGAATAAGTGCCTCTGCATTGGCATGAGAGAGAAACTGGTGTACTTTAGCAATGTTCTTTAAATTATAAAATGCCTTTCTTATGATGTCCTTCATCTGAGCCTCAAAATTCAGTTGTGAGTCAAATATTACACCAAGATTTTTTACTTGTTAACATGGGCTAAAAGAGACGACTTGTAGTTTGCTCGCCAGTTTCTCTCTCTGATCCCGTGTACCAATGGCTAAAAAGTTTTGTCCTGGTTGAGCTGTTGAAAGTTCTCTGCCATCCAGGACTTGATGTCTGAAATACAGTTAAAAAGGACAAAAAATAAGGACTTAGTTCTATGCAGTGCATCTGATGTATTTTTCTCTTATGAGATAATAAAAGCTCATTGGTCAGTCAGAGGTTAACTGGAGTCTGACATCCTCTTGTGTTTCTTACCTTCTCCAGGAGCAGCATCAGTCTGAGTCGGCTGCCAGCCCTCCCAGGAAGAGGAAGCGGACCTCCGTGGCTGAACCTCCAGAGGTCGTGAAGCAGGTCCCCGCTCCCGAGCCCCCCATCCCATCTGCCACCATCTCCCCTTCTGAGCTTCCAGTGGTCTCCAAGATGGCCCCCAGCCCTCAGCCCTCCTCTGCTCCTCTGCTCGACGACGGCCCTCTGTTGATCAACAACCACCCGGTGGAAGAGTACCAGCGGATCTACCACGAAGTGGTTGATGACATGCTGAGGTATGTTTGAGCCAAACATCAGGACTCTTTCAATCAGATAATTATTATATTCTACAATAACTGCAACCTAAAAATAAGTATTTTGACCACACAAATCATTCAGATTAAATGTGTGTTACCTCGGCTCCTCACAGGTTCAAGAATGGCCGCCAGCGTCCCTACAGTTTAGAGCTTGGACGGCGCATCAAACAGAAGCTGTGGGAGAGGCTGAATCGTCCAACGTTCACGTCAACAGTAGGGGAAGACGGGCTGGTTCAGGTGGAGGTGTCATACGGGGTTGGAGTCTCTCCTCCCCGTTATGATGTCGACATTCAGGGAGAACCGAAGCCTAGTATGCCATCCGCTAAAAGAGCTAAGAAATGAAACCTGATCAAATTAGCGCTTTTAGATGGTAAATATTGTGATTTTAAGGGATCTGTAAATATTGTGATTCTAAGTATTCTTTATAAAATATTGTGATTTTAAGTTTTCTTTATAAGAATAATCTGTTTTTAGTCAGTACATGCAGTTCCGGGTTAGATCCTCCACCGACAGTCTCCGCCTACTAGCAAAATATATACCTTTAGTGAACAGCCTCTGCCGACCTCCATCAATTTCAGCCACCGACCGACGTCAACTCAGCAGCCATCTGCTGTCTTAGCCTCCACCTGCAGACAGCAGATGGTTGCACACATGCTCCATCTAAATCCTTTTGTGTCCACCATCTCCTCCGCCTCTAACAGTGAAAAAAAGTTACATCTTAAACACCTGTCAGCCGCCACCTAAAACCTCTACCGGAAACCTGCAGGCCCCTCCTCTACCTGCAGCTCCGACAGACAGCTGCAGGCTGAGGCTCCACCCAACGCCTCTGCCAGTACCCTGCAGACCCCACCTCCACCTGCCAGCTCTGGCAGACAGTCACCTCCACCTCCAGCCAAGCTGCGGGCCGAGCCTCCGCCCAACGCCTCTGCCGGCAACCCGTGGTCCCCAGCTCCACCCAATGCCTCTGCCGGCTGCCGGTTGCCGGCAAAGACCATTGGGTGGAGGCGGGGCCCGCAGGTTGAAGGCAGAGGCGTTGGGTGGAGGTAGGGCCCGCAGATGTCTTCCGTAACCTGCTGGCAGAGGAGAGGCCCGCAGGTTGCCAGCAGAGGTGTTGGGGGGAGGCTCTGCCTTAAGCTGAACGTGGAGGTTTTGCCCGCAGCTTTTTTCCGGCACCTACAGGTGGAGGCTGTGCCCGCAGGTTGCTGGCAGAAGCTTTAGGTGGAAGCTCGGCCCGCAGCTGTCTGCCAGAGCCGGCAGGTGGAGTTGGGGCCATCAGGGTGTCGGCATAAGTGTTGGTTGGAGGCTCGGCTCGCAGCTGTCTGCTAGAACCTGCAGGTGGAGATGGGGGTCCCGCAGGTTTCTGGTAGAGGTTTTGGGTGGAAACCTGGCCTGTAGCTGCAGGTGGAGGCTTGGCAAACAGCTGTCTGCCGGACTGTGCAGGTGGACGAGGGGCCTGATGTTGCTGGCAGAGGAGTTGGGTGCAGGCGTGGCTCGCAGCTGTCTGCTGGCAACTTCGTGTGGAAGGGGCCCGCAGGTTGCCGGCAGATACTTTGGGTGGAGGCTCGGCCCACAGCTGTCTGCTGGAGCGTGCGGGTGGAAGCGGGGCCTGCACGTTGCCGGCAGAGGCATTGGGTGGAGGCAGGGCCTGCAGGTTTCCGGCAGAGGCGTCGGGTAGAGGCAGGGCCTGCAGGTGTCCAGCAGAGGCGTTGGGTGGAGGTAGGGCCCGCAGGTTGCCGGCAGAAGCTTTGGTTGGAGCCTCCACTCAACGCCTCTGCCGGCAACCTGTGGTCTCCGCCTCCACCCACAAGCTGTGGCAGACAGCTAAGGGCCAAACCCCCACCTGCAGGTTCCAGCAGACAGCTGCGGGCCGAGCCTCCACCCAACGCCTCTGCCAGCAACCTGTGGGCCCATTCCACCCGAAGACTCCAGCAGACAGCTGCGGGCTGAGCCTTCACCCAACGCCTCTGCCGGCAACCTGTGGGCCCATTCCACCCGAAGACTCCAGCAGACAGCTGCTGGCTGAGCCTCCACCCAACACCTCTCCCAATAACCTGCGGTCCCCGCCTCCACCTAAGGCCTTTGTCGGCAACCTACGGGCCCCGCCTCCACCTGCAGGTTCCAGCGAACACCTGCGGGCCGAGCCTCCATCCGCAGTTACCGACAGACAGCTGTGGGCCGAGCCACTACCCAACGCTTCTGCCGGCAACTTGCGGGCCAGCTTAAACCCACAGAGTGTGGCGGACAGCTGAAGGCTGAGACCCCACTCAAGGCCTCTGCCGGCAACCTGTGGGCCCCCTCCACCTGAACCTGCAGGTGGAGGCGGGGCCCATAGGTTGCTGGCAGAAGATTTTCAGTTCACCACCCAAATCCTCTGCCAGCAACCTCGGGCCAGCCTAAACCCACAGGGTCCGGCAGACAGCTGCAGGCTGAGCCCCCACTCAACGTGTCTGCCGGCACTAGTGATGGGTCGGTCGGGAACAAAACGGCCCTTAGAGCCGGCTCTTCGATGTGAACAACGGGAGCCAGCTCCTATTTGGGAGCCGTGGTTTCTCTCTGTGTGTCTCTCTCTCTCTCTCTCTCTCTCTCTCTCTCTCTCTCTCTCTCTCTCTCTCTCAGCAGTAGCGCACGAACAGAGCAGGAGGGAAGGAGAGAGAGAGCCGGGGGCAACAAGAGAAGCCAACTTCGACACATTAGGAAGGTAAAGTAAAGAAAATGAGTTACACTAGGAAAAGAATCAAAATCTGGAAACATTTCAGTTTTATTGACGATACAAAGGAAGAGTGCAGAGTCTGCAAGAGTATCATTTAGAGCCACAAACAACCTGCACAGGCACCTGAGAACAGTCCACCCGTCAATGCAATGAGAATATAAAACACAGTCAGTTGAGTGTGATATTAATGAAGGTGCCAGTGTGTCTACTGCAACTATTGCTGCTGCTGTTGCTGCTGCTTACGTGATTAATTAATTGCTGATTAATACAACCCAGATATAACACAAACTACTGTCTCAAGTGTCTGTGATAACGTAGAACTGAATCAACTCCTCTGTAATACGCTCTCATCATATCCTGGGAATTACAGGCTTCTTAATGCTACAGTGCTCCTTTTGCAGGACTGGTTTTGATTACATTAGGCCAGTGGTTCTCAAAGTTTGTCTGTCATACTCTTTAGATTGCATTTGTATCCACAAATAACAACAGGCACACTTTTTGCACAAGACCCCCCTGTAAAGTATTTATGGTTTAGCTTAGAAAGAAGAAAATGGAAACGACAGGCTCTCGCTCAAGCCAGAGGAAGTGGTAGGACTGTAACTCTCATGTAAGTATTTTGTCAGTATTTTATCCTCCTAATGGTATAAAACTCAGTTTAATGTATATCTACATATTCATAGTTCAGTTAAACCTCACACATTAAGAGCAGCAGAATGCGTTCATGGCATCATGGCAATAAAAATTATATTTCTAGAGCCTGGCCAATGAATCATCCAGGTCGATGCATCGGATGATAGCAGGTCATTTCAGATATACTGTATCATGAATATATTTTCCGAAGCAACAGGAAATTACTTATTCAGTACTGATAAAAAATGTCAAAGATATGTTACACTACTTTTGAAACAGCGTCTTTATTACAGTTTTTTTTTTCCACCAGGGAGTACTGACAATTTTGTTCTTCAAACTGTAAAATATTCCACTCAGTACATATTTTAGTTAAAAATCTTTGACTACATTAAACTACATTAAAGAGATTTTCATCAAAAACTTAGTTGTTTGAAGCCAATATATCATGTATCATGTTAAAACTACACATTTGGTTTCATTGATAACTTTCCTTTTTTAGGTGAGCTGCAATTACGAAGCGCACTTGAGAGGAAATGTTTACATTCAGTTTGACACGTAAGTCATCACATAGCCACTCCACAACTTTTTCCAAATAAATAAAATGTACATTGTTTGAATTTTTGGATAAAACTCTTCATCCTGTCCTTTTGTCTGCCCAGAGAGGAGCAGTGTAAAGATGCCATCATCAGGTTCAATGGGAGGTGGTACGCAGGTCGGCAGCTTCATTGTGAGCTGTGTCCTGTTACACGCTGGAAGAATGCTATATGTGGTGAGTTATTCATACTGATAATAAGAGTGGCATTTTCACTTGTTGACATTCCTGCAGAGACACAAGGTTCAGTTGTGTTTGTATTTCCTCTCTCAGGATTGTTTGACAGAAAGAAGTGCCCTAAAGGGAAGCACTGTAACTTCTTGCACGTATTTCAAAACCCTGGCAATGAATTCCGGGAGGCCGACAGGGACCTGCACTTATCGCCAGCGTGAGGGGGAGTCGCAGAGACGGGTGGCGCTCAGAGCGTTAAGGAGACCGATCGTGGAGGCAACGCCAGCGCAGCAGAAGCCCGCCGAGATCTGAGAGATCCCACAGCAGACTAGAGGGCGACAGGCGGAGGAGAAGGAGCAGGAGCAGGGAGAGGAGCGCCTCCCACCATCACAGAGAGGACAGACGCTCATCCAGACACAGTGACAGGAGGAAAGACTTGTATCTGAGCAGTGAAAAGTGAACAGTCTAACACAGAAATACCAAGTGGGCCTGCTGGATACGCTGACATGTTTACCTACTGGCTCCTCCATTTCAAAATCTGTGAATTTGTTCTGGCTTTTCTCCTCTTAACTATGTGAACGGTATAGGGAAGGATAATTGAAATTTTAGAGCAGTGATGCAGTACGTTAGAACCCGCCACCAATGTGTACATATGTGAATATTTTGCTTTTGGAAGACTGTTAATGTGGCTTTAATTATTGAACACTGGATCGCTGGAACTGCAGTACAATAAGATAAGATAAGATAAGATAATTTCCTTTATTAGTCCCACAGTGGGGAAATTTACAATATAGTAAAAATATATATATATATATATATATATATATATATATATATATATATATATATATATATATATATATACACAATATAGTTAATGTTGCTAAATAAAAACAATATAAAACAAAAGATCAGATGGGGTGTCTCTTTTTTAATATACAATAATACATTTATTGTTAATAACTTTCAAATGGAGGATGTACATGAAATACATGGCCATTGGTAGGGTTTTACCCAGTCTACACCCAGTGAGTCAGACTAAAGGGAACTGGACTCATTTGGACCATGGACCACTCATTTAAAATGCTTTATCAGTTCAGTGAAGTCAACATATAATATATAAATTTATCTACCTGGGAAGTGAAGTAAATAAGAAACAGTCTACATCACTAGATCTCTTACTGATGTCTTAAAGAATTGAAGATGTAATGCTTTAAATTCAAAACAATTGCCATCAACTTCCATGTTCAGGAGAACATGATCACACTATTTATTCCGCTACCCTGTTACACGTTACTAAAACAGCTCTGCTCAAAGGATTTGAGTATTTCTTCCACATACTCATACTTAATCCATTGCATCCGTATAATGAAGTGATTTGAATGTATTACAAAGGAAATGAAAGGATATCTCATAAACACACCAAATATTTGACTTTAAAAAGCATGAATTACTTTTATTGAAATAGCTTTTTGTGACAAATGAATCAAGTTTACAAAGGTGTTGATAAAAATTACAGACGTGTACTCATCTATGTCCTGCACGGCATTATGCAGGTTTGTTACGTTTTAACTATATCACAGTACATTTGTGCCTCAGACTGAGTATCACTGTTTATCATGTTTATATGTGAGTGCTGCCTAACATGTCTGCTGTTGCTGCTGAGCAGATTGGGGGATGCTCCCCGAGGGAGCGTCCATGTCTGATCACCACCACCTTCATCTAACACTGGTCGATGTTGACCAGCACTGCGGTGCTCCTCTCTGTGTTCGTGAGGAAGACGATGGTGAAGAGTGCCATGTCAAACTCAGGTCAGGTCCCAATGAAGGCGCTACCAACAGGCTTCCCAAAACTGTGCCAGCTGAACTGGAGGTTCAGAACGTGGTCGTCGTGATCAGGCTGTGGATAGACACACATGAACGTTAGCTTAGCAGAATAAAAAATAAATAAAGACAGAGACAACAGATTGTGTCCCCGCAGACATTTTGTCCGATGAACAGTTCTACTCACCAAGTCATGATCCCTGGCCTTGTATCCTTTGTAGTCCAAGTGGGTACTTTTTACTTGCAGGTAGAACTGGAACCAGTAGTGAAAACTGATGATTTCTGTTCCAGATTTTGTCTCTCTAACAAGCACCTGCTCAAATCCTCGAGTCCAGGCTGGTGCATGTTTCAGTCTAGAAATACCACACAAAATAAAATATTACTTCAAAACAACTACATGACTTTTAACACAATCATAGTAAATCCCTTGATTGCTTTCTGTGCACACCAATTTAATGATAACTTCAACAAACAGACATGATCATCTGCTGCTGTTTGTCATTCTCAGCCTGTGTTTCTCTGCCTGTGGTAGAGGCGGAACCAGATCAGACTGATTCTTTAAGCTCCTGAAGCTCTCAACAAGCTTGATTAACAAGAGGGAACCAAATACAAATGTGTAATTGTCCTCTGCAAAAGACTTCCATCCTGATGTCAACTACAGCCATCAGGTCCATCTAACTAACGTGCCTTTACTCCAGGTACAAGTACAGCATCTTCACATAGTTTTTCAATAGGACCAGCAGAGGCCAACACAGTATTCCACAGCTGCACACAGATGTTTCAGATGTGTTTCTCTCTCTAACATCCTGAGGTAATGTGTTGAGTGCTGCAGTGAGACAGGAAGGGACAAAACTACCTCTGGAGTTCAGCTGCAGTCTAAAACCCACAAAAGTGTGACAATCAGTGTGAACAAAAAAACGTTGAATATATGCTGTATACATTATCTTCTCATGATTGGAAAACATCCAGACCGAAAACAAACAGTGTTGTGTAATAGAAAGTAACACAACTGTTCAACTGTACAGTATGTGGCTTGTTTGCGTAACAGGTTGTAACATGTCAAATGTAAAGGCAATAAAATATGTTAAATAAAATAAGGACATGCTGTGAAATGGCAAGTGTTTTGAAAGAGGATTTTTGACAAGCAGTTTATATATTTCAGGTACTGTATACAAATCCATCCTTATTAAATTAATACAAGTTTAGTTTATTTAAGAAGCAACAGCACACATTAATGAATACACATGATATAAAACGCCACAGTATTATTATAAACATAGTTTAGTATTGACGTGTCTATATTAATCATCCATTGTTTTAGGACTGGAAGATCTGTGATGAGTTTTCTGATTTGTTACAAAGTTACATTGTTCTTTAGTGACATCCAGAGGCCATAAAGGGGAACTCCAGCCATTTTCAAAAACCATAAATGTACTAAAAGCGTTTCTTGTCGATTCATTTTCACCTTGCTAAGACAATTGCTAAGCTAACGAGGTCAAGCTAACACCAGCTCCATTTGAAATTTCTTTGAAATTATGACATTACTTTTCTTTCTCTGCATGGACACGGTAATTAATAAGTAAAACTGGTCATTGTAAGAGATTCAAAATGCTCTTATAAGAGTTCTTGTGATAGTTATCCAACCAAAATTTCCTTCAGTAACATCAACAGACGGCAAGCAGCAGGGACAGTTTTGAAAGCGCACGCACTGAGGGGCTGAGGGCCTTACATTAGTAGATGAAGTTATTAATGTGACACCTGCATGTCTGTTGAAGCAATAATATCTCATAGTGACGATAATGTTGTATGTTTGCGTTGCGATATTATAATTTAGTCGAGACATGAAGTTGCTACGTCACTATGATTATCTACTGAAAAATAAACATGATTCAATGAAATGCAATAAAAACACCCGTAAAAATGTTCCGTTATTGTTGAATCTTTAGTTGCTTGCTTGTTTTTCCTTAACTTAATTCTCTTTTTTGAATTTCAACTGAATTTAATTACCAGTTTCAGTGTTTCAGGAAAATCCCTGCCTGTGCGTAATGATCCGTTTCATCTGTGTCATGAGACGACGACAGTCATTGTACTGTCAAACTTATAGTAAAATAACATGTTCTTTCATTATTTCAGTGGCCATCTGTCCATAACGTGTTGTTTTTAATGATGAGAGAGTATGTGTTGATGATATTGATATGGTGAATATGGAAAGTGCGCTTCCATGCGCACGATGACGCCACTCTTGCTGATGTTGCGATAATGAACAAAATTAAAAACTCAGTGAACAGCATTAATAAACTCGACAGGGCAGAAGAAAACAATTTTGACCCTCTAGAGGAAATGTTGTTTGGATTTTTAGTTAGACTAAAATGTCCCGATAGCTCTGATGGAGCTGGACTCATCCTGGAGACAGCTGCTACGTTCCACGTGATCTTACCAAATTAACCTGAAATCTGAGTGGAAAAAGTAAAACTGAGTGATATGTACATTAGATCCTCACCGATCCTGTTGTCCTGTCGGGAGACTTAAATCGGCCTCATTAATGAAGTTTCAGAAGCTGTGCCACGTGCGTAAAATGCGCACAGCGCCTCTGTCGGTGTGAAGACCCACATATCGAGTCTGCTGCTGTGTGATTACTCCAAACATTTAATAAACTCAAATGAATAAATACTAAATATTAACAGACAGATTGAACAAACATCACTTTCATCCCCATCAGTAGCTGCGTATGAGACTGGAAACAACCAGACAATATCACAACAAATCCTCTAACGGCCAGAAAAGTTGTCAACAAGTTGCACTCGACGATTTGTTGAAAATTACGGATTCAAGTGAGGATTTCCTCCACGGTGATAATGACTGAAGACTTCCAGAGACTGACCAAAGAGACTCGACTGACTTCCACCATGGAAAATGTGACATGTGCTCTCAGAGCCTTCATATACATTGTAAACAGACTGTGCCATGAATACTGCTCCAACCACGGCTCAAATAGTAGGCCAACAAAAAATGTCATTAGCCTACTGATAATATCATTTTATCCTGTTTTGATGTATCTAATAAAATCATTGATATCACAAATTGATATCTGGGACACAGTGTTATTATGGATGAATCCAACTCTGAAGTAGGCCTACTTGAATACAATAATTCCCAGCAGATATGTGACATTAGATCTTCATGGCAACTTAGTGATTTGAGCTAATCTAACTGATTTGTTATGAATACGCAGCACTAAACATAACACCAAACATATTAAATGTGGGTCCTGCTTTATTACCTGACCTGTCCTGATGAAGGCCTCAGCTGTGTCAAAGAAAGAACTCCATCATTTCCATTTTACGATGGCATTTTGCATATTTCTAAATTAAAACAATTTATTCAAGTTCCCACAGCAGATCTGGAACCAGCTAATATTTCAGTATGGAAAAATTATGTAATGATCCGTTTCATCTGTGTTATGAGACGACTACAGTCACTGTACTGTTCTACTTATGGTAAAATAAAATACACGTTCATTATTTCTGTGACTCTGTGGAGTTTTCATTCATCCAGGTCATATTCATTCTGGCAAAAAATGGGATCGAAGGCAACTGGACTTAGATTTGTCTCTGAAGAGATTCGCCCCTTATCCAAGTGGCTTCATCAGTTCGAACGCTACAGTCTGACTAGTCCCCACGAGTCTTTCTGTGACCAACTGGTCATAACGTGTTGTTAGGATAAGAGAGGCTACGTTACATATATTGATATGGTGAATATGGGGGGTGCGCTATCATGCACACAATGACGCACTGCAGCAAATATTGCGAGACTTTCCATTTAAGAAACAAAATTAGAAACTCAGTGTAATAATAAACTTGACGGCGCAATTTTGACCGTCTAGAGGAAATGCAGTAGAAATTTTAATTTTTAGTTAGAATAAATATGGCCGACAGCTGTGATGGAGCTGAACCCATCCTGAGGACGGCTGCTATGATCTAAATGTTGTCACTAAATCAACCTGAAATCTGAAAACAGCTTCTCTGACAGTGTGGGGACGCACATATCGATCCTGCTGCTGTGTGATGACTCCAAGTATTTAATAAACTCAAAGGAATAAATACTAAATATTAACAGTCAGTGTGAACAAACATCAGTTTGAGGAGTCGCAGAAAGACTTGTAGTCATCCCCATCAGTAGCTGCGCATGAGACTGGAACCAAACATCTATCAAACAATATGACTGAGGACGCGATCATGTTTCTTCATACAGTACTTAGATGGGGACTTGATCTCATGCCTTTCGCAGCTGATTGGATGAAACTTTACATCACAGAGGTGAGACCTGACTGTAAAATCTCGTGCGTACAAAATGCCGTCCATGGTTGCCATGGTTTCTCTCAGGCGCATCATTTATGAAGCAGAATTTGAACATTAACAAATCATCCAACGGCCGGAAAAGTTTGTCCAAAGTTGCACTCCACGATTTGTTGAAAACGACAGAGTCAAGTGATTATTTCATCCATCGTGTGAAAGACCGAAGACTTCCAGAGGGTGACCAAAGAGACCTGACTGACTTCACCATGGAAAATGTGAGATTTTAACACTTTCTATGTATTTTACCGTCGACGCTCTTGGAGCGAACATCGGAGACGTTTGATTTCAAGGGTTTATTTGAGCTCAAACTCTGATCTTGTCTTAAACTTAACCAAGTTTGTTGTTGTCTAAATTTAAGACGATTTCTGGTAGAAAGCCCTTAGAGCAAACTTCTCCGATGTGCTCTCAGAGCCCTCATCATACATTGTAAATAGACTGTGCCATGAACACTGCTCCAACTATGACTCACATAGTAGGCCTTCACAAAATGGCGTCCGTAGCCTACTGATAATATAATGATATGTGACATTATATTTTCATGGCAGCTTTGTGGTTTGAGCTAATTTAACTGATATGTTATGAACATGCAGCACTAGAACATAATACCAAACATACTGTATTAAATGTTGGTCCTGATTTATTACTTGACCTGTCCTGAAGGAGCCCCAGCTGTGTCAAAGAAAAACCTCCATTGTTTCCATTTTGCATATTCATAAATTAAAACTATTTATTCAGGTTTCCACATCAGATCTGGGGCCAGCTAATATTTCAGTATGAACAAATTATGTAATGATCCGTTTTATCTGTGTAATGAGACGACTACAGTCATTGTACTATTCCACTTATGGTAAAATAACATGCACTTTCATTATTTCTGTGGCCAGCTGGTTATAACGTGTTGTTATGATGAGAGAGGTTGCGTTACATATATCTAACTGCTGAATATGGGGGGTGCGCTACCATGCACACAATGACACACTGCAGCAAATATTGCGAGACTTTCCATGTAAGAAAGAAAATTAGAAACTCACTCTACTATTTCAACACAGATAAACTATGTGTGAGGACTACTGAAGTGGAGGTTTCTGGTTAAGAGTCTCAGCAAAAAAAATAATTTTGAGAAAAGGGACCTTTAAAGATATGGATTATAAAATTACAGACAGATTTTGAAGACATTACAGGTAAATAAGAGTAAAAAAACACTAATAGAAACCATAAAACTTCCCCAGTTGATCACTTACATTAAGACAATTATTCTTTGTATTACATTTTTTTCTGAAATTAAGAAGAAGAAGAAGAAGAGCAACAACAACTATTATTAGTCCCACGAGGGGAAATTCAGTTTTTACACACTGTTGTTAATTTCACACAGTACACATACATGCATTAATGGAGAGATGTCAGAGTGAGGGGGGCTGCTCCTGACAAGCGCCCCGAGCAGTTGGGGGTTTGGTGCCTTGCTCAGGGGCACTTCGACACTGCCCAAGGGGTGAACTGGCACCTCTCCAGCTACCAGTTCACACTCGTTCTTGGTCCATGTCGGGACTTAAACCGGTGACCCTCCGATTACCAAGCCAACTCCCAATTATGCAGTCGAGATTCCCACATTTGGGGAATTCGCAGAGGTCAGCTCAGCCGGAGTGCAATGACTAAGCCTCGCCCTGGGTGAACCACCTTCTTGATCATGGTATCTCGGTTGCCAGGTATGTATATTCTATATATATTTATAGTAAATTGTATTTTTAATAAGCAAATGAGGCAGTATCTAATGGTAACTTTTGGTGAATTTTGGAGAAATCTACAGACACAAATAGACAAAATGTAGTCAAATAAACAGCTACACACACTTCAATGGTGATGGCAGGAACAGCAACCATGCTAAAATCTTTATTAACTAGTGATGAATCACACTCATGTATGAATGATACGTCAGCCTAAAGAAGATACAGAAAAATATGATTAAGTGAAGCTCATGTGTTATTAAGAGCAGCCAATAAGCTCCTCCTGTCTCCTCTGTAGGTCACGCCCTGACAGTAAAGTCATTATTTTATTATCTAGTTGAATTTTTGCAGAAAATTGCAGAATGAAATTCCCATTATTCCGTGCTGTGTGTTGCATTTACTTGTGAAGCCTCATTCTAACATGAGCATGTGTTGTTGCAGTTTGTTGTGCTGATTGCTCTTGCAGACCACAGCTACTGCAGACAGAAGAGAGCCAGGAAGCCTGCAACCCTCAGACAGCGTCCGTGCTGCAGGGGCAGCCAGGTAACTACTTTGGATAGAAAAATATGTTAATGTCCTAAATTATGCACAATGCAATCTTAAAAAGGTAGAGAGTCAGACAGTTTTACACCAATGGTAAACACGTGGTGGACTATATTGTGAATACTGAATGTTTTGGGACACGGTCTACTGTACAGACATATTGCACTGCTGATTAGACTCATTTTACATTACAGCAACTTTTCTGTTGAGTTTCCATCAGAGTTTTTACCAGTTTACAGCTTTAATCTGTGAAAATGTCAGTTTAAGGACATTTTTTATTGTGCTTTACTTTAAATTCTTCCTGCATCCAGGTGTAAAATCACAATTTTTTTCTGAAATCGAATCTGTGAAGGGTCTGTTAATTTGACAAATTAATAATAACTTTATATGTGTCGAACTTTTCATACAAGCACAAAGAGCTTTACAGTCAACACTCACACAACTCACACAACTCACACAATCAACAGATTAAATACTGAGGAAATACTGAGGACACGCCATCTTGAATTTAAAAGAAATAGAATGAATTGAGGAAACAAAGAAGAAAAATTTGAAAGTTTTAAAAAATAAAACTGAACATATTTAATAACATGTAAAACAGAATAAAATAAAATACAATACCTAAAATTGATAAAGAAAGACTAAAAAGATGGGTCTTAAGCTTACTTCAAAACTATTAATACTACATGTCGCCCTCAGATCTTCAGGCAGCTTATTCCATAAATGGGGGGCATAGTAGTAAAAAAATGCCTCCCCGTATGTTTCAGTCCTAACTTTGGGTTCAGTTAAAAGGCCTCTTCAAGAAGACCTGAGGGCTCTGCTGGGTTCATATGGTAAAAGCAAGTTAAATAAATAAGGAGCTCATCCATTAAGATCTTTATAAAACAATAAAAGACTTTTAATATCAATTTTAAGAGACACAGGAAGCCAATGCAGAGACTTAAAAATCGGTGTAATTTGAGCTCTCTTTCTGTTTTTTTGTCAACATTGGAGCAGCTGAGTTTTCAAGTAATTGCAGCCCCAAATCTTTTAGGGAGAACAGAAAGAAGAGCATTGCAGTAATAAATCCTGTAGGTAATAAAAGCATGAATAAGTGCCTCTGCATTGGCATGAGAGAGAAACTGGTGTACTTTAGCAATGTTCTTTAAATTATAAAATGCCTTTCTTATGATGTCCTTCATCTGAGCCTCAAAATTCAGTTGTGAGTCAAATATTACACCAAGATTTTTTACTTGTTAACATGGGCTAAAAGAGACGACTTGTAGTTTGCTCGCCAGTTTCTCTCTCTGATCCCGTGTACCAATGGCTAAAAAGTTTTGTCCTGGTTGAGCTGTTGAAAGTTCTCTGCCATCCAGGACTTGATGTCTGAAATACAGTTAAAAAGGACAAAAAATAAGGACTTAGTTCTATGCAGTGCATCTGATGTATTTTTCTCTTATGAGATAATAAAAGCTCATTGGTCAGTCAGAGGTTAACTGGAGTCTGACATCCTCTTGTGTTTCTTACCTTCTCCAGGAGCAGCATCAGTCTGAGTCGGCTGCCAGCCCTCCCAGGAAGAGGAAGCGGACCTCCGTGGCTGAACCTCCAGAGGTCGTGAAGCAGGTCCCCGCTCCCGAGCCCCCCATCCCATCTGCCACCATCTCCCCTTCTGAGCTTCCAGTGGTCTCCAAGATGGCCCCCAGCCCTCAGCCCTCCTCTGCTCCTCTGCTCGACGACGGCCCTCTGTTGATCAACAACCACCCGGTGGAAGAGTACCAGCGGATCTACCACGAAGTGGTTGATGACATGCTGAGGTATGTTTGAGCCAAACATCAGGACTCTTTCAATCAGATAATTATTATATTCTTCAATAACTGCAACCTAAAAATAAGCATTTTGACCACACAAATCATTCAGATTAAATGTGTGTTACCTCGGCTCCTCACAGGTTCAAGAATGGCCGCCAGCGTCCCTACAGTTTAGAGCTTGGACGGCGCATCAAACAGAAGCTGTGGGAGAGGCTGAATCGTCCAACGTTCACGTCAACAGTAGGGGAAGACGGGCTGGTTCAGGTGGAGGTGTCATACGGGGTTGGAGTCTCTCCTCCCCGTTATGATGTCGACATTCAGGGAGAACCGAAGCCTAGTATGCCATCCGCTAAAAGAGCTAAGAAATGAAACCTGATCAAATTAGCGCTTTTAGATGTAAATATTGTGATTTTAAGGGATCTGTAAATATTGTGATTCTAAGTATTCTTTATAAAATATTGTGATTTTAAGTTTTCTTTATAAGAATAATCTGTTTTTAGTCAGTACATGCAGTTCCGGGTTAGATCCTCCACCGACAGTCTCCGCCTACTAGCAAAATATATACCTTTAGTGAACAGCCTCTGCCGACCTCCATCAATTTCAGCCACCGACCGACGTCAACTCAGCAGCCATCTGCTGTCTTAGCCTCCACCTGCAGACAGCAGATGGTTGCACACATGCTCCATCTAAATCCTTTTGTGTCCACCATCTCCTCCGCCTCTAACAGTGAAAAAAAGTTACATCTTAAACACCTGTCAGCCGCCACCTAAAACCTCTACCGGAAACCTGCAGGCCCCTCCTCTACCTGCAGCTTACCTGCAGCTCCGACAGACAGCTGCAGGCTGAGGCTCCACCCAACGCCTCTGCCAGTACCCTGCAGACCCCACCTCCACCTGCCAGCTCTGGCAGACAGCTGCGGGCCGAGCCTCCGCCCAACGCCTCTGCCGGCAACCCGTGGTCCCCAGCTCCACCCAATGCCTCTGCCGGCTGCCGGTTGCCGGCAAAGACCATTGGGTGGAGGCGGGGCCCGCAGGTTGAAGGCAGAGGCGTTGGGTGGAGGTAGGGCCCGCAGATGTCTTCCGTAACCTGCTGGCAGAGGAGAGGCCCGCAGGTTGCCAGCAGAGGTGTTGGGGGGAGGCTCTGCCTTAAGCTGAACGTGGAGGTTTTGCCCGCAGCTTTTTTCCGGCACCTACAGGTGGAGGCTGTGCCCGCAGGTTGCTGGCAGAAGCTTTAGGTGGAAGCTCGGCCCGCAGCTGTCTGCCAGAGCCGGCAGGTGGAGTTGGGGCCATCAGGGTGTCGGCATAAGTGTTGGTTGGAGGCTCGGCTCGCAGCTGTCTGCTAGAACCTGCAGGTGGAGATGGGGGTCCCGCAGGTTTCTGGTAGAGGTTTTGGGTGGAAACCTGGCCTGTAGCTGCAGGTGGAGGCTTGGCAAACAGCTGTCTGCCGGACTGTGCAGGTGGACGAGGGGCCTGATGTTGCTGGCAGAGGAGTTGGGTGCAGGCGTGGCTCGCAGCTGTCTGCTGGCAACTTCGTGTGGAAGGGGCCCGCAGGTTGCCGGCAGATACTTTGGGTGGAGGCTCGGCCCACAGCTGTCTGCTGGAGCGTGCGGGTGGAAGCGGGGCCTGCACGTTGCCGGCAGAGGCATTGGGTGGAGGCAGGGCCTGCAGGTTTCCGGCAGAGGCGTCGGGTAGAGGCAGGGCCTGCAGGTGTCCAGCAGAGGCGTTGGGTGGAGGTAGGGCCCGCAGGTTGCCGGCAGAAGCTTTGGTTGGAGCCTCCACTCAACGCCTCTGCCGGCAACCTGTGGTCTCCGCCTCCACCCACAAGCTGTGGCAGACAGCTAAGGGCCAAACCCCCACCTGCAGGTTCCAGCAGACAGCTGCGGGCCGAGCCTCCACCCAACGCCTCTGCCAGCAACCTGTGGGCCCATTCCACCCGAAGACTCCAGCAGACAGCTGCGGGCTGAGCCTTCACCCAACGCCTCTGCCGGCAACCTGTGGGCCCATTCCACCCGAAGACTCCAGCAGACAGCTGCTGGCTGAGCCTCCACCCAACACCTCTCCCAATAACCTGCGGTCCCCGCCTCCACCTAAGGCCTTTGTCGGCAACCTACGGGCCCCGCCTCCACCTGCAGGTTCCAGCGAACACCTGCGGGCCGAGCCTCCATCCGCAGTTACCGACAGACAGCTGTGGGCCGAGCCACTACCCAACGCTTCTGCCGGCAACTTGCGGGCCAGCTTAAACCCACAGAGTGTGGCGGACAGCTGAAGGCTGAGACCCCACTCAAGGCCTCTGCCGGCAACCTGTGGGCCCCCTCCACCTGAACCTGCAGGTGGAGGCGGGGCCCATAGGTTGCTGGCAGAAGATTTTCAGTTCACCACCCAAATCCTCTGCCAGCAACCTCGGGCCAGCCTAAACCCACAGGGTCCGGCAGACAGCTGCAGGCTGAGCCCCCACTCAACGTGTCTGCCGGCACTAGTGATGGGTCGGTCGGGAACAAAACGGCCCTTAGAGCCGGCTCTTCGATGTGAACAACGGGAGCCAGCTCCTATTTGGGAGCCGTGGTTTCTCTCTGTGTGTCTCTCTCTCTCTCTCTCTCTCTCTCTCTCTCTCTCTCTCTCTCTCTCTCTCTCCAGCAGTAGCGCACGAACAGAGCAGGAGGGAAGGAGAGAGAGAGCCGGGGGCAACAAGAGAAGCCAACTTCGACACATTAGGAAGGTAAAGTAAAGAAAATGAGTTACACTAGGAAAAGAATCAAAATCTGGAAACATTTCAGTTTTATTGACGATACAAAGGAAGAGTGCAGAGTCTGCAAGAGTATCATTTAGAGCCACAAACAACCTGCACAGGCACCTGAGAACAGTCCACCCGTCAATGCAATGAGAATATAAAACACAGTCAGTTGAGTGTGATATTAATGAAGGTGCCAGTGTGTCTACTGCAACTATTGCTGCTGCTGTTGCTGCTGCTTACGTGATTAATTAATTGCTGATTAATACAACCCAGATATAACACAAACTACTGTCTCAAGTGTCTGTGATAACGTAGAACTGAATCAACTCCTCTGTAATACGCTCTCATCATATCCTGGGAATTACAGGCTTCTTAATGCTACAGTGCTCCTTTTGCAGGACTGGTTTTGATTACATTAGGCCAGTGGTTCTCAAAGTTTGTCTGTCATACTCTTTAGATTGCATTTGTATCCACAAATAACAACAGGCACACTTTTTGCACAAGACCCCCCTGTAAAGTATTTATGGTTTAGCTTAGAAAGAAGAAAATGGAAACGACAGGCTCTCGCTCAAGCCAGAGGAAGTGGTAGGACTGTAACTCTCATGTAAGTATTTTGTCAGTATTTTATCCTCCTAATGGTATAAAACTCAGTTTAATGTATATCTACATATTCATAGTTCAGTTAAACCTCACACATTAAGAGCAGCAGAATGCGTTCATGGCATCATGGCAATAAAAATTATATTTCTAGAGCCTGGCCAATGAATCATCCAGGTCGATGCATCGGATGATAGCAGGTCATTTCAGATATACTGTATCATGAATATATTTTCCGAAGCAACAGGAAATTACTTATTCAGTACTGATAAAAAATGTCAAAGATATGTTACACTACTTTTGAAACAGCGTCTTTATTACAGTTTTTTTTTTCCACCAGGGAGTACTGACAATTTTGTTCTTCAAACTGTAAAATATTCCACTCAGTACATATTTTAGTTAAAAATCTTTGACTACATTAAACTACATTAAAGAGATTTTCATCAAAAACTTAGTTGTTTGAAGCCAATATATCATGTATCATGTTAAAACTACACATTTGGTTTCATTGATAACTTTCCTTTTTTAGGTGAGCTGCAATTACGAAGCGCACTTGAGAGGAAATGTTTACATTCAGTTTGACACGTAAGTCATCACATAGCCACTCCACAACTTTTTCCAAATAAATAAAATGTACATTGTTTGAATTTTTGGATAAAACTCTTCATCCTGTCCTTTTGTCTGCCCAGAGAGGAGCAGTGTAAAGATGCCATCATCAGGTTCAATGGGAGGTGGTACGCAGGTCGGCAGCTTCATTGTGAGCTGTGTCCTGTTACACGCTGGAAGAATGCTATATGTGGTGAGTTATTCATACTGATAATAAGAGTGGCATTTTCACTTGTTGACATTCCTGCAGAGACACAAGGTTCAGTTGTGTTTGTATTTCCTCTCTCAGGATTGTTTGACAGAAAGAAGTGCCCTAAAGGGAAGCACTGTAACTTCTTGCACGTATTTCAAAACCCTGGCAATGAATTCCGGGAGGCCGACAGGGACCTGCACTTATCGCCAGCGTGAGGGGGAGTCGCAGAGACGGGTGGCGCTCAGAGCGTTAAGGAGACCGATCGTGGAGGCAACGCCAGCGCAGCAGAAGCCCGCCGAGATCTGAGAGATCCCACAGCAGACTAGAGGGCGACAGGCGGAGGAGAAGGAGCAGGAGCAGGGAGAGGAGCGCCTCCCACCATCACAGAGAGGACAGACGCTCATCCAGACACAGTGACAGGAGGAAAGACTTGTATCTGAGCAGTGAAAAGTGAACAGTCTAACACAGAAATACCAAGTGGGCCTGCTGGATACGCTGACATGTTTACCTACTGGCTCCTCCATTTCAAAATCTGTGAATTTGTTCTGGCTTTTCTCCTCTTAACTATGTGAACGGTATAGGGAAGGATAATTGAAATTTTAGAGCAGTGATGCAGTACGTTAGAACCCGCCACCAATGTGTACATATGTGAATATTTTGCTTTTGGAAGACTGTTAATGTGGCTTTAATTATTGAACACTGGATCGCTGGAACTGCAGTACAATAAGATAAGATAAGATAAGATATTCCTTTATTAGTCCCACAGTGGGGAAATTTACAATATAGTAAATATATATATATATATATATATATATATATATATATATATATATATATATATATATATATATATATATATATATATATATTAATGTTGCTAAATAAAAACAATATAAAACAAAAGATCAGATGGGGTGTCTCTTTTTTAATATACAATAATACATTTATTGTTAATAACTTTCAAATGGAGGATGTACATGAAATACATGGCCATTGGTAGGGTTTTACCCAGTCTACACCCAGTGAGTCAGACTAAAGGGAACTGGACTCATTTGGACCATGGACCACTCATTTAAAATGCTTTATCAGTTCAGTGAAGTCAACATATAATATATAAATTTATCTACCTGGGAAGTGAAGTAAATAAGAAACAGTCTACATCACTAGATCTCTTACTGATGTCTTAAAGAATTGAAGATGTAATGCTTTAAATTCAAAACAATTGCCATCAACTTCCATGTTCAGGAGAACATGATCACACTATTTATTCCGCTACCCTGTTACACGTTACTAAAACAGCTCTGCTCAAAGGATTTGAGTATTTCTTCCACATACTCATACTTAATCCATTGCATCCGTATAATGAAGTGATTTGAATGTATTACAAAGGAAATGAAAGGATATCTCATAAACACACCAAATATTTGACTTTAAAAAGCATGAATTACTTTTATTGAAATAGCTTTTTGTGACAAATGAATCAAGTTTACAAAGGTGTTGATAAAAATTACAGACGTGTACTCATCTATGTCCTGCACGGCATTATGCAGGTTTGTTACGTTTTAACTATATCACAGTACATTTGTGCCTCAGACTGAGTATCACTGTTTATCATGTTTATATGTGAGTGCTGCCTAACATGTCTGCTGTTGCTGCTGAGCAGATTGGGGGATGCTCCCCGAGGGAGCGTCCATGTCTGATCACCACCACCTTCATCTAACACTGGTCGATGTTGACCAGCACTGCGGTGCTCCTCTCTGTGTTCGTGAGGAAGACGATGGTGAAGAGTGCCATGTCAAACTCAGGTCAGGTCCCAATGAAGGCGCTACCAACAGGCTTCCCAAAACTGTGCCAGCTGAACTGGAGGTTCAGAACGTGGTCGTCGTGATCAGGCTGTGGATAGACACACATGAACGTTAGCTTAGCAGAATAAAAAATAAATAAAGACAGAGACAACAGATTGTGTCCCCGCAGACATTTTGTCCGATGAACAGTTCTACTCACCAAGTCATGATCCCTGGCCTTGTATCCTTTGTAGTCCAAGTGGGTACTTTTTACTTGCAGGTAGAACTGGAACCAGTAGTGAAAACTGATGATTTCTGTTCCAGATTTTGTCTCTCTAACAAGCACCTGCTCAAATCCTCGAGTCCAGGCTGGTGCATGTTTCAGTCTAGAAATACCACACAAAATAAAATATTACTTCAAAACAACTACATGACTTTTAACACAATCATAGTAAATCCCTTGATTGCTTTCTGTGCACACCAATTTAATGATAACTTCAACAAACAGACATGATCATCTGCTGCTGTTTGTCATTCTCAGCCTGTGTTTCTCTGCCTGTGGTAGAGGCGGAACCAGATCAGACTGATTCTTTAAGCTCCTGAAGCTCTCAACAAGCTTGATTAACAAGAGGGAACCAAATACAAATGTGTAATTGTCCTCTGCAAAAGACTTCCATCCTGATGTCAACTACAGCCATCAGGTCCATCTAACTAACGTGCCTTTACTCCAGGTACAAGTACAGCATCTTCACATAGTTTTTCAATAGGACCAGCAGAGGCCAACACAGTATTCCACAGCTGCACACAGATGTTTCAGATGTGTTTCTCTCTCTAACATCCTGAGGTAATGTGTTGAGTGCTGCAGTGAGACAGGAAGGGACAAAACTACCTCTGGAGTTCAGCTGCAGTCTAAAACCCACAAAAGTGTGACAATCAGTGTGAACAAAAAAACGTTGAATATATGCTGTATACATTATCTTCTCATGATTGGAAAACATCCAGACCGAAAACAAACAGTGTTGTGTAATAGAAAGTAACACAACTGTTCAACTGTACAGTATGTGGCTTGTTTGCGTAACAGGTTGTAACATGTCAAATGTATTTTCGAGTGGGGGGGGTGGTGTTTTTGTTTTTTTTTTTTTCTTTTCTGGGGCAGAGAAGCTGGTGGGGAGGAGGGGAAAAAAAAAAAAATATTTTTTTTTATATTCTGAAGAGGTGTTTGTGGTTATTGTTGTTTCTTTTTATTTATGATGATTTTTTTTATTTTTTTTTAGTTGTACCATTTTAAATATTTATCTTTTTTTTTTTTTTTTTTTTTTTTTTTTTTTTTTTTTTTTTAAAAAAAAAAAAAAAAAAAAATAAAAATTTTTATATAAATAAAAAAATAAAAAAAAAAAAAAACATTTTTTTTTGGTTGGTTTTTTTTTTCTTCGTTCTCAAAAAAAAAAGGATATGGGAAATAATTAATATAGCCTCTGTTTTTACACATTTCCGATTAAAAATGAGGGCATATCTTTTCTCTGTTTTGTTTGTTTTGTGTGTACTTAAGTAATTACATGGTAACTTATAGATTTTACTTATACTTTTATACTTTCTCAATGCTCGCTGTGCTGTAATATGTGGGCAATAAAATATGTTAAATAAAATAAGGACATGCTGTGAAATGGCAAGTGTTTTGAAAGAGGATTTTTGACAAGCAGTTTATATATTTCAGGTACTGTATACAAATCCATCCTTATTAAATTAATACAAGTTTAGTTTATTTAAGAAGCAACAGCACACATTAATGAATACACATGATATAAAACGCCACAGTATTATTATAAACATAGTTTAGTATTGACGTGTCTATATTAATCATCCATTGTTTTAGGACTGGAAGATCTGTGATGAGTTTTCTGATTTGTTACAAAGTTACATTGTTCTTTAGTGACATCCAGAGGCCATAAAGGGGAACTCCAGCCATTTTCAAAAACCATAAATGTACTAAAAGCGTTTCTTGTCGATTCATTTTCACCTTGCTAAGACAATTGCTAAGCTAACGAGGTCAAGCTAACACCAGCTCCATTTGAAATTTCTTTGAAATTATGACATTACTTTTCTTTCTCTGCATGGACACGGTAATTAATAAGTAAAACTGGTCATTGTAAGAGATTCAAAATGCTCTTATAAGAGTTCTTGTGATAGTTATCCAACCAAAATTTCCTTCAGTAACATCAACAGACGGCAAGCAGCAGGGACAGTTTTGAAAGCGCACGCACTGAGGGGCTGAGGGCCTTACATTAGTAGATGAAGTTATTAATGTGACACCTGCATGTCTGTTGAAGCAATAATATCTCATAGTGACGATAATGTTGTATGTTTGCGTTGCGATATTATAATTTAGTCGAGACATGAAGTTGCTACGTCACTATGATTATCTACTGAAAAATAAACATGATTCAATGAAATGCAATAAAAACACCCGTAAAAATGTTCCGTTATTGTTGAATCTTTAGTTGCTTGCTTGTTTTTCCTTAACTTAATTCTCTTTTTTGAATTTCAACTGAATTTAATTACCAGTTTCAGTGTTTCAGGAAAATCCCTGCCTGTGCGTAATGATCCGTTTCATCTGTGTCATGAGACGACGACAGTCATTGTACTGTCAAACTTATAGTAAAATAACATGTTCTTTCATTATTTCAGTGGCCATCTGTCCATAACGTGTTGTTTTTAATGATGAGAGAGTATGTGTTGATGATATTGATATGGTGAATATGGAAAGTGCGCTTCCATGCGCACGATGACGCCACTCTTGCTGATGTTGCGATAATGAACAAAATTAAAAACTCAGTGAACAGCATTAATAAACTCGACAGGGCAGAAGAAAACAATTTTGACCCTCTAGAGGAAATGTTGTTTGGATTTTTAGTTAGACTAAAATGTCCCGATAGCTCTGATGGAGCTGGACTCATCCTGGAGACAGCTGCTACGTTCCACGTGATCTTACCAAATTAACCTGAAATCTGAGTGGAAAAAGTAAAACTGAGTGATATGTACATTAGATCCTCACCGATCCTGTTGTCCTGTCGGGAGACTTAAATCGGCCTCATTAATGAAGTTTCAGAAGCTGTGCCACGTGCGTAAAATGCGCACAGCGCCTCTGTCGGTGTGAAGACCCACATATCGAGTCTGCTGCTGTGTGATTACTCCAAACATTTAATAAACTCAAATGAATAAATACTAAATATTAACAGACAGATTGAACAAACATCAGTTTCATCCCCATCAGTAGCTGCGTATGAGACTGGAAACAACCAGACAATATCACAACAAATCCTCTAACGGCCAGAAAAGTTGTCAACAAGTTGCACTCGACGATTTGTTGAAAATTACGGATTCAAGTGAGGATTTCCTCCACGGTGATAATGACTGAAGACTTCCAGAGACTGACCAAAGAGACTCGACTGACTTCCACCATGGAAAATGTGACATGTGCTCTCAGAGCCTTCATATACATTGTAAACAGACTGTGCCATGAATACTGCTCCAACCACGGCTCAAATAGTAGGCCAACAAAAAATGTCATTAGCCTACTGATAATATCATTTTATCCTGTTTTGATGTATCTAATAAAATCATTGATATCACAAATTGATATCTGGGACACAGTGTTATTATGGATGAATCCAACTCTGAAGTAGGCCTACTTGAATACAATAATTCCCAGCAGATATGTGACATTAGATCTTCATGGCAACTTAGTGATTTGAGCTAATCTAACTGATTTGTTATGAATACGCAGCACTAAACATAACACCAAACATATTAAATGTGGGTCCTGCTTTATTACCTGACCTGTCCTGATGAAGGCCTCAGCTGTGTCAAAGAAAGAACTCCATCATTTCCATTTTACGATGGCATTTTGCATATTTCTAAATTAAAACAATTTATTCAAGTTCCCACAGCAGATCTGGAACCAGCTAATATTTCAGTATGGAAAAATTATGTAATGATCCGTTTCATCTGTGTTATGAGACGACTACAGTCACTGTACTGTTCTACTTATGGTAAAATAAAATACACGTTCATTATTTCTGTGACTCTGTGGAGTTTTCATTCATCCAGGTCATATTCATTCTGGCAAAAAATGGGATCGAAGGCAACTGGACTTAGATTTGTCTCTGAAGACGATTCGCCCCTTATCCAAGTGGCTTCATCAGTTCGAACGCTACAGTCTGACTAGTCCCCACGAGTCTTTCTGTGACCAACTGGTCATAACGTGTTGTTAGGATAAGAGAGGCTACGTTACATATATTGATATGGTGAAAATGGGGGGTGCGCTATCATGCACACAATGAAGCACTGCAGCAAATATTGCGAGACTTTCCATTTAAGAAACAAAATTAGAAACTCAGTGTAATAATAAACTTGACGGCGCAATTTTGACCGTCTAGAGGAAATGCAGTAGAAATTTTAATTTTTAGTTAGAATAAATATGGCCGACAGCTGTGATGGAGCTGAACCCATCCTGAGGACGGCTGCTATGATCTAAATGTTGTCACTAAATCAACCTGAAATCTGAAAACAGCTTCTCTGACAGTGTGGGGACGCACATATCGATCCTGCTGCTGTGTGATGACTCCAAGTATTTAATAAACTCAAAGGAATAAATACTAAATATTAACAGTCAGTGTGAACAAACATCAGTTTGAGGAGTCGCAGAAAGACTTGTAGTCATCCCCATCAGTAGCTGCGCATGAGACTGGAACCAAACATCTATCAAACAATATGACTGAGGACGCGATCATGTTTCTTCATACAGTACTTAGATGGGGACTTGATCTCATGCCTTTCGCAGCTGATTGGATGAAACTTTACATCACAGAGGTGAGACCTGACTGTAAAATCTCGTGCGTACAAAATGCCGTCCATGGTTGCCATGGTTTCTCTCAGGCGCATCATTTATGAAGCAGAATTTGAACATTAACAAATCATCCAACGGCCGGAAAAGTTTGTCCAAAGTTGCACTCGACGATTTGTTGAAAACGACAGAGTCAAGTGATTATTTCATCCATCGTGTGAAAGACCGAAGACTTCCAGAGGGTGACCAAAGAGACCTGACTGACTTCACCATGGAAAATGTGAGATTTTAACACTTTCTATGTATTTTACCGTCGACGCTCTTGGAGCGAACATCGGAGACGTTTGATTTCAAGGGTTTATTTGAGCTCAAACTCTGATCTTGTCTTAAACTTAACCAAGTTTGTTGTTGTCTAAATTTAAGAAGATTTCTGGTAGAAAGCCCTTAGAGCAAACTTCTCCGATGTGCTCTCAGAGCCCTCATCATACATTGTAAATAGACTGTGCCATGAACACTGCTCCAACTATGACTCACATAGTAGGCCTTCACAAAATGGCGTCCGTAGCCTACTGATAATATAATGATATGTGACATTATATTTTCATGGCAGCTTTGTGGTTTGAGCTAATTTAACTGATATGTTATGAACATGCAGCACTAGAACATAATACCAAACATACTGTATTAAATGTTGGTCCTGATTTATTACTTGACCTGTCCTGAAGGAGCCCCAGCTGTGTCAAAGAAAAAACCTCCATTGTTTCCATTTTGCATATTCATAAATTAAAACTATTTATTCAGGTTTCCACATCAGATCTGGGGCCAGCTAATATTTCAGTATGAACAAATTATGTAATGATCCGTTTTATCTGTGTAATGAGACGACTACAGTCATTGTACTATTCCACTTATGGTAAAATAACATGCACTTTCATTATTTCTGTGGCCAGCTGGTTATAACGTGTTGTTATGATGAGAGAGGTTGCGTTACATATATCTAACTGCTGAATATGGGGGGTGCGCTACCATGCACACAATGACACACTGCAGCAAATATTGCGAGACTTTCCATGTAAGAAAGAAAATTAGAAACTCACTCTACTATTTCAACACAGATAAACTATGTGTGAGGACTACTGAAGTGGAGGTTTCTGGTTAAGAGTCTCAGCAAAAAAAATAATTTTGAGAAAAGGGACCTTTAAAGATATGGATTATAAAATTACAGACAGATTTTGAAGACATTACAGGTAAATAAGAGTAAAAAAACACTAATAGAAACCATAAAACTTCCCCAGTTGATCACTTACATTAAGACAATTATTCTTTGTATTACATTTTTTTCTGAAATTAAGAAGAAGAAGAAGAAGAGCAACAACAACTATTATTAGTCCCACGAGGGGAAATTCAGTTTTTACACACTGTTGTTAATTTCACACAGTACACATACATGCATTAATGGAGAGATGTCAGAGTGAGGGGGGCTGCTCCTGACAAGCGCCCCGAGCAGTTGGGGGTTTGGTGCCTTGCTCAGGGGCACTTCGACACTGCCCAAGGGGTGAACTGGCACCTCTCCAGCTACCAGTTCACACTCGTTCTTGGTCCATGTCGGGACTTAAACCGGTGACCCTCCGATTACCAAGCCAACTCCCAATTATGCAGTCGAGATTCCCACATTTGGGGAATTCGCAGAGGTCAGCTCAGCCGGAGTGCAATGACTAAGCCTCGCCCTGGGTGAACCACCTTCTTGATCATGGTATCTCGGTTGCCAGGTATGTATATTCTATATATATTTATAGTAAATTGTATTTTTAATAAGCAAATGAGGCAGTATCTAATGGTAACTTTTGGTGAATTTTGGAGAAATCTACAGACACAAATAGACAAAATGTAGTCAAATAAACAGCTACACACACTTCAATGGTGATGGCAGGAACAGCAACCATGCTAAAATCTTTATTAACTAGTGATGAATCACACTCATGTATGAATGATACGTCATTAACAGCCTAAAGAAGATACAGAAAAATATGAATAAGTGAAGCTCATGTGTTATTAAGAGCAGCCAATAAGCTCCTCCTGTCTCCTCTGTAGGTCACGCCCTGACAGTAAAGTCATTATTTTATTATCTAGTTGAATTTTTGCAGAAAATTGCAGAATGAAATTCCCATTATTCCGTGCTGTGTGTTGCATTTACTTGTGAAGCCTCATTCTAACATGAGCATGTGTTGTTGCAGTTTGTTGTGCTGATTGCTCTTGCAGACCACAGCTACTGCAGACAGAAGAGAGCCAGGAAGCCTGCAACCCTCAGACAGTGTCCGTGCTGCAGGGGCAGCCAGGTAACTACTTTGGATAGAAAAATATGTTAATGTCCTAAATTATGCACAATGTAATCTTAAAGAAGGTAGAGAGTCAGACAGTTTTACACCAATGGTAAACACGTGGTGGACTATATTGTGAATACTGAATGTTTTGGGACACGGTCTACTGTACAGACATATTGCACTGCTGATTAGACTCATTTTACATTACAGCAACTTTTCTGTTGAGTTTCCATCAGAGTTTTTACCAGTTTACAGCTTTAATCTGTGAAAATGTCAGCTTAAGGACATTTTTTATTGTGCTTTACTTTAAATTCTTCCTGCATCCAGGTGTAAAATCACAAGTTTTTTCTGAAATCGAATCTGTGAAGGGTCTGTTAATTTGACAAATTAATAATAACTTTATATGTGTCGAACTTTTCATACAAGCACAAAGAGCTTTACAGTCAACACTCACACAACTCACACAACTCACACAATCAACAGATTAAATACTGAGGAAATACTGAGGACACGCCATCTTGAATTTAAAAGAAATAGAATGAATTGAGGAAACAAAGAAGAAAAATTTGAAAGTTTTAAAAAATAAAACTGAACATATTTAATAACATGTAAAACAGAATAAAATAAAATACAATACCTAAAATTGATAAAGAAAGACTAAAAAGATGGGTCTTAAGCTTACTTCAAAACTATTAATACTACATGTCGCCCTCAGATCTTCAGGCAGCTTATTCCATAAATGGGGGGCATAGTAGTAAAAAAATGCCTCCCCGTATGTTTCAGTCCTAACTTTGGGTTCAGTTAAAAGGCCTCTTCAAGAAGACCTGAGGGCTCTGCTGGGTTCATATGGTAAAAGCAAGTTAAATAAATAAGGAGCTCATCCATTAAGATCTTTATAAAACAATAAAAGACTTTTAATATCAATTTTAAGAGACACAGGAAGCCAATGCAGAGACTTAAAAATCGGTGTAATTTGAGCTCTCTTTCTGTTTTTTTGTCAACATTGGAGCAGCTGAGTTTTCAAGTAATTGCAGCCCCAA
The DNA here is from genome assembly GCA_947000775.1 of Pterois miles. NCBI lineage: Eukaryota > Metazoa > Chordata > Actinopteri > Perciformes > Scorpaenidae > Pterois > Pterois miles. Next base: position 3,798,662 of record CAMQGK010000058.1, on the reverse strand, counting down.
AATCTTTTAGGGAGAACAGAAAGAAGAGCATTGCAGTAATAAATCCTGTAGGTAATAAAAGCATGAATAAGTGCCTCTGCATTGGCATGAGAGAGAAACTGGTGTACTTTAGCAATGTTCTTTAAATTATAAAATGCCTTTCTTATGATGTCCTTCATCTGAGCCTCAAAATTCAGTTGTGAGTCAAATATTACACCAAGATTTTTTACTTGTTAACATGGGCTAAAAGAGATGACTTGTAGTTTGCTCGCCAGTTTCTCTCTCTGATCCCGTGTACCAATGGCTAAAAAGTTTTGTCCTGGTTGAGCTGTTGAAAGTTCTCTGCCATCCAGGACTTGATGTCTGAAATACGGTTAAAAAGGACAAAAAATAAGGACTTAGTTCTCTGCAGTGCATCTGATGTATTTTTCTCTTATGAGATAATAAAAGCTCATTGGTCAGTCAGAGGTTAACTGGAGTCTGACATCCTCTTGTGTTTCTTACCTTCTCCAGGAGCAGCATCAGTCTGAGTCGGCTGCCAGCCCTCCCAGGAAGAGGAAGCGGACCTCCGTGGCTGAACCTCCAGAGGTCGTGAAGCAGGTCCCCGCTCCCGAGCCCCCCATCCCATCTGCCACCATCTCCCCTTCTGAGCTTCCAGTGGTCTCCAAGATGGCCCCCAGCCCTCAGCCCTCCTCTGCTCCTCTGCTCGACGACGGCCCTCTGTTGATCAACAACCACCCGGTGGAAGAGTACCAGCGGATCTACCACGAAGTGGTTGATGACATGCTGAGGTATGTTTGAGCCAAACATCAGGACTCTTTCAATCAGATAATTATTATATTCTTCAATAACTGCAACCTAAAAATAAGCATTTTGACCACACAAATCATTCAGATTAAATGTGTGTTACCTCGGCTCCTCACAGGTTCAAGAATGGCCGCCAGCGTCCCTACAGTTTAGAGCTTGGACGGCGCATCAAACAGAAGCTGTGGGAGAGGCTGAATCGTCCAACGTTCACGTCAACAGTAGGGGAAGACGGGCTGGTTCAGGTGGAGGTGTCATACGGGGTTGGAGTCTCTCCTCCCCGTTATGATGTCGACATTCAGGGAGAACCGAAGCCTAGTATGCCATCCGCTAAAAGAGCTAAGAAATGAAACCTGATCAAATTAGCGCTTTTAGATGTAAATATTGTGATTTTAAGGGATCTGTAAATATTGTGATTCTAAGTATTCTTTATAAAATATTGTGATTTTAAGTTTTCTTTATAAGAATAATCTGTTTTTAGTCAGTACATGCAGTTCCGGGTTAGATCCTCCACCGACAGTCTCCGCCTACTAGCAAAATATATACCTTTAGTGAACAGCCTCTGCCGACCTCCATCAATTTCAGCCACCGACCGACGTCAACTCAGCAGCCATCTGCTGTCTTAGCCTCCACCTGCAGACAGCAGATGGTTGCACACATGCTCCATCTAAATCCTTTTGTGTCCACCATCTCCTCCGCCTCTAACAGTGAAAAAAAAGTTACATCTTAAACACCTGTCAGCCGCCACCTAAAACCTCTACCGGAAACCTGCAGGCCCCTCCTCTACCTGCAGCTTCCGACAGACAGCTGTGGGCTGAGGCTCCACCCAACGCCTCTGCCAGCACCCTGCAGGCCCCGCCTCCACCTGCCGGCTCTGGCAGACAGTTGCGGGCGACGCCTCGATCCTGCTACCTGCAGGCCCCGCCTCAAACTGCAGGTTCCAGCAGACAGCTGCAGACTGAAACAAATCAGCTGGCAACCTGCAGGCCTGCCTCCATTTACCAGCTCCGACAGACAGCTGCAGGCTGAGGCTCCACCCAACGCCTCTGCCAGTACCCTGCAGACCCCACCTCCACCTGCCAGCTCTGGCAGACAGCTGCGGGCCGAGCCTCCGCCCAACGCCTCTGCCGGCAACCCGTGGTCCCCAGCTCCACCCAATGCCTCTGCCGGCTGCCGGTTGCCGGCAAAGACCATTGGGTGGAGGCGGGGCCCGCAGGTTGAAGGCAGAGGCGTTGGGTGGAGGTAGGGCCCGCAGATGTCTTCCGTAACCTGCTGGCAGAGGAGAGGCCCGCAGGTTGCCAGCAGAGGTGTTGGGGGGAGGCTCTGCCTTAAGCTGAACGTGGAGGTTTTGCCCGCAGCTTTTTTCCGGCACCTACAGGTGGAGGCTGTGCCCGCAGGTTGCTGGCAGAAGCTTTAGGTGGAAGCTCGGCCCGCAGCTGTCTGCCAGAGCCGGCAGGTGGAGTTGGGGCCATCAGGGTGTCGGCATAAGTGTTGGTTGGAGGCTCGGCTCGCAGCTGTCTGCTAGAACCTGCAGGTGGAGATGGGGGTCCCGCAGGTTTCTGGTAGAGGTTTTGGGTGGAAACCTGGCCTGTAGCTGCAGGTGGAGGCTTGGCAAACAGCTGTCTGCCGGACTGTGCAGGTGGACGAGGGGCCTGATGTTGCTGGCAGAGGAGTTGGGTGCAGGCGTGGCTCGCAGCTGTCTGCTGGCAACTTCGTGTGGAAGGGGCCCGCAGGTTGCCGGCAGATACTTTGGGTGGAGGCTCGGCCCACAGCTGTCTGCTGGAGCGTGCGGGTGGAAGCGGGGCCTGCACGTTGCCGGCAGAGGCATTGGGTGGAGGCAGGGCCTGCAGGTTTCCGGCAGAGGCGTCGGGTAGAGGCAGGGCCTGCAGGTGTCCAGCAGAGGCGTTGGGTGGAGGTAGGGCCCGCAGGTTGCCGGCAGAAGCTTTGGTTGGAGCCTCCACTCAACGCCTCTGCCGGCAACCTGTGGTCTCCGCCTCCACCCACAAGCTGTGGCAGACAGCTAAGGGCCAAACCCCCACCTGCAGGTTCCAGCAGACAGCTGCGGGCCGAGCCTCCACCCAACGCCTCTGCCAGCAACCTGTGGGCCCATTCCACCCGAAGACTCCAGCAGACAGCTGCGGGCTGAGCCTTCACCCAACGCCTCTGCCGGCAACCTGTGGGCCCATTCCACCCGAAGACTCCAGCAGACAGCTGCTGGCTGAGCCTCCACCCAACACCTCTCCCAATAACCTGCGGTCCCCGCCTCCACCTAAGGCCTTTGTCGGCAACCTACGGGCCCCGCCTCCACCTGCAGGTTCCAGCGAACACCTGCGGGCCGAGCCTCCATCCGCAGTTACCGACAGACAGCTGTGGGCCGAGCCACTACCCAACGCTTCTGCCGGCAACTTGCGGGCCAGCTTAAACCCACAGAGTGTGGCGGACAGCTGAAGGCTGAGACCCCACTCAAGGCCTCTGCCGGCAACCTGTGGGCCCCCTCCACCTGAACCTGCAGGTGGAGGCGGGGCCCATAGGTTGCTGGCAGAAGATTTTCAGTTCACCACCCAAATCCTCTGCCAGCAACCTCGGGCCAGCCTAAACCCACAGGGTCCGGCAGACAGCTGCAGGCTGAGCCCCCACTCAACGTGTCTGCCGGCACTAGTGATGGGTCGGTCGGGAACAAAACGGCCCTTAGAGCCGGCTCTTCGATGTGAACAACGGGAGCCAGCTCCTATTTGGGAGCCGTGTTTTCTCTCTGTGTGTCTCTCTCTCTCTCTCTCTCTCTCTCTCTCTCTCTCTCTCTCTCTCTCTCTCTCAGTAGCGCACGAACAGAGCAGGAGGGAAGGAGAGAGAGAGCCGGGGGCAACAAGAGAAGCCAACTTCGACACATTAGGAAGGTAAAGTAAAGAAAATGAGTTACACTAGGAAAAGAATCAAAATCTGGAAACATTTCAGTTTTATTGACGATACAAAGGAAGAGTGCAGAGTCTGCAAGAGTATCATTTAGAGCCACAAACAACCTGCACAGGCACCTGAGAACAGTCCACCCGTCAATGCAATGAGAATATAAAACACAGTCAGTTGAGTGTGATATTAATGAAGGTGCCAGTGTGTCTACTGCAACTATTGCTGCTGCTGTTGCTGCTGCTTACGTGATTAATTAATTGCTGATTAATACAACCCAGATATAACACAAACTACTGTCTCAAGTGTCTGTGATAACGTAGAACTGAATCAACTCCTCTGTAATACGCTCTCATCATATCCTGGGAATTACAGGCTTCTTAATGCTACAGTGCTCCTTTTGCAGGACTGGTTTTGATTACATTAGGCCAGTGGTTCTCAAAGTTTGTCTGTCATACTCTTTAGATTGCATTTGTATCCACAAATAACAACAGGCACACTTTTTGCACAAGACCCCCCTGTAAAGTATTTATGGTTTAGCTTTTCTTTTCCTCTAATTTAATTTTTCCATCTCTTTCTCTTTAGTCAAAAGAAACGCAAAGCGGCTCTGAGGAAAGAAAGAAGAAAATGGAAACGACAGGCTCTCGCTCAAGCCAGAGGAAGTGGTAGGACTGTAACTCTCATGTAAGTATTTTGTCAGTATTTTATCCTCCTAATGGTATAAAACTCAGTTTAATGTATATCTACATATTCATAGTTCAGTTAAACCTCACACATTAAGAGCAGCAGAATGCGTTCATGGCATCATGGCAATAAAAATTATATTTCTAGAGCCTGGCCAATGAATCATCCAGGTCGATGCATCGGATGATAGCAGGTCATTTCAGATATACTGTATCATGAATATATTTTCCGAAGCAACAGGAAATTACTTATTCAGTACTGATAAAAAATGTCAAAGATATGTTACACTACTTTTGAAACAGCGTCTTTATTACAGTTTTTTTTTTTTCCACCAGGGAGTACTGACAATTTTGTTCTTCAAACTGTAAAATATTCCACTCGGTACATATTTTAGTTAAAAATCTTTGACTACATTAAACTACATTAAAGAGATTTTCATCAAAAACTTAGTTGTTTGAAGCCAATATATCATGTATCATGTTAAAACTACACATTTGGTTTCATTGATAACTTTCCTTTTTTAGGTGAGCTGCAATTACGAAGCGCACTTGAGAGGAAATGTTTACATTCAGTTTGACACGTAAGTCATCACATAGCCACTCCACAACTTTTTCCAAATAAATAAAATGTACATTGTTTGAATTTTTGGATAAAACTCTTCATCCTGTCCTTTTGTCTGCCCAGAGAGGAGCAGTGTAAAGATGCCATCATCAGGTTCAATGGGAGGTGGTACGCAGGTCGGCAGCTTCATTGTGAGCTGTGTCCTGTTACACGCTGGAAGAATGCTATATGTGGTGAGTTATTCATACTGATAATAAGAGTGGCATTTTCACTTGGTGACATTCCTGCAGAGACACAAGGTTCAGTTGTGTTTGGATTTCCTCTCTCAGGATTGTTTGACAGAAAGAAGTGCCCTAAAGGGAAGCACTGTAACTTCTTGCACGTATTTCAAAACCCTGGCAATGAATTCCGGGAGGCCGACAGGGACCTGCACTTATCGCCAGCGTGAGGGGGAGTCGCAGAGACGGGTGGCGCTCAGAGCGTTAAGGAGACCGATCGTGGAGGCAACGCCAGCGCAGCAGAAGCCCGCCGAGATCTGAGAGATCCCACAGCAGACTAGAGGGCGACAGGCGGAGGAGAAGGAGCAGGAGCAGGGAGAGGAGCGCCTCCCACCATCACAGAGAGGACAGACGCTCATCCAGACACAGTGACAGGAGGAAAGACTTGTATCTGAGCAGTGACAAGTGAACAGTCTAACACAGAAATACCAAGTGGGCCTGCTGGATACGCTGACATGTTTACCTACTGGCTCCTCCATTTCAAAATCTGTGAATTTGTTCTGGCTTTTCTCCTCTTAACTATGTGAACGGTATAGGGAAGGATAATTGAAATTTTAGAGCAGTGATGCAGTACGTTAGAACCCGCCACCAATGTGTACATATTTGAATATTTTGCTTTTGGAAGACTGTTAATGTGGCTTTAATTATTGAACACTGGATCGCTGGAACTGCAGTACAATAAGATAAGATAAGATAAGATATTCCTTTATTAGTCCCACAGTGGGGAAATTTACAATATAGTAAATATATATATATATATATATATATATATATATATATATATATATATATATATATATATATATACACAATATAGTTAATGTTGCTAAATAAAAACAATATAAAACAAAAGATCAGATGGGGTGTCTCTTTTTTAATATACAATAATACATTTATTGTTAATAACTTTCAAATGGAGGATGTACATGAAATACATGGCCATTGGTAGGGTTTTACCCAGTCTACACCCAGTGAGTCAGACTAAAGGGAACTGGACTCATTTGGACCATGGACCACTCATTTAAAATGCTTTATCAGTTCAGTGAAGTCAACATATAATATATAAATTTATCTACCTGGGAAGTGAAGTAAATAAGAAACAGTCTACATCACTAGATCTCTTACTGATGTCTTAAAGAATTGAAGATGTAATGCTTTAAATTCAAAACAATTGCCATCAACTTCCATGTTCAGGAGAACATGATCACACTATTTATTCCGCTACCCTGTTACACGTTACTAAAACAGCTCTGCTCAAAGGATTTGAGTATTTCTTCCACATACTCATACTTAATCCATTGCATCCGTATAATGAAGTGATTTGAATGTATTACAAAGGAAATGAAAGGATATCTCATAAACACACCAAATATTTGACTTTAAAAAGCATGAATTACTTTTATTGAAATAGCTTTTTGTGACAAATGAATCAAGTTTACAAAGGTGTTGATAAAAATTACAGACGTGTACTCATCTATGTCCTGCACGGCATTATGCAGGTTTGTTACGTTTTAACTATATCACAGTACATTTGTGCCTCAGACTGAGTATCACTGTTTATCATGTTTATATGTGAGTGCTTCCTAACATGTCTGCTGTTGCTGCTGAGCAGATTGGGGGATGCTCCCCGAGGGAGCGTCCATGTCTGATCACCACCACCTTCATCTAACACTGGTCGATGTTGACCAGCACTGCGGTGCTCCTCTCTGTGTTCGTGAGGAAGACGATGGTGAAGAGTGCCATGTCAAACTCAGGTCAGGTCCCAATGAAGGCGCTACCAACAGGCTTCCCAAAACTGTGCCAGCTGAACTGGAGGTTCAGAACGTGGTCGTCGTGATCAGGCTGTGGATAGACACACATGAACGTTAGCTTAGCAGAATAAAAAATAAATAAAGACAGAGACAACAGATTGTGTCCCCGCAGACATTTTGTCCGATGAACAGTTCTACTCACCAAGTCATGATCCCTGGCCTTGTATCCTTTGTAGTCCAAGTGGGTACTTTTTACTTGCAGGTAGAACTGGAACCAGTAGTGAAAACTGATGATTTCTGTTCCAGATTTTGTCTCTCTAACAAGCACCTGCTCAAATCCTCGAGTCCAGGCTGGTGCATGTTTCAGTCTAGAAATACCACACAAAATAAAATATTACTTCAAAACAACTACATGACTTTTAACACAATCATAGTAAATCCCTTGATTGCTTTCTGTGCACACCAATTTAATGATAACTTCAACAAACAGACATGATCATCTGCTGCTGTTTGTCATTCTCAGCCTGTGTTTCTCTGCCTGTGGTAGAGGCGGAACCAGATCAGACTGATTCTTTAAGCTCCTGAAACTCTCAACAAGCTTGATTAACAAGAGGGAACCAAATACAAATGTGTAATTGTCCTCTGCAAAAGACTTCCTATCCTGATGTCAACTACAGCCATCAGGTCCATCTAACTAACGTGCCTTTACTCCAGGTACAAGTACAGCATCTTCACATAGTTTTTCAATAGGACCAGCAGAGGCCAACACAGTATTCCACAGCTGCACACAGATGTTTCAGATGTGTTTCTCTCTCTAACATCCTGAGGTAATGTGTTGAGTGCTGCAGTGAGACAGGAAGGGACAAAACTACCTCTGGAGTTCAGCTGCGGTCTAAAACCCACAAAATATACAATCAGTGTGAACAAAAAAACGTTGAATATATGCTGTATACATTATCTTCTCATGATTGGAAAACATCCAGACCGAAAACAAACAGTGTTGTGTAATAGAAAGTAACACAACTGTTCAACTGTACAGTATGTGGCTTGTTTGCGTAACAGGTTGTAACATGTCAAATGTACTTCTGTGTCCAAGACGGCAGGTGGTCAAGTTCTTCAGTTTGTTGTCACTGATGCTGGCGAACAGACGCTGTTGAGGCGTGAAGGAAAACATTAAAATATTTTTAACTCTAAACTGCAGAGGTGTCTGTGGACATTCATGTTGCTTAATGTAAATGATGATGGTTTGTGTGACTTACTTGAGGTACCACATTGGATCAGCATCACTTGTGATCTTCTCGTTTGCTTTCATTATTTTCTGTATCTGGAAAACAAGGCATATAAACATATTAACATATTTACATAAATGCACAGCTAAAACAGCAATAACACACTTATGTTGGGGTGGTGTTTTGATGCTGCGTTCACAGACAAGAGAGGATGTGGGAAATGAATGACATGGCCTCTGTTTTGACACATTTCCGATTAACAATGAGGGCATATCTTTGCTCTGTTTTGTTGGTTGTGTGTGTACTTAAGTAATTACATGGTAACTTATAGATTTTACTTATACTTTTATACTTTCTCAATGCTCGCTGTGCTGTAATATGTGGGCAATAAAATATGTTAAATAAAATAAGGACATGCTGTGAAATGGCAAGTGTTTTGAAAGAGGATTTTTGACAAGCAGTTTATATATTTCAGGTACTGTATACAAATCCATCCTTATTAAATTAATACAAGTTTAGAAAAAAATTTTTTTTTTTTTGGGAATTTTTTTTTTTTTTTTTTTTTTTTTTTTTTTTTTAATTAAACCCAAAAAAACACAAAAAAAAAAAAAAAAAATATATATATATTTAAAAAAAAGATATTTTTGAGGGGGGGTTTCCTCTTTAAACCCCCCCCCCCTTTTTGTTTTTTTTTTTCCTTCCCCGGGCCCCCCCCCAGCCCCCCAAAAGAAAACCCCCCCCCCCCCCCCTACCAATTTCCCCCCATTTTTTTTTCCTTTTTGGGATTTTAACCCGTGACCCCCCCGTTCCCAACCCAACCCCCTACAAACTGAGCTACTCCCCCCCCCAAGTTTAGTTTATTTAAGAAGCAACAGCACACATTAATGAATACACATGATATAAAACGCCACAGTATTATTATAAACATAGTTTAGTATTGACGTGTCTATATTAATCATCCATTGTTTTAGGACTGGAAGATCTGTGATGAGTTTTCTGATTTGTTACAAAGTTACATTGTCCTTTAGTGACATCCAGAGGCCATAAAGGGGAACTCCAGCCATTTTCAAAAACCATAAATGTACTAAAAGCGTTTCTTGTCGATTCATTTTCACCTTGCTAAGACAATTGCTAAGCTAACGAGGTCAAGCTAACACCAGCTCCATTTGAAATTTCTTTGAAATTATGACATTACTTTTCTTTCTCTGCATGGACACGGTAATTAATAAGTAAAACTGGTCATTGTAAGAGATTCAAAATGCTCTTATAAGAGTTCTTGTGATAGTTATCCAACCAAAATTTCCTTCAGTAACATCAACAGACGGCAAGCAGCAGGGACAGTTTTAAAAGCGCACGCACTGAGGGGCTGAGGGCCTTACATTAGTAGATGAAGTTATTAATGTGACACCTGCATGTCTGTTGAAGCAATAATATCTCATAGTGACGATAATGTTGTATGTTTGCGTTGCGATATTATAATTTAGTCGAGACATGAAGTTGCTACGTCACTATGATTATCTACTGAAAAATAAACATGATTCAATGAAATGCAATAAAAACACCCGTAAAAATGTTCCGTTTTTATTGAATCTTTAGTTGCTTGCTTGTTTTTCCTTAACTTAATTCTCTTTTTTGAATTTCAACTGAATTTAATTACCAGTTTCAGTGTTTCAGGAAAATCCCTGCCTGTGCGTAATGATCCGTTTCATCTGTGTCATGAGACGACGACAGTCATTGTACTGTCAAACTTATAGTAAAATAACATGTTCTTTCATTATTTCAGTGGCCATCTGTCCATAACGTGTTGTTTTTAATGATGAGAGAGTATGTGTTGATGATATTGATATGGTGAATATGGAAAGTGCGCTTCCATGCGCACGATGACGCCACTCTTGCTGATGTTGCGATAATGAACAAAATTAAAAACTCAGTGAACAGCATTAATAAACTCGACAGGGCAGAAGAAAACAATGTTGACCCTCTAGAGGAAATGTTGTTTGGATTTTTAGTTAGACTAAAATGTCCCGACAGCTCTGATGGAGCTGGACTCATCCTGGAGACAGCTGCTACGTTCCACGTGATCTTACCAAATTAACCTGAAATCTGAGTGGAAAAAGTAAAACTGAGTGATATGTACATTAGATCCTCACCGATCCTGTTGTCCTGTCGGGAGACTTAAATCGGCCTCATTAATGAAGTTTCAGAAGCTGTGCCACGTGCGTAAAATGCGCACAGCGCCTCTGTCGGTGTGAAGACCCACATATCGAGTCTGCTGCTGTGTGATTACTCCAAACATTTAATAAACTCAAATGAATAAATACTAAATATTAACAGACAGATTGAACAAACATCAGTTTCATCCCCATCAGTAGCTGCGTATGAGACTGGAAACAACCAGACAATATCACAACAAATCCTCTAACGGCCAGAAAAGTTGTCAACAAGTTGCACTCGACGATTTGTTGAAAATTACGGATTCAAGTGAGGATTTCCTCCACGGTGATAATGACTGAAGACTTCCAGAGACTGACCAAAGAGACTCGACTGACTTCCACCATGGAAAATGTGACATGTGCTCTCAGAGCCTTCATATACATTGTAAACAGACTGTGCCATGAATACTGCTCCAACCACGGCTCATATAGGCCAACAAAAAATGTCATTAGCCTACTGATAATATCATTTTATCCTGTTTTGATGTATCTAATAAAATCATTGATATCACAAATTGATATCTGGGACACAGTGTTATTATGGATGAATCCAACTCTGAAGTAGGCCTACTTGAATACAATAATTCCCAGCAGATATGTGACATTAGATCTTCATGGCAACTTAGTGATTTGAGCTAATCTAACTGATTTGTTATGAATACGCAGCACTAAACATAACACCAAACATATTAAATGTGGGTCCTGCTTTATTACCTGACCTGTCCTGATGAAGGCCTCAGCTGTGTCAAAGAAAGAACTCCATCATTTCCATTTTACGATGGCATTTTGCATATTTCTAAATTAAAACAATTTATTCAAGTTCCCACAGCAGATCTGGAACCAGCTAATATTTCAGTATGGAAAAATTATGTAATGATCCGTTTCATCTGTGTTATGAGACGACTACAGTCACTGTACTGTTCTACTTATGGTAAAATAAAATACACGTTCATTATTTCTGTGACTCTGTGGAGTTTTCATTCATCCAGGTCATATTCATTCTGGCAAAAAATGGGATCGAAGGCAACTGGACTTAGATTTGTCTCTGAAGACGATTCGCCCCTTATCCAAGTGGCTTCATCAGTTCGAACGCTACAGTCTGACTAGTCCCCACGAGTCTTTCTGTGACCAACTGGTCATAACGTGTTGTTAGGATAAGAGAGGCTACGTTACATATATTGATATGGTGAATATGGGGGGTGCGCTATCATGCACACAATGACGCACTGCAGCAAATATTGCGAGACTTTCCATTTAAGAAACAAAATTAGAAACTCAGTGTAATAATAAACTTGACGGCGCAATTTTGACCGTCTAGAGGAAATGCAGTAGAAATTTTAATTTTTAGTTAGAATAAATATGGCCGACAGCTGTGATGGAGCTGAACCCATCCTGAGGACGGCTGCTATGATCTAAATGTTGTCACTAAATCAACCTGAAATCTGAAAACAGCTTCTCTGACAGTGTGGGGACGCACATATCGATCCTGCTGCTGTGTGATGACTCCAAGTATTTAATAAACTCAAAGGAATAAATACTAAATATTAACAGTCAGTGTGAACAAACATCAGTTTGAGGAGTCGCAGAAAGACTTGTAGTCATCCCCATCAGTAGCTGCGCATGAGACTGGAACCAAACATCTATCAAACAATATGACTGAGGACGCGATCATGTTTCTTCATACAGTACTTAGATGGGGACTTGATCTCATGCCTTTAGCAGCTGATTGGATGAAACTTTACATCACAGAGGTGAGACCTGACTGTAAAATCTCGTGCGTACAAAATGCCGTCCATGGTTGCCATGGTTTCTCTCAGGCGCATCATTTATGAAGCAGAATTTGAACATTAACAAATCATCCAACGGCCGGAAAAGTTTGTCCAAAGTTGCACTCGACGATTTGTTGAAAACGACAGAGTCAAGTGATTATTTCATCCATCGTGTGAAAGACCGAAGACTTCCAGAGGGTGACCAAAGAGACCTGACTGACTTCACCATGGAAAATGTGAGATTTTAACACTTTCTATGTATTTTACCGTCGACGCTCTTGGAGCGAACATCGGAGACGTTTGATTTCAAGGGTTTATTTGAGCTCAAACTCTGATCTTGTCTTAAACTTAACCAAGTTTCTTGTTGTCTAAATTTAAGAAGATTTCTGGTAGAAAGCCCTTAGAGCAAACTTCTCCGATGTGCTCTCAGAGCCCTCATCATACATTGTAAATAGACTGTGCCATGAACACTGCTCCAACTATGACTCACATAGTAGGCCTTCACAAAATGGCGTCCGTAGCCTACTAATAATATAATGATATGTGACATTATATTTTCATGGCAGCTTTGTGGTTTGAGCTAATTTAACTGATATGTTATGAACATGCAGCACTAGAACATAATACCAAACATACTGTATTAAATGTTGGTCCTGATTTATTACTTGACCTGTCCTGAAGGAGCCCCAGCTGTGTCAAAGAAAAACCTCCATTGTTTCCATTTTGCATATTCATAAATTAAAACTATTTATTCAGGTTTCCACATCAGATCTGGGGCCAGCTAATATTTGAGTATGGACAAATTATGTAATGATCAGTTTTATCTGTGTAATGAGACGACTACAGTCATTGTACTATTCCACTTATGGTTAAATAACATGCACTTTCATTATTTCTGTGGCCAGCTGGTTATAACGTGTTGTTATGATGAGAGAGGTTGCGTTACATATATCTAACTGCTGAATATGGGGGGTGCGCTACCATGCACACAATGACGCGCTGCAGCAAATATTGCGAGACTTTCCATGTAAGAAAGAAAATTAGAAACTCACTCTACTATTTCAACACAGATAAACTATGTGTGAGGACTACTGAAGTGGAGGTTTCTGGTTAAGAGTCTCAGCAAAAAAAATAGTTTTGAGGAAAGGGACCTTTAAAGATATGGATTATAAAATTACAGACAGATTTTGAAGACATTACAGGTAAATAAGAGTAAAAAAAACACTAATAGAAACCATAAAACTTCCCCAGTTGATCACTTACATTTAGACAATTATTCTTTGTATTACATTTTTTTCTGAAATTAAGAAGAAGAAGAAGAAGAGCAACAACAACTATTATTAGTCCCACGAGGGGAAATTCAGTTTTTACACACTGTTGTTAATTTCACACAGTACACATACATGCATTAATGGAGAGATGTCAGAGTGAGGGGGGCTGCTCCTGACAAGCGCCCCGAGCAGTTGGGGGTTTGGTGCCTTGCTCAGGGGCACTTCGACACTGCCCAAGGGGTGAACTGGCGCCTCTCCAGCTACCAGTTCACACTCGTTCTTGGTCCATGTCGGGACTTAAACCGGTGACCCTCCGATTACCAAGCCAACTCCCAATTATGCAGTCGAGATTCCCACATTTGGGGAATTCGCAGAGGTCAGCTCAGCCGGAGTGCAATGACTAAGCCTCGCCCTGGGTGAACCACCTTCTTGATCATGGTATCTCGGTTGCCAGGTATATATATTCTATATATATTTATAGTAAATTGTATTTTTAATAAGCAAATGAGGCATTATCTAATGGTAACTTTTGGTGAATTTTGGAGAAATCTACAGACACAAATAGACAAAATGTAGTCAAATAAACAGCTACACACACTTCAATGGTGATGGCAGGAACAGCAACCATGCTAAAATCTTTATTAACTAGTGATGAATCACACTCATGTATGAATGATACGTCAGCCTAAAGAAGATACAGAAAAATATGATTAAGTGAAGCTCATGTGTTATTAAGAGCAGCCAATAAGCTCCTCCTGTCTCCTCTGTAGGTCACGCCCTGACAGTAAAGTCATGATTTTATTATCTAGTTGAATTTTTGCAGAAAATTGCAGAATGAAATTCCCATTATTCCGTGCTGTGTTGCATTTACTTGTGAAGCCTCATTCTAACATGAGCATGTGTTGTTGCAGTTTGTTGTGCTGATTGCTCTTGCAGACCACAGCTACTGCAGACAGAAGAGAGCCAGGAAGCCTGCAACCCTCAGACAGCGTCCGTGCTGCAGGGGCAGCCAGGTAACTACTTTGGATAGAAAAATATGTTAATGTCCTAAATTATGCACAATGTAATCTTAAAAAGGTAGAGAGTCAGACAGTTTTACACCAATGGTAAACACGTGGTGGACTATATTGTGAATACTGAATGTTTTGGGACACGGTCTACTGTACAGACATATTGCACTGCTGATTAGACTCATTTTACATTACAGCAACTTTTCTGTTGAGTTTCCATCAGAGTTTTTACCAGTTTACAGCTTTAATCTGTGAAAATGTCAGCTTAAGGACATTTTTTATGGTGCTTTACTTTAAATTCTTCCTGCATCCAGGTGTAAAATCACAATTTTTTTCTGAAATCGAATCTGTGAAGGGTCTGTTAATTTGACAAATTAATAATAACTTTATATGTGTCGAACTTTTCATACAAGCACAAAGAGCTTTACAGTCAACACTCACACAACTCACACAACTCACACAATCAACAGATTAAATACTGAGGAAATACTGAGGACACGCCATCTTGAATTTAAAAGAAATAGAATGAATTGAGGAAACAAAGAAGAAAAATTTGAAAGTTTTAAAAAATAAAACTGAACATATTTAATAACATGTAAAACAGAATAAAATAAAATACAATACCTAAAATTGATAAAGAAAGACTAAAAAGATGGGTCTTAAGCTTACTTCAAAACTATTAATACTACATGTCGCCCTCAGATCTTCAGGCAGCTTATTCCATAAATGGGGGGCATAGTAGTAAAAAAATGCCTCCCCGTATGTTTCAGTCCTAACTTTGGGTTCAGTTAAAAGGCCTCTTCAAGAAGACCTGAGGGCTCTGCTGGGTTCATATGGTAAAAGCAAGTTAAATAAATAAGGAGCTCATCCATTAAGATCTTTATAAAACAATAAAAGACTTTTAATCAATCAATCAATTTTAAGAGACACAGGAAGCCAATGCAGAGACTTAAAAATCGGTGTAATTTGAGCTCTCTTTCTGTTTTTTTGTCAACATTGGAGCAGCTGAGTTTTCAAGTAATTGCAGCCCCAAAATCTTTTAGGGAGAACAGAAAGAAGAGCATTGCAGTAATAAATCCTGTAGGTAATAAAAGCATGAATAAGTGCCTCTGCATTGGCATGAGAGAGAAACTGGTGTACTTTAGCAATGTTCTTTAAATTATAAAATGCCTTTCTTATGATGTCCTTCATCTGAGCCTCAAAATTCAGTTGTGAGTCAAATATTACACCAAGATTTTTTACTTGTTAACATGGGCTAAAAGAGATGACTTGTAGTTTGCTCGCCAGTTTCTCTCTCTGATCCCGTGTACCAATGGCTAAAAAGTTTTGTCCTGGTTGAGCTGTTGAAAGTTCTCTGCCATCCAGGACTTGATGTCTGAAATACGGTTAAAAAGGACAAAAAATAAGGACTTAGTTCTCTGCAGTGCATCTGATGTATTTTTCTCTTATGAGATAATAAAAGCTCATTGGTCAGTCAGAGGTTAACTGGAGTCTGACATCCTCTTGTGTTTCTTACCTTCTCCAGGAGCAGCATCAGTCTGAGTCGGCTGCCAGCCCTCCCAGGAAGAGGAAGCGGACCTCCGTGGCTGAACCTCCAGAGGTCGTGAAGCAGGTCCCCGCTCCCGAGCCCCCCATCCCATCTGCCACCATCTCCCCTTCTGAGCTTCCAGTGGTCTCCAAGATGGCCCCCAGCCCTCAGCCCTCCTCTGCTCCTCTGCTCGACGACGGCCCTCTGTTGATCAACAACCACCCGGTGGAAGAGTACCAGCGGATCTACCACGAAGTGGTTGATGACATGCTGAGGTATGTTTGAGCCAAACATCAGGACTCTTTCAATCAGATAATTATTATATTCTTCAATAACTGCAACCTAAAAATAAGCATTTTGACCACACAAATCATTCAGATTAAATGTGTGTTACCTCGGCTCCTCACAGGTTCAAGAATGGCCGCCAGCGTCCCTACAGTTTAGAGCTTGGACGGCGCATCAAACAGAAGCTGTGGGAGAGGCTGAATCGTCCAACGTTCACGTCAACAGTAGGGGAAGACGGGCTGGTTCAGGTGGAGGTGTCATACGGGGTTGGAGTCTCTCCTCCCCGTTATGATGTCGACATTCAGGGAGAACCAAAGCCTAGTATGCCATCCGCTAAAAGAGCTAAGAAATGAAACCTGATCAAATTAGCGCTTTTAGATGAAATCTGTAAATATTGTGATTTTAAGGGATCTGTAAATATTGTGATTATAAGTATTCTTTATATAATATTGTGACTTTAAGTTTTCTTTATAAGAATAATCTGTTTTTAGTCAGTACATGCAGTTCCGGGTTAGATCCTCCACCGACAGTCTCCGCCTACTAGCAAAATATATACCTTTAGAGAACAGCCTCTGCCAACCTCCATCAATTTCAGCCACCGACCGACGTCAACTCAGCAGCCATCTGCTGTCTTAGCCTCCACCTGCAGACAGCAGATGGTTGCACACATGCTCCATCTAAATCCTTTTGTGTCCACCATCTCCTCCGCCTCTAACAGTGAAAAAAAAGTTACATCTTAAACACCTGTCAGCCGCCACCTAAAACCTCTACCGGAAACCTGCAGGCCCCTCCTCCACCTGCAGCTTCCGACAGACAGCTGTGGGCTGAGGCTCCACCCAACGCCTCTGCCAGCACCCTGCAGGCCCCGTCTCCACCTGCCGGCTCTGGCAGACAGCTGCGGGCGACGCCTCGATCCTGCTACCTGCAGGCCCCGCCTCAAACTGCAGGTTCCAGCAGACAGCTGCGGACCAAAGCAAATAAGCTGGAATTCTGCAGGCCCCTCCTCCACTTACTAGCTCCGTCAGACAGCTGCGGGCCGAGGCTCCACTCAATGCCTCTGCCGGCACCCTGCAGGCCCCGCCTTCACCTGCCGGCTCCGGCAGACAGCTGCGGGCCAAGCCTCGACCCAACGTCTCTGCCTGCTACCTGCAGGCCCCGCCTCCACTTGCCAGCTCCGATAGATAGCTGCGGGCTGAGGCTCCACCCAACGCCTCTGCCAGCACCCTGCAGACCCCGCCTTCACCTTCCGGCTCTGGCAGACAGCTGCGGGCCAAGCCTCGACCCAACGCCTCTGCCTGCTACCTGCATGCCATGCCTCCACTTGCCAGCTCCGATAGATAGCTGCGGGCTGAGGCTCCACCCAACACCTCTGCCGGCAACCTGCAGGCCCCGCCTCCACCTGCAGGTTCCAGCGGACAGCTGCGGACTGAAACAAATCAGCTGGCAACCTGCAGGCCTTCCTCCATTTACCAGCTCCGACAGACAGCTGCAGGCTGAGGCTCCACCCAACGCCTCTGCCAGTACCCTGCAGACCTCGCCTCCACCTGCCAGCTCTGGCAGACAGCTGCGGGCCGAGCCTCCGCCCAACGCCTCTGCCGGCAACCCGTGGTCCCCAGCTCCACCCAATGCCTCTGCCGGCTGCCGGTTGCCGGCAAAGACCATTGGGTGGAGGCGGGGCCCGCAGGTTGAAGGCAGAGGCGTTGGGTGGAGGTAGGGCCCGCAGATGTCTTCCGTAACCTGCTGGCAGAAGAGAGGCCCGCAGGTTGCCAGCAGAGGTGTTGGGGGGAGGCTCTGCCTGAAGCTGAACGTGGAGGTTTTGCCCGCAGCTTTTTTCCGGCACCTACAGGTGGAGGCTGTGCCCGCAGGTTGATGGCAGAAGCTTTAGGTGGAAGCTCGGCCCGCAGCTGTCTGCCAGAGCCGGCAGGTGGAGTTGGGGCCATCAGGGTGTCGGCATAAGTGTTGGTTGGAGGCTCGGCTCGCAGCTGTCTGCTAGAACCTGCAGGTGGAGATGGGGGTCCCGCAGGTTTCCGGTAGAGGTTTTGGGTGGAAACCTGGCCTGTAGCTGCAGGTGGAGGCTTGGCAAACAGCTGTCTGCCGGACTGTGCAGGTGGACGAGGGGCCTGATGTTGCTGGCAGAGGAGTTGGGTGCAGGCGTGGCTCGCAGCTGTCTGCTGGCAACTTCGTGTGGAAGGGGCCCGTAGGTTGCCGGCAGATACGTTGGGTGGAGGCTCGGCCCACAGCTGTCTGCTGGAGTGTGCGGGTGGAAGCGGGGCCTGCACGTTGCCGGCAGAGGCATTGGGTGGAGGCAGGGCCCGCAGGTTGACGGCAGAGGCGTTGGGTAGAGGCAGGGCCTGCAGGTGTCCAGCAGAGGCGTTGGGTGGAGGTGGGGCCCGCAGGTTGCCGGCAGAAGCTTTGGTTGGAGCCTCCAATCAATGCCTCTGCCGGCAACCTGTGGTCTCCGCCTCCTCCCACAAGCTGTGGCAGACAGCTAAGGGCCAAACCCCCACCTGCAGGTTCCAGCAGACAGCTGCGGGCCGAGCCTCCACCCAACGCCTCTGCCAGCAACCTGTGGGCCCATTCCACCCGAAGACTCCAGCAGACAGCTGCGGGCTGAGCCTTCACCCAGCGCCTCTGCCGGCAACCTGTGGGCCCATTCCACCTGAAGACTCCAGCAGACAGCTGCTGGCTGAGCCTCCACCCAACACCTCTCCCAATAATCTGCGGTCCCCGCCTCCACCTAAGGCCTTTGTCGGCAACCTACGGGCCCCGCCTCCACCTGCAGGTTCCAGCAGACACCTGCGGGTCGAGCCTCCATCCGCAGTTACCGACAGACAGCTGTGGGCCGAGCCACTACCCAACGCTTCTGCCTGCAACTTGCGGACCAGCTTAAACCCACAGAGTGTGACGGACAGCTGAAGGCTGAGACCCCACACTCAAGGCCTCTGCCGGCAACCTGTGGGCCCCCTCCACCTGAACCTGCAGGTGGAGGCGGGGCCCATAGGTTTTTGGCAGAGGCTATGGGGGGAAACCCACCTCGCAGCTGTCTTCCGTAACCTGCTGGTAGAGGAAAGGCCCCCAGGTTGCCAGCAGAGGCGTTGCGGGGAGGCTCTGCCTGAAGCTGAAGGTGGGGGGTTTTCCCCCCCCCCTTTTCTTGACCCCCCGGGGGGGGGGGGGCTCACAGGTTGCCGGCAGAAGATTTTCATTTCACCACCCAAATCCTCTGCCAGCAACCTCGGGCCAGCCTAAACCCACAGGGTCCGGCAGACAGCTGCAGGCTGAGCCCCCACTCAACGCGTCTGCCGGCACTAGGGATGGGTCGGTCGGGAACAAAACGGCTCTTAGAGCCGGCTCTTCGATGTGAACAACGGGAGCCAGCTCCGATTTGGGAGCCGCGTTTTCTCTCTGTGTGTGTCTCTCTCTCTCTCTCTCTCTCTCTCTCTCTCTCTCTCTCTCGCACACTAGCGCACGAACAGAGCAGGAGGGAAGGAGAGAGAGAGCCGGGGGCAACAAGAAAAGCCAACATCGACACATTAGGAAGGTAAAGTAAAGAAAATGAGTTACACTAGGAAAAGAATCAAAATCTGGAAACATTTCAGTTTTATTGACGATACAAAGGAAGAGTGCAGAGTCTGCAAGAGTATCATTTAGAGCCACAAACAACCTGCACAGGCACCTGAGAACAGTCCACCCGTCAATGCAATGAGAATATAAAACACAGTCAGTTGAGTGTGATATTAATGAAGGTGCCAGTGTGTCTACTGCAACTATTGCTGCTGCTGTTGCTGCTGCTTACGTTATCCCAATTCTGATTAATACAACCCTGATATAACACAAACTACTGTCTCAAGTGTCTGTGATAACGTAGAACTGAATCAACTCCTCTGTAATACGCTCTCATCATATCCTGGGAATTACAGGCTTCTTAATGCTACAGTGCTCCTTTTGCAGGACTGGTTTTGATTACATTAGGCCAGTGGTTCTCAAAGTTTGTCTGTCATACTCTTTAGATTGCATTTGTATCCACAAATAACAACAGGCACACTTTTTGCACAAGACCCCCCTGTAAAGTATTTATGGTTTAGCTTTTCTAGTCCTCTAATGTAATTATTCCATCTTCTTCTCTTTAGTCAAAAGCAACGCAAAGCGGCTCTGAGGAAAGAAAGAAGAAAATGGAAACGACAGGATCTCGCTCAAGCCAGATTAAGTAGTAGGACTGTAACTCTCATGTAAGTATTTTGTCAGTATTTTATCCTCCTAATGGTATAAAACTCAGTTTAATGTATATCTACATATTCATAGTTCAGTTAAACCTCACACATTAAGAGCAGCAGAATGCGTTCATGGCATCATGGCAATAGAAATTATATTTCTAGAGCCTGGCCAATGAATCATCCAGGTCGATGCATTGGATGATAGCAGGTCATTTCAGATATACTGTATCATGAATATATTTTCCGAAGCAACAGGAAATTACTTATTCAGTACTGATAAGAAATGTCAAAGATATGTTACACTACTTTTGAAACAGCGTCTTTACTACAGTTTTTTTTTTCCACCAGGGAGTACTGACAATTTTGTTCTTCAAACTCTAAAATATTCCACTCAGTACATATTTTAGTTAAAAATCTTTGACTACATTAAACTACATTAAAGAGATTTTCATCAAAAACTTAGTTGTTTGAAGCCAATATATCATGTATCATGTTAAAACTACACATTCGGTTTCATTGATAACTTTCCTTTTTTAGGTGAGCTGCAATTACGAAGCGCACTTGAGAGGAAATGTTTACATTCAGTTTAACACGTAAGTCATCACATAGCCACTCCACAACTTTTTCCAAATAAATAAAATGTACATTGTTTGAATTTTTGGATAAAACTCTTCATCCTGTCCTTTTGTCTGCCCAGAGAGGAGCAGTGTAAAGATGCCATCATCAGGTTCAATGGGAGGTGGTACGCAGGTGGGCAGCTTCATTGTGAGCTGTGTCCTGTTACACGCTGGAAGAATGCTATATGTGGTGAGTTATTCATACTGATAATAAGAGTGGCATTTTCACTTGGTGACATTCCTGCAGAGACACAAGGTTCAGTTGTGTTTGTATTTCCTCTCTCAGTATTTTTTTGACAGAAAGAAGTGCCCTAAAGGGAAGCACTGTAACTTCTTGCACGTATTTCAAAACCCTGGCAATGAATTCCGGGAGGCCGACAGGGACCTGCACTTATCGCCAGCGTGAGGGGGAGTCGCAGAGACGGGTGGCACTCAGAGCGTTAAGGAGACCGATCGTGGAGGCAACGCCAGTGCAGCAGAAGCCCGCCGAGATCTGAGAGATCCCACAGCAGACTAGAGGGCGACAGGCGGAGGAGAAGGAGCAGGAGCAGGGAGAGGAGCGCCTCCCACCATCACAGAGAGGACAGACGCTCATCCAGACACAGTGACAGGAGGAAAGACTTGTATCTGAGCAGTGAAAAGTGAACAGTCTAACACAGAAATACCAAGTGGGCCTGCTGGATACGCTGACATGTTTACCTACTGGCTCCTCCATTTCAAAATCTGTGAATTTGTTCTGGCTTTTCTCCTCTTAACTATGTGAACGGTATAGGGAAGGATAATTGAAATTTTAGAGCAGTGATGCAGTACGTTAGAACCCGCCACCAATGTGTACATATGTGAATATTTTGCTTTTGGAAGACTGTTAATGTGGCTTTAATTATTGAACACTGGATCGCTGGAACTGCAGTACAATAAGATAAGATAAGATAAGATATTCCTTTATTAGTCCCACAGTGGGGAAATTTACAATATAGTATATTATAAAATATATATATATAAAAATATATATATATATATATATATATATATATATATATATATATATATATATATATATATATATATATATATATATAAAATATATATATACAATATAGTTAATGTTGCTAAATAAAAACAATATAAAACAAAAGATCAGATGGGGTGTCTCTTTTTTAATATACAATAATACATTTATTGTTAATAACTTTCAAATGGAGGATGTACATGAAATACATGGCCATTGGTAGGGTTTTACCCAGTCTACACCCAGTGAGTCAGACTAAAGGGAACTGGACTCATTTGGACCATGGACCACTCATTTAAAATGCTTTATCAGTTCAGTGAAGTCAACATATAATATATAAATTTATCTACCTGGGAAGTGAAGTAAATAAGAAACAGTCTACATCACTAGATCTCTTACTGATGTCTTAAAGAATTGAAGATGTAATGCTTTAAATTCAAAACAATTGCCATCAACTTCCATGTTCAGGAGAACATGATCACACTATTTATTCCGCTACCCTGTTACACGTTACTAAAACAGCTCTGCTCAAAGGATTTGAGTATTTCTTCCACATACTCATACTTAATCCATTGCATCCGTATAATGAAGTGATTTGAATGTATTACAAAGGAAATGAAAGGATATCTCATAAACACACCAAATATTTGACTTTAAAAAGCATGAATTACCTTTATTGAAATAGCTTTTTGTGACAAATGAATCAAGTTTACAAAGGTGTTGATAAAAATTACAGACGTGTACTCATCTATGTCCTGCACGGCATTATGCAGGTTTGTTACGTTTTAACTATATCACAGTACATTTGTGCCTCAGACTGAGTATCACTGTTTATCATGTTTATATGTGAGTGCTGCCTAACATGTCTGCTGTTGCTGCTGAGCAGATTGGGGGATGCTCCCCGAGGGAGCGTCCATGTCTGATCACCACCACCTTCATCTAACACTGGTCGATGTTGACCAGCACTGCGGTGCTCCTCTCTGTGTTCGTGAGGAAGACGATGGTGAAGAGTGCCATGTCAAACTCAGGTCAGGTCCCAATGAAGGCGCTACCAACAGGCTTCCCAAAACTGTGCCAGCTGAACTGGAGGTTCAGAACGTGGTCGTCGTGATCAGGCTGTGGATAGACACACATGAACGTTAGCTTAGCAGAATAAAAAATAAATAAAGACAGAGACAACAGATTGTGTCCCTGCAGACATTTTGTCCGATGAACAGTTCTACTCACCAAGTCATGATCCCTGGCCTTGTATCCTTTGTAGTCCAAGTGGGTACTTTTTACTTGCAGGTAGAACTGGAACCAGTAGTGAAAACTGATGATTTCTGTTCCAGATTTTGTCTCTCTAACAAGCACCTGCTCAAATCCTCGAGTCCAGGCTGGTGCATGTTTCAGTCTAGAAATACCACACAAAATAAAATATTACTTCAAAACAACTACATGACTTTTAACACAATCATAGTAAATCCCTTGATTGCTTTCTGTGCACACCAATTTAATGATAACTTCAACAAACAGACATGATCATCTGCTGCTGTTTGTCATTCTCAGCCTGTGTTTCTCTGCCTGTGGTAGAGGCGGAACCAGATCAGACTGATTCTTTAAGCTCCTGAAGCTCTCAACAAGCTTGATTAACAAGAGGGAACCAAATACAAATGTGTAATTGTCCTCTGCAAAAGACTTCCATCCTGATGTCAACTACAGCCATCAGGTCCATCTAACTAACGTGCCTTTACTCCAGGTACAAGTACAGCATCTTCACATAGTTTTTCAATAGGACCAGCAGAGGCCAACACAGTATTCCACAGCTGCACACAGATGTTTCAGATGTGTTTCTCTCTCTAACATCCTGAGGTAATGTGTTGAGTGCTGCAGTGAGACAGGAAGGGACAAAACTACCTCTGGAGTTCAGCTGCGGTCTAAAACCCACAAAAGTGTGACAATCAGTGTGAACAAAAAAACGTTGAATATATGCTGTATACATTATCTTCTCATGATTGGAAAACATCCAGACCGAAAACAAACAGTGTTGTGTAATAGAAAGTAACACAACTGTTCAACTGTACAGTATGTGGCTTGTTTGCGTAACAGGTTGTAACATGTCAAATGTAAAGGCAATAAAATATGTTAAATAAAATAAGGACATGCTGTGAAATGGCAAGTGTTTTGAAAGAGGACTTTTGACAAGCAGTTTATATATTTCAGGTACTGTATACAAATCCATCCTTATTAAATTAATACAAGTTTATTTTATTTAAGAAGCAACAGCACATATTAATGAATACACATGATATAAAACGCCACAGTATTATTATAAACATAATTTAGTATTGACGTGTCTATATTAATCATCCATTGTTTTAGGACTGGAAGATCTGTGATGAGTTTTCTGATGTGTTACAAAGTTACATTGTCCTTTAGTGACATCCAGAGGCCATAAAGGGGAACTCCAGCCATTTCAAAAACCATAAATGTACTAAAAGCGTTTCTTGTCGATTCATTTTCACCTTGCTAAGACAATTGCTAAGCTAACGAGGTCAAGCTAACACCAGCTCCATTTGAAATTTCTTTGAAATTATGACATTACTTTTCTTTCTCTGCATGGACACGGTAATTAATAAGTAAAACTGGTCATTGTAAGAGATTCAAAATGCTCTTATAAGAGTTCTTGTGATAGTTATCCAATCAAAATTTCCTTCAGTATCATCGACAGACGGCAAGCAGCACGGACAGTTTTAAAAGCGCACGCACTGAGGAGCTGAGGGCCTGACATTAGTAGATGAAGTTATTATTGTGACACCTGCATGTCTGTTGAAGCAATAATATCTCATAGTGACGATAATGTTGTATGTTTGCGTTGCGATATTATAATTTAGTCGAGACATGAAGTTGCTACGTCACTATGATTATCTACTGAAAAATAAACATGATTCAATGAAATGCAATAAAAACACCCGTAAAAATGTTCCGTTTTTGTTGAATCTTTAGTTGCTTGCTTGTTTTTCCTTAACTTAATTCTCTTTTTTTGAATTTCAACTGAATTTAATTACCAGTTTCAGTGTTTCAGGAAAATCCCTGCCTGTGCGTAATGATCCGTTTCATCTGTGTCATGAGACGACGACAGTCATTGTACTGTCAAACTTATAGTAAAATAACATGTTCTTTCATTATTTCAGTGGCCATCTGTCCATAACGTGTTGTTTTTAATGATGAGAGAGTATGTGTTGATGATATTGATATGGTGAATATGGAAAGTGCGCTTCCATGCGCACGATGACGCCACTCTTGCTGATGTTGCGATAATGAACAAAATTAAAAACTCATGAACAGCATTAATAAACTCGACAGGGCAGAAGAAAACAATTTTGACCCTCTAGAGGAAATGCTGTTTGGATTTTTAGTTAGACTAAAAATGTCCCGACAGCTCTGATGGAGCTGGACTCATCCTGGAGACAGCTGCTACGTTCCACGTGATCTTACCAAATTAACCTGAAATCTGAGTGGAAAAAAGTAAAACTGAGTGATATGTACATTAGATCCTCACCGATCCTGTTGTCCTGTCGGGAGACTTAAATAGGCCTCATTAATGAAGTTTCAGAAGCTGTGCCACGTGCGTAAAATGCGCACAGCGCCTCTGTCGGTGTGAAGACCCACATATCGAGTCTGCTGCTGTGTGATTACTCCAAACATTTAATAAACTCAAATGAATAAATACTAAATATTAACAGACAGATTGAACAAACATCAATTTCATCCCCATCAGTAGCTGCGTATGAGACTGGAAACAACCAGACAATATCACAACAAATCCTCTAATGGCCAGAAAAGTTGTCAACAAGTTGCACTCGACGATTTGTTGAAAATTACGGATTCAAGTGAGGATTTCCTCCACGGTGATAATGACTGAAGACTTCCAGAGACTGACCAAAGAGACTCGACTGACTTCCACCATGGAAAATGTGACATGTGCTCTCAGAGCCTTCATATACATTGTAAACAGACTGTGCCATGAATACTGCTCCAACCACGGCTCATATAGGCCAACAAAAAATGCCATTAGCCTACTGATAATATCATTTTATCCTGTTTTGATGTATCTAATAAAATCATTGATATCACAAATTGATATCTGGGACACAGTGTTATTATGGATGAATCCAACTCTGAAGTAGGCCTACTTGAATACAATAATTCCCAGCAGATATGTGACATTAGATCTTCATGGCAACTTAGTGATTTGAGCTAATCTAACTGATTTGTTATGAATACGCAGCACTAAACATAACACCAAACATATTAAATGTGGGTCCTGCTTTATTACCTGACCTGTCCTGATGAAGGCCTCAGCTGTGTCAAAGAAAGAACTCCATCATTTCCATTTTACGATGGCATTTTGCATATTTCTAAATTAAAAAAATGTATTCAAGTTCCCACAGCAGATCTGGAACCAGCTAATATTTCAGTATGGAAAAATTATGTAATGATCCGTTTCATCTGTGTAATGAGACGACTACAGTCACTGTACTGTTCTACTTATGGTAAAATAAAATACACGTTCATTATTTCTGTGACTCTGTGGAGTTTTCATTCATCCAGGTCATATTCATTCTGGCAAAAAATTGGATCGAAGGCAACTGGATTTGGATTTGTCTCTGAAGACGATTCGCCCCTTATCCAAGTGGCTTCATCAGTTCGAACGCTACAGTCTGACTAGTCCCCACTAGTCTTTCTGTGACCAACTGGTCATAACGTGTTGTTAGGATAAGAGAGGCTACGTTACATATATTGATTTGGTGAATATGGGGGGTGCGCTATCATGCACACAATGACGCACTGCAGCAAATATTGCGAGACTTTCCATTTAAGAAACAAAATTAGAAACTCAGTATAATAATAAACTTGACGGCGCAATTTTGACCGTCTAGAGGAAATGCAGTTTTTAATTTTTAGTTAGAATAAATATGGCCGACAGCTGTGATGGAGCTGAACCCATCCTGAGGACGGCTGCTATGATCTAAATGTTGTCACTAAATCAACCTGAAATCTGAAAAGGCGCACAGCGCCTTTGACAGTGTGGGGACGCACATATCGATCCTGCTGCTGTGTGATGACTCCAAGTATTTAATAAACTCAAAGGAATAAATACTAAATATTAACAGTCAGTGTGAACAAACATCAGTTTGATGAGTCCCAGAAAGACTTGTAGTCATCCCCATCAGTAGCTGCGCATGAGACTGGAACCAAACATCTATCAAACAATATGACTGAGGACGCGATCATGTTTCTTCATACAGTGCTTAGATGGGGACTTGATCTCAGGCCTTTAGCAGCTGATTGGATGAAACTTTACATCACAGAGGTGAGACCTGACTGTAAAATCTCGTGCGTACAAAATGCCGTCCATGGTTGCCATGGTTTCTCTCAGGCGCATCATTTATGAAGCAGAATTTGAACATTAACAAATCATCCAACGGCCGGGAAAGTTTGTCCAAAGTTGCACTCGACGATTTGTTGAAAACGACAGAGTCAAGTGATTATTTCATCCATCGTGTGAAAGACCGAAGACTTCCAGAGGGTGACCAAAGAGACCTGACTGACTTCACCATGGAAAATGTGAGATTTTAACACTTTCTATGTATTTTACCGTCGACGCTCTTGGAGCGAACATCGGAGACGTTTGATTTCAAGGGTTTATTTGAGCTCAAACTCTGATCTTGTCTTAAACTTAACCAAGTTTGTTGTTGTCTAAATTTAAGAAGATTTCTGGTAGAAAGCCCTTAGAGCAAACTTCTCCGATGTGCTCTCAGAGCCCTCATCATACATTGTAAATAGACTGTGCCATGAACACTGCTCCAACTATGACTCACATAGCAGGCCTTCACAAAATGGCGTCCGTAGCCTACTGATAATATAATGATATGTGACATTATATTTTCATGGCAGCTTAGTGGTTTGAGCTAATTTAACTGATATGTTATGAACATGCAGCACTAGAACATAATACCAAACATACTGTATTAAATGTTGGTCCTGATTTATTACTTGACCTGTCCTGAAGGAGCCCCAGCTGTGTCAAAGAAAAACCTCCATTGTTTCCATTTTGCATATTCATAAATTAAAACTATTTATTCAGGTTTCCACATCAGATCTGGGGCCAGCTAATATTTCAGTATGGACAAATTATGTAATGATCCGTTTTATCTGTGTAATGAGACGACTACAGTCATTGTACTATTCCACTTATGGTAAAATAACATGCACTTTCATTATTTCTGTGGCCAGCTGGTTATAACGTGTTGTTTTGATGAGAGAGGTTGCGTTACATATATCTAACTGCTGAATATGGGGGGTGCGCTACCATGCACACAATGACGCACTGCAGCAAATATTGCCAGACTTTCCATGTAAGAAAGAAAATTAGAAACTCACTCTACTATTTCAACACAGATAAACTTTGTGTGAGGACTACTGAAGTGGAGGTTTCTGGTTAAGAGTCTCAGCAAAAAAAATAATTTTGAGAAAAGGGACCTTTAAAGATATGGATTATAAAATTACAGACTGATTTTGAAGACATTACAGGTAAATAAGAGTAAAAAAACACTAATAGAAACCATAAAACTTCCCCAGTTGATCACTTACATGAAGACAATTATTCTTTGTATTACATATTAACATAGAAGAAGAGCAACAACAACTATTATTAGTCCCACGAGGGGAAATTCAGTTTTTACACACTGTTGTTAATTTCACACAGTACACATACATGCATTAATGGAGAGATGTCAGAGTGAGGGGGGCTGCTCCTGACAAGCGCCCCGAGCAGTTAGGGGTTTGGTGCCTTGCTCAGGGGCACTTCGACACTGCCCAAGAGGCGAACTGGCGCCTCTCCAGCTACCAGTTCACACTCGTTCTTGGTCCATGTGGGGACTTGAACCGGTGACCCTCCGATTACCAAGCCAACTCCCAATTATGCAGTCGAGATTCCCACATTTGGGGAATTCGCAGAGGTCAGCTCAGCCGGAGTGCAATGACTAAGCCTCGCCCTGGCTGAACCACCTTCTTGATCATGGTATCTCTGTTACCAGGTATGTATAATCTATATATATTTATAGTAAATTGTATTTTTAATAAGCAAATGAGGCATTATCTAATGGTAACTTTTGGTGAATTTTGGAGAAATCTACAGACACAAATCGACAAAATGTAGTCAAGTAAACAGCTACACACACTTCAATGGTGATGGCAGGAACAGCAACCATGCTAAAATCTTTATTAACTAGTGATGAATCACACTCATGTATGAATGACACGTCATTAACAGCCTAATGAAGATACAGAAAAATATGAATAAGTGAAGCTCATGTGTTATTAAGAGCAGCCAATAAGCTCCTCCTGTCTCCTCTGTAGGTCACGCCCTGACAGTAAAGTCATTATTTTATTATCTAGTTGAATTTTTGCAGAAAATTGCAGAATGAAATTCCCATTATTCTGTGCTGTGTGTTGCATTTACTTGTGAAGCCTCATTCTAACATGAGCATGTGTTGTTGCAGTTTGTTGTGCTGATTGCTCTTGCAGACCACAGCTACTGCAGACAGAAGAGAGCCAGGAAGCCTGCAACCCTCAGACAGTGTCCGTGCTGCAGGGGCAGCCAGGTAACTACTTTGGATTGAAAAATATGTTAATGTACTAAATTATGCACAATGTAATCTTAAAGAGGTAGAGAGTCAGACAGTTTTACACCAATGGTAAACACGTGGTGGACTATATTGTGAATACTGAATGTTTTGGGACACGGTCTACTGTACAGACATATTGCACTGCTGATTAGACTCATTTTACATTACAGCAACTTTCCTGTTGCGTTTCCATCAGAGTTTTTACCAGTTTACAGCTTTAATCTGTGAAAATGTCAGCTTAAGGACATTTTTTATTGTGCTTTACTTTAAATTCTTCCTGCATCCAGGTGTAAAATCACAATTTTTTTCTGAAATCGAATCTGTGAAGGGTCTGTTAATTTGACAAATTAATAATAACTTTATATGTGTCGAACTTTTCACACAAGCAGAAAGAGCTTTACAGTCAACACTCACACAACTCACACAACTCACACAATCAACAGATTAAATACTGAGGAAATACTGAGGACACGCCATCTTGAATTTAAAAGAAATAGAATGAATTGAGGAAACAAAGAAGAAAAATTTGAAAGTTTTAAAAAATAAAACTGAACATATTTAATAACATGTAAAACAGAATAAAATAAAATAGAATACCTAAAATTGATAAAGAAAGACTAAAAAGATGGGTCTTAAGCTTACTTCAAAACTATTAATACTACATGTTGCCCTCAGATCTTCAGGCAGCTTATTCCATAAATGGGGGGCATAGTAGTAAAAAAATGCCTCCCCGTATGTTTCAGTCCTAACTTTGGGTTCAGTTAAAAGGCCTCTTCAAGAAGACCTGAGGGCTCTGCTGGGTTCATATGGTAAAAGCAAGTTAAATAAATAAGGAGCTCATCCATTAAGATCTTTATAAAACAATAAAAGACTTTTAATATCAATTTTAAGAGACACAGGAAGCCAATGCAGAGACTTAAAAATCGGTGTAATCTGAGCTCTCTTTCTGTTTTTTTTGTCAACATTCGAGCAGCTGAGTTTTCAAGTAATTGCAGCCCCAAAATCTTTTAGGGAGAACAGAAAGAAGAGCATTGCAGTAATAAATCCTGTAGGTAATAAAATCATGAATAAGTGCCTCTGCATTGGCATGAGAGAGAAACTGGTGTACTTTAGCAATGTTCTTTAAATTATAAAATGCCTTTCTTATGATGTCCTTCATCTGAGCCTCAAAATTCAGTTGTGAGTCAAATATTACACCAAGATTTTTTACTTGTTAACATGGGCTAAAAGAGACGACTTGTAGTTTGCTCGCCAGTTTCTCTCTCTGATCCCGTGTACCAATGGCTAAAAAGTTTTGTCCTGGTTGAGCTGTTGAAAGTTCTCTGCCATCCAGGACTTGATGTCTGAAATACAGTTAAAAAGGACAAAAAATAAGGACTTAGTTCTCTGCAGTGCATCTGATGTATTTTTCTCTTATGAGATAATAAAAGCTCATTGGTCAGTCAGAGGTTAACTGGAGTCTGACATCCTCTTGTGTTTCTTACCTTCTCCAGGAGCATCATCAGTCTGAGTCGACTGCCAGCCCTCCCAGGAAGAGGAAGCGGACCTCCGTGGCTGAACCTCCAGAGGTCGTGAAGCAGGTCCCCGCTCCCGAGCCCCCCATCCCATCTGCCACCATCTCCCCTTCTGAGCTTCCAGTGGTCTCCAAGATGGCCCCCAGCCCTCAGCCCTCCTCTGCTCCTCTGCTCGACGACGGCCCTCTGTTGATCAACAACCACCCGGTGGAAGAGTACCAGCGGATCTACCACGAAGTGGTTGATGACATGCTGAGGTATGTTTGAGCCAAACATCAGGACTCTTTCAATCAGATAATTATTATATTCTTCAATAACTGCAACCTAAAAATAAGCATTTTGACCACACAAATCATTCAGATTAAATGTGTGTTACCTCGGCTCCTCACAGGTTCAAGAATGGCCGCCAGCGTCCCTACAGTTTAGAGCTTGGACGGCGCATCAAACAGAAGCTGTGGGAGAGGCTGAATCGTCCAACGTTCACGTCAACAGTAGGGGAAGACGGGCTGGTTCAGGTGGAGGTGTCATACGGGGTTGGAGTCTCTCCTCCCCGTTATGATGTCGACATTCAGGGAGAACCGAAGCCTAGTATGCCATCCGCTAAAAGAGCTAAGAAATGAAACCTGATCAAATTAGCGCTTTTAGATGAAATCTGTAAATATTGTGATTTTAAGGGATCTGTAAATATTGTGATTCTAAGTATTCTTTATAAAATATTGTGATTTTAAGTTTTCTTTATAAGAATAATCTGTTTTTAGTCAGTACATGCAGTTCCGGGTTAGATCCTCCACCGACAGTCTCCGCCTACTAGCAAAATATATACCTTTAGTGAACAGCCTCTGCCGACCTCCATCAATTTCAGCCACCGACCGACGTCAACTCAGCAGCCATCTGCTGTCTTAGCCTCCACCTGCAGACAGCAGATGGTTGCACACATGCTCCATCTAAATCCTTTTGTGTCCACCATCTCCTCCGCCTCTAACAGTGAAAAAAAGTTACATCTTAAACACCTGTCAGCCGCCACCTAAAACCTCTACCGGAAACCTGCAGGCCCCTCCTCTACCTGCAGCTTCCGACAGACAGCTGTGGGCTGAGGCTCCACCCAACGCCTCTGCCAGCACCCTGCAGGCCCCGCCTCCACCTGCCGGCTCTGGCAGACAGTTGCGGGCGACGCCTCGATCCTGCTACCTGCAGGCCCCGCCTCAAACTGCAGGTTCCAGCAGACAGCTGCAGACTGAAACAAATCAGCTGGCAACCTGCAGGCCTGCCTCCATTTACCAGCTCCGACAGACAGCTGCAGGCTGAGGCTCCACCCAACGCCTCTGCCAGTACCCTGCAGACCCCACCTCCACCTGCCAGCTCTGGCAGACAGCTGCGGGCCGAGCCTCCGCCCAACGCCTCTGCCGGCAACCCGTGGTCCCCAGCTCCACCCAATGCCTCTGCCGGCTGCCGGGCCGGCAAAGACCATTGGGTGGAGGCGGGGCCCGCAGGTTGAAGGCAGAGGCGTTGGGTGGAGGGAGGGCCCGCAGATGTCTTCCGTAACCTGCTGGCAGAGGAGAGGCCCGCAGGTTGCCAGCAGAGGTGTTGGGGGGAGGCTCTGCCTTAAGCTGAACGTGGAGGTTTTGCCTGCAGCTTTTTTCCGGCACCTACAGGTGGAGGCTGTGCCCGCAGGTTGCTGGCAGAAGCTTTAGGTGGAAGCTCGGCCCGCAGCTGTCTGCCAGAGCCGGCAGGTGGAGTTGGGGCCATCAGGGTGTCGGCATAAGTGTTGGTTGGAGGCTCGGCTCGCAGCTGTCTGCTAGAACCTGCAGGTGGAGATGGGGGTCCCGCAGGTTTCTGGTAGAGGTTTTGGGTGGAAACCTGGCCTGTAGCTGCAGGTGGAGGCTTGGCAAACAGCTGTCTGCCGGACTGTGCAGGTGGACGAGGGGCCTGATGTTGCTGGCAGAGGAGTTGGGTGCAGGCGTGGCTCGCAGCTGTCTGCTGGTAACTTCGTGTGGAAGGGGCCCGCAGGTTGCCGGCAGATACTTTGGGTGGAGGCTCGGCCCACAGCTGTCTGCTGGAGCGTGCGGGTGGAAGCGGGGCCTGCACGTTGCCGGCAGAGGCATTGGGTGGAGGCAGGGCCTGCAGGTTTCCGGCAGAGGCGTCGGGTAGAGGCAGGGCCTGCAGGTGTCCAGCAGAGGCGTTGGGTGGAGGTAGGGCCCGCAGGTTGCCGGCAGAAGCTTTGGTTGGAGCCTCCACTCAACGCCTCTGCCGGCAACCTGTGGTCTCCGCCTCCACCCACAAGCTGTGGCAGACAGCTAAGGGCCAAACCCCCACCTGCAGGTTCCAGCAGACAGCTGCGGGCCGAGCCTCCACCCAACGCCTCTGCCAGCAACCTGTGGGCCCATTCCACCCGAAGACTCCAGCAGACAGCTGCGGGCTGAGCCTTCACCCAACGCCTCTGCCGGCAACCTGTGGGCCCATTCCACCCGAAGACTCCAGCAGACAGCTGCTGGCTGAGCCTCCACCCAACACCTCTCCCAATAACCTGCGGTCCCCGCCTCCACCTAAGGCCTTTGTCGGCAACCTACGGGCCCCGCCTCCACCTGCAGGTTCCAGCGAACACCTGCGGGCCGAGCCTCCATCCGCAGTTACCGACAGACAGCTGTGGGCCGAGCCACTACCCAACGCTTCTGCCGGCAACTTGCGGGCCAGCTTAAACCCACAGAGTGTGGCGGACAGCTGAAGGCTGAGACCCCACTCAAGGCCTCTGCCGGCAACCTGTGGGCCCCCTCCACCTGAACCTGCAGGTGGAGGCGGGGCCCATAGGTTGCTGGCAGAAGATTTTCAGTTCACCACCCAAATCCTCTGCCAGCAACCTCGGGCCAGCCTAAACCCACAGGGTCCGGCAGACAGCTGCAGGCTGAGCCCCCACTCAACGTGTCTGCCGGCACTAGTGATGGGTCGGTCGGGAACAAAACGGCCCTTAGAGCCGGCTCTTCGATGTGAACAACGGGAGCCAGCTCCTATTTGGGAGCCGTGTTTTCTCTCTGTGTGTCTCTCTCTCTCTCTCTCTCTCTCTCTCTCTCTCTCTCGCAGCAGTAGCGCACGAACAGAGCAGGAGGGAAGGAGAGAGAGAGCCGGGGGCAACAAGAGAAGCCAACTTCGACACATTAGGAAGGTAAAGTAAAGAAAATGAGTTACACTAGGAAAAGAATCAAAATCTGGAAACATTTCAGTTTTATTGACGATACAAAGGAAGAGTGCAGAGTCTGCAAGAGTATCATTTAGAGCCACAAACAACCTGCACAGGCACCTGAGAACAGTCCACCCGTCAATGCAATGAGAATATAAAACACAGTCAGTTGAGTGTGATATTAATGAAGGTGCCAGTGTGTCTACTGCAACTATTGCTGCTGCTGTTGCTGCTGCTTACGTGATTAATTAATTGCTGATTAATACAACCCAGATATAACACAAACTACTGTCTCAAGTGTCTGTGATAACGTAGAACTGAATCAACTCCTCTGTAATACGCTCTCATCATATCCTGGGAATTACAGGCTTCTTAATGCTACAGTGCTCCTTTTGCAGGACTGGTTTTGATTACATTAGGCCAGTGGTTCTCAAAGTTTGTCTGTCATACTCTTTAGATTGCATTTGTATCCACAAATAACAACAGGCACACTTTTTGCACAAGACCCCCCTGTAAAGTATTTATGGTTTAGCTTTTCTAGTCCTCTAATGTAATTATTCCATCTTCTTCTCTTTAGTCAAAAGCAACGCAAAGCGGCTCTGAGGAAAGAAAGAAGAAAATGGAAACGACAGGCTCTCGCTCAAGCCAGAGGAAGTGGTAGGACTGTAACTCTCATGTAAGTATTTTGTCAGTATTTTATCCTCCTAATGGTATAAAACTCAGTGTAATGTATATCTACATATTCATAGTTCTGTTAAACCTCACACATTAAGAGCAGCAGAATGCGTTCATGGCATCATGGCAATAAAAATTATATTTCTAGAGCCTGGCCAATGAATCATCCAGGTCGATGCATCGGATGATAGCAGGTCATTTCAGATATACTGTATCATGAATATATTTTCCGAAGCAACAGGAAATTACTTATTCAGTACTGATAAGAAATGTCAAAGATATGTTACACTACTTTTGAAACAGCGTCTTTATTACAGTTTTTTTTCCACCAGGGAGTACTGACAATTTTGTTCTTCAAACTGTAAAATATTCCACTCGGTACATATTTTAGTTAAAAATCTTTGACTACATTAAACTACATTAAAGAGATTTTCATCAAAAACTTAGTTGTTTGAAGCCAATATATCATGTATCATGTTAAAACTACACATTTGGTTTCATTGATAACTTTCCTTTTTTAGGTGAGCTGCAATTACGAAGCGCACTTGAGAGGAAATGTTTACATTCAGTTTGACACGTAAGTCATCACATAGCCACTCCACAACTTTTTCCAAATAAATAAAATGTACATTGTTTGAATTTTTGGATAAAACTCTTCATCCTGTCCTTTTGTCTGCCCAGAGAGGAGCAGTGTAAAGATGCCATCATCAGGTTCAATGGGAGGTGGTACGCAGGTCGGCAGCTTCATTGTGAGCTGTGTCCTGTTACACTCTGGAAGAATGCTATATGTGGTGAGTTATTCATACTGATAATAAGAGTGGCATTTTCACTTGGTGACATTCCTGCAGAGACACAAGGTTCAGTTGTGTTTGTAGTTCCGCCCAGGACAGAACGCAGTCCCCCACTACCAGAAATCTATGATTCAGTCCGAGGACCTCACTTATCCCAGCATTTGGGGAAGTCGCAGAGACGGGTGGCAGCTCAGCGAGCCGCGAGTGCAATGACTAAGCCTCGCCCTCCCCACCCTGGCCCCCTTCATCGTGAACCACCTTCTTGATCATGGCTATCTCCCCTTCCAGGTGAACGTATAGGGAAGGATAGAAGGCAGGGGCAGGGGAGATACATAGAAGAAATATATATATATATATATATATATATATATATATATATATATATATATATATATATACACAATATAGTTAATGTTGCTAAATAAAAACAATATAAAACAAAAGATCAGATGGGGTGTCTCTTTTTTAATATACAATAATACATTTATTGTTAATAACTTTCAAATGGAGGATGTACATGAAATACATGGCCATTGGTAGGGTTTTACCCAGTCTACACCCAGTGAGTCAGACTAAAGGGAACTGGACTCATTTGGACCATGGACCACTCATTTAAAATGCTTTATCAGTTCAGTGAAGTCAACATATAATATATAAATTTATCTACCTGGGAAGTGAAGTAAATAAGAAACAGTCTACATCACTTGATCTCTTACTGATGTCTTAAAGAATTGAAGATGTAATGCTTTAAATTCAAAACAATTGCCATCAACTTCCATGTTCAGGAGAACATGATCACACTATTTATTCCGCTACCCTGTTACACGTTACTAAAACAGCTCTGCTCAAAGGATTTGAGTATTTCTTCCACATACTCATACTTAATCCATTGCATCCGTATAATGAAGTGATTTGAATGTATTACAAAGGAAATGAAAGGATATCTCATAAACACACCAAATATTTGACTTTAAAAAGCATGAATTACTTTTATTGAAATAGCTTTTTGTGACAAATGAATCAAGTTTACAAAGGTGTTGATAAAAATTACAGACGTGTACTCATCTATGTCCTGCACGGCATTATGCAGGTTTGTTACGTTTTAACTATATCACAGTACATTTGTGCCTCAGACTGAGTATCACTGTTTATCATGTTTATATGTGAGCGCTGCCTAACATGTCTGCTGTTGCTGCTGAGCAGATTGGGGGATGCTCCCCGAGGGAGCGTCCATGTCTGATCACCACCACCTTCATCTAACACTGGTCGATGTTGACCAGCACTGCGGTGCTCCTCTCTGTGTTCGTGAGGAAGACGATGGTGAAGAGTGCCATGTCAAACTCAGGTCAGGTCCCAATGAAGGCGCTACCAACAGGCTTCCCAAAACTGTGCCAGCTGAACTGGAGGTTCAGAACGTGGTCGTCGTGATCAGGCTGTGGATAGACACACATGAACGTTAGCTTAGCAGAATAAAAAATAAATAAAGACAGAGACAACAGATTGTGTCCCCGCAGACATTTTGTCCGATGAACAGTTCTACTCACCAAGTCATGATCCCTGGCCTTGTATCCTTTGTAGTCCAAGTGGGTACTTTTTACTTGCAGGTAGAACTGGAACCAGTAGTGAAAACTGATGATTTCTGTTCCAGATTTTGTCTCTCTAACAAGCACCTGCTCAAATCCTCGAGTCCAGGCTGGTGCATGTTTCAGTCTAGAAATACCACACAAAATAAAATATTACTTCAAAACAACTACATGACTTTTAACACAATCATAGTAAATCCCTTGATTGCTTTCTGTGCACACCAATTTAATGATAACTTCAACAAACAGACATGATCATCTGCTGCTGTTTGTCATTCTCAGCCTGTGTTTCTCTGCCTGTGGTAGAGGCGGAACCAGATCAGACTGATTCTTTAAGCTCCTGAAGCTCTCAACAAGCTTGATTAACAAGAGGGAACCAAATACAAATGTGTAATTGTCCTCTGCAAAAGACTTCCATCCTGATGTCAACTACAGCCATCAGGTCCATCTAACTAACGTGCCTTTACTCCAGGTACAAGTACAGCATCTTCACATAGTTTTTCAATAGGACCAGCAGAGGCCAACACAGTATTCCACAGCTGCACACAGATGTTTCAGATGTGTTTCTCTCTCTAACATCCTGAGGTAATGTGTTGAGTGCTGCAGTGAGACAGGAAGGGACAAAACTACCTCTGGAGTTCAGCTGCGGTCTAAAACCCACAAAAGTGTGACAATCAGTGTGAACAAAAAAACGTTGAATATATGCTGTATACATTATCTTCTCATGATTGGAAAACATCCAGACCGAAAACAAACAGTGTTGTGTAATAGAAAGTAACACAACTGTTCAACTGTACAGTATGTGGCTTGTTTGCGTAACAGGTTGTAACATGTCAAATGTACTTCTGTGTCCAAGACGGCAGGTGGTCAAGTTCTTCAGTTTGTTGTCACTGATGCTGGCGAACAGACGCTGTTGAGGCGTGAAGGAAAACATTAAAATATTTTTAACTCTAAACACCAGAGGTGTCTGTGGACATTCATGTTGCTGAATGTAAATGATGATGGTTTGTGTGACTTACTTGAGGTACCACATTGGATCAGCATCACTTGTGATCTTCTCGTTTGCTTTCATTATTTTCTGTATCTGGAAAACAAGGCATATAAACATATTAACATATTTACATAAATGCACAGCTAAAACAGCAATAACACACTTATGTTGGGGTGGTGTTTTGATGCTGCGTTCACAGACAAGAGAGGATGTGGGAAATGAATGACATGGCCTCTGTTTTGACACATTTCCGATTAACAATGAGGGCATATCTTTGCTCTGTTTTGTTGGTTGTGTGTGTACTTAAGTAATTACATGGTAACTTATAGATTTTACTTATACTTTTATACTTTCTCAATGCTCGCTGTGCTGTAATATGTGGGCAATAAAATATGTTAAATAAAATAAGGACATGCTGTGAAATGGCAAGTGTTTTGAAAGAGGATTTTTGACAAGCAGTTTATATATTTCAGGTACTGTATACAAATCCATCCTTATTAAATTAATACAAGTTTAGTTTATTTAAGAAGCAACAGCACACATTAATGAATACACATGATATAAAACGCCACAGTATTATTATAAACATAGTTTAGTATTGACGTGTCTATATTAATCATCCATTGTTTTAGGACTGGAAGATCTGTGATGAGTTTTCTGATTTGTTACAAAGTTACATTGTCCTTTAGTGACATCCAGAGGCCATAAAGGGGAACTCCAGCCATTTTCAAAAACCATAAATGTACTAAAAGCGTTTCTTGTCGATTCATTTTCACCTTGCTAAGACAATTGCTAAGCTAACGAGGTCAAGCTAACACCAGCTCCATTTGAAATTTCTTTGAAATGATGACATTACTTTTCTTTCTCTGCATGGACACGGTAATTAATAAGTAAAACTGGTCATTGTAAGAGATTCAAAATGCTCTTATAAGAGTTCTTGTGATAGTTATCCAACCAAAATTTCCTTCAGTAACATCAACAGACGGCAAGCAGCAGGGACAGTTTTAAAAGCGCACGCACTGAGGGGCTGAGGGCCTTACATTAGTAGATGAAGTTATTAATGTGACACCTGCATGTCTGTTGAAGCAATAATATCTCATAGTGACGATAATGTTGTATGTTTGCGTTGCGATATTATAATTTAGTCGAGACATGAAGTTGCTACGTCACTATGATTATCTACTGAAAAATAAACATGATTCAATGAAATGCAATAAAAACACCCGTAAAAATGTTCCGTTTTTATTGAATCTTTAGTTGCTTGCTTGTTTTTCCTTAACTTAATTCTCTTTTTTGAATTTCAACTGAATTTAATTACCAGTTTCAGTGTTTCAGGAAAATCCCTGCCTGTGCGTAATGATCCGTTTCATCTGTGTCATGAGACGACGACAGTCATTGTACTGTCAAACTTATAGTAAAATAACATGTTCTTTCATTATTTCAGTGGCCATCTGTCCATAACGTGT
The DNA here is from genome assembly GCA_947000775.1 of Pterois miles. Lineage (NCBI taxonomy): Eukaryota > Metazoa > Chordata > Actinopteri > Perciformes > Scorpaenidae > Pterois > Pterois miles. The sequence goes on along the minus strand of CAMQGK010000058.1, from coordinate 3,758,697 downwards.
TGTTTTTAATGATGAGAGAGTATGTGTTGATGATATTGATATGGTGAATATGGAAAGTGCGCTTCCATGCGCACGATGACGCCACTCTTGCTGATGTTGCGATAATGAACAAAATTAAAAACTCAGTGAACAGCATTAATAAACTCGACAGGGCAGAAGAAAACAATGTTGACCCTCTAGAGGAAATGTTGTTTGGATTTTTAGTTAGACTAAAATGTCCCGACAGCTCTGATGGAGCTGGACTCATCCTGGAGACAGCTGCTACGTTCCACGTGATCTTACCAAATTAACCTGAAATCTGAGTGGAAAAAGTAAAACTGAGTGATATGTACATTAGATCCTCACCGATCCTGTTGTCCTGTCGGGAGACTTAAATCGGCCTCATTAATGAAGTTTCAGAAGCTGTGCCACGTGCGTAAAATGCGCACAGCGCCTCTGTCGGTGTGAAGACCCACATATCGAGTCTGCTGCTGTGTGATTACTCCAAACATTTAATAAACTCAAATGAATAAATACTAAATATTAACAGACAGATTGAACAAACATCACTTTCATCCCCATCAGTAGCTGCGTATGAGACTGGAAACAACCAGACAATATCACAACAAATCCTCTAACGGCCAGAAAAGTTGTCAACAAGTTGCACTCGACGATTTGTTGAAAATTGCGGATTCAAGTGAGGATTTCCTCCACGGTGATAATGACCGAAGACTTCCAGAGACTGACCAAAGAGACTCGACTGACTTCCACCATGGAAAATGTGACATGTGCTCTCAGAGCCTTCATATACATTGTAAACAGACTGTGCCATGAATACTGCTCCAACCACGGCTCATATAGGCCAACAAAAAATGTCATTAGCCTACTGATAATATCATTTTATCCTGTTTTGATGTATCTAATAAAATCATTGATATCACAAATTGATATCTGGGACACAGTGTTATTATGGATGAATCCAACTCTGAAGTAGGCCTACTTGAATACAATAATTCCCAGCAGATATGTGACATTAGATCTTCATGGCAACTTAGTGATTTGAGCTAATCTAACTGATTTGTTATGAATACGCAGAACTAAACATAACACCAAACATATTAAATGTGGGTCCTGCTTTATTACCTGACCTGTCCTGATGAAGGCCTCAGCTGTGTCAAAGAAAGAACTCCATCATTTCCATTTTACGATGGCATTTTGCATATTTCTAAATTAAAACAATTTATTCAAGTTCCCACAGCAGATCTGGAACCAGCTAATATTTCAGTATGGAAAAATTGTGTAATGATCCGTTTCATCTGTGTTATGAGACGACTACAGTCACTGTACTGTTCTACTTATGGTAAAATAAAATACACGTTCATTATTTCTGTGACTCTGTGGAGTTTTCATTCATCCAGGTCATATTCATTCTGGCAAAAAATGGGATCGAAGGCAACTGGACTTAGATTTGTCTCTGAAGACGATTCGCCCCTTATCCAAGTGGCTTCATCAGTTCGAACGCTACAGTCTGACTAGTCCCCACGAGTCTTTCTGTGACCAACTGGTCATAACGTGTTGTTAGGATAAGAGAGGCTACGTTACATATATTGATATGGTGAATATGGGGGGTGCGCTATCATGCACACAATGACGCACTGCAGCAAATATTGCGAGACTTTCCATTTAAGAAACAAAATTAGAAACTCAGTGTAATAATAAACTTGACGGCGCAATTTTGACCGTCTAGAGGAAATGCAGTAGAAATTTTAATTTTTAGTTAGAATAAATATGGCCGACAGCTGTGATGGAGCTGAACCCATCCTGAGGACGGCTGCTATGATCTAAATGTTGTCACTAAATCAACCTGAAATCTGAAAACAGCTTCTCTGACAGTGTGGGGACGCACATATCGATCCTGCTGCTGTGTGATGACTCCAAGTATTTAATAAACTCAAAGGAATAAATACTAAATATTAACAGTCAGTGTGAACAAACATCAGTTTGAGGAGTCGCAGAAAGACTTGTAGTCATCCCCATCAGTAGCTGCGCATGAGACTGGAACCAAACATCTATCAAACAATATGACTGAGGACGCGATCATGTTTCTTCATACAGTACTTAGATGGGGACTTGATCTCATGCCTTTAGCAGCTGATTGGATGAAACTTTACATCACAGAGGTGAGACCTGACTGTAAAATCTCGTGCGTACAAAATGCCGTCCATGGTTGCCATGGTTTCTCTCAGGCGCATCATTTATGAAGCAGAATTTGAACATTAACAAATCATCCAACGGCCGGAAAAGTTTGTCCAAAGTTGCACTCGACGATTTGTTGAAAACGACAGAGTCAAGTGATTATTTCATCCATCGTGTGAAAGACCGAAGACTTCCAGAGGGTGACCAAAGAGACCTGACTGACTTCACCATGGAAAATGTGAGATTTTAACACTTTCTATGTATTTTACCGTCGACGCTCTTGGAGCGAACATCGGAGACGTTTGATTTCAAGGGTTTATTTGAGCTCAAACTCTGATCTTGTCTTAAACTTAACCAAGTTTCTTGTTGTCTAAATTTAAGAAGATTTCTGGTAGAAAGCCCTTAGAGCAAACTTCTCCGATGTGCTCTCAGAGCCCTCATCATACATTGTAAATAGACTGTGCCATGAACACTGCTCCAACTATGACTCACATAGTAGGCCTTCACAAAATGGCGTCCGTAGCCTACTGATAATATAATGATATGTGACATTATATTTTCATGGCAGCTTTGTGGTTTGAGCTAATTTAACTGATATGTTATGAACATGCAGCACTAGAACATAATACCAAACATACTGTATTAAATGTTGGTCCTGATTTATTACTTGACCTGTCCTGAAGGAGCCCCAGCTGTGTCAAAGAAAAACCTCCATTGTTTCCATTTTGCATATTCATAAATTAAAACTATTTATTCAGGTTTCCACATCAGATCTGGGGCCAGCTAATATTTCAGTATGAACAAATTATGTAATGATCCGTTTTATCTGTGTAATGAGACGACTACAGTCATTGTACTATTCCACTTATGGTAAAATAACATGCACTTTCATTATTTCTGTGGCCAGCTGGTTATAACGTGTTGTTATGATGAGAGAGGTTGCGTTACATATATCTAACTGCTGAATATGGGGGGTGCGCTACCATGCACACAATGACACACTGCAGCAAATATTGCGAGACTTTCCATGTAAGAAAGAAAATTAGAAACTCACTCTACTATTTCAACACAGATAAACTATGTGTGAGGACTACTGAAGTGGAGGTTTCTGGTTAAGAGTCTCAGCAAAAAAAATAGTTTTGAGAAAAGGGACCTTTCAAGATATGGATTATAAAATTACAGACAGATTTTGAAGACATTACAGGTAAATAAGAGTAAAAAAACACTAATAGAAACCATAAAACTTCCCCAGTTGATCACTTACATTAAGACAATTATTCTTTGTATTACATTTTTTTCTGAAATTAAGAAGAAGAAGAAGAAGAAGCAACAACAACTATTATTAGTCCCACGAGGGGAAATTCAGTTTTTACACACTGTTGTTAATTTCACACAGTACACATACATGCATTAATGGAGAGATGTCAGAGTGAGGGGGGCTGCTCCTGACAAGCGCCCCGAGCAGTTGGGGGTTTGGTGCCTTGCTCAGGGGCACTTCGACACTGCCCAAGAGGTGAACTGGCGCCTCTCCAGCTACCAGTTCACACTCGTTCTTGGTCCATGTGGGGACTTGAACCGGTGACCCTCCGATTACCAAGCCAACTCCCAATTATGCAGTCGAGATTCCCACATTTGGGGAATTCGCAGGGGTCAGCTCAGCCGGAGTGCAATGACTAAGCCTCGTCCTGGGTGAACCACCTTCTTGATCATGGTATCTCTGTTACCAGGTATGTATAATCTATATATATTTATAGTAAATTGTATTTTTAATAAGCAAATGAGGCATTATCTAATGGTAACTTTTGGTGAATTTTGGAGAAATCTACAGACACAAATAGACAAAATGTAGTCAAATAAACAGCTACACACACTTCAATGGTGATGGCAGGAACAGCAACCATGCTAAAATCTTTATTAACTAGTGATGAATCACACTCATGTATGAATGATACGTCATTAACAGCCTAATGAAGATACAGAAAAACATGAATAAGTGAAGCTCATGTGTTATTAAGAGCAGCCAATAAGCTCCTCCTGTCTCCTCTGTAGGTCACGCCCTGACAGTAAAGTCATTATTTTATTATCTAGTTGAATTTTTGCAGAAAATTGCAGAATGAAATTCCCATTATTCCGTGCTGTGTGTTGCATTTACTTGTGAAGCCTCATTCTAACATGAGCATGTGTTGTTGCAGTTTGTTGTGCTGATTGCTCTTGCAGACCACAGCTACTGCAGACAGAAGAGAGCCAGGAAGCCTGCAACCCTCAGACAGTGTCCGTGCTGCAGGGGCAGCCAGGTAACTACTTTGGATTGAAAAATATGTTAATGTCCTAAATTATGCACAATGTAATCTTAAAAAGGTAGAGAGTCAGACAGTTTTACACCAATGGTAAACACATGGTGGACTATATTGTGAATACTGAACGTTTTGGGACACGGTCTACTGTACAGACATATTGCACTGCTGATTAGACTCATTTTACATTACAGCAACTTTCCTGTTGCGTTTCCATCAGAGTTTTTACCAGTTTACAGCTTTAATCTGTGAAAATGTCAGCTTAAGGACATTTTTTATTGTGCTTTACTTTAAATTCTTCCTGCATCCAGGTGTAAAATCACAAGTTTTTTCTGAAATCGAATCTGTGAAGGGTCTGTTAATTTGACAAATTAATAATAACTTTATATGTGTCGAACTTTTCATACAAGCACAAAGAGCTTTACAGTCAACACTCACACAACTCACACAATCAACAGTCACGTTACATCATGACAAAACTAAATACTGAGGACACGCCATCTTGAATTTAAAAGAAATAGAATGAATTGAGGAAACAAAGAAGAAAAATTTGAAAGTTTTAAAAAATAAAACTGAACATATTTAATAACATGTAAAACAGAATAAAATAAAATAGAATACCTAAAATTGATAAAGAAAGACTAAAAAGATGGGTCTTAAGCTTACTTCAAAACTATTAATACTACATGTCGCCCTCAGATCTTCAGGCAGCTTATTCCATAAATGGGGGGCATAGTAGTAAAAAAATGCCTCCCCGTATGTTTCAGTCCTAACTTTGGGTTCAGTTAAAAGGCCTCTTCAAGAAGACCTGAGGGCTCTGCTGGGTTCATATGGTAAAAGCAAGTTAAATAAATAAGGAGCTCATCCATTAAGATCTTTATAAAACAATAAAAGACTTTTAATATCAATTTTAAGAGACACAGGAAGCCAATGCAGAGACTTAAAAATCGGTGTAATCTGAGCTCTCTTTCTGTTTTTTTTTGTCAACATTCGAGCAGCTGAGTTTTCAAGTAATTGCAGCCCCAAAATCTTTTAGGGAGAACAGAAAGAAGAGCATTGCAGTAATAAATCCTGTAGGTAATAAAAGCATGAATAAGTGCCTCTGCATTGGCATGAGAGAGAAACTGGTGTACTTTAGCAATGTTCTTTAAATTATAAAATGCCTTTCTTATGATGTCCTTCATCTGAGCCTCAAAATTCAGTTGTGAGTCAAATATTACACCAAGATTTTTTACTTGTTAACATGGGCTAAAAGAGACGACTTGTAGTTTGCTCGCCAGTTTCTCTCTCTGATCCCGTGTACCAATGGCTAAAAAGTTTTGTCCTGGTTGAGCTGTTGAAAGTTCTCTGCCATCCAGGACTTGATGTCTGAAATACAGTTAAAAAGGACAAAAAATAAGGACTTAGTTCTCTGCAGTGCATCTGATGTATTTTTCTCTTATGAGATAATAAAAGCTCATTGGTCAGTCAGAGGTTAACTGGAGTCTGACATCCTCTTGTGTTTCTTACCTTCTCCAGGAGCATCATCAGTCTGAGTCGACTGCCAGCCCTCCCAGGAAGAGGAAGCGGACCTCCGTGGCTGAACCTCCAGAGGTCGTGAAGCAGGTCCCCGCTCCCGAGCCCCCCATCCCATCTGCCACCATCTCCCCTTCTGAGCTTCCAGTGGTCTCCAAGATGGCCCCCAGCCCTCAGCCCTCCTCTGCTCCTCTGCTCGACGACGGCCCTCTGTTGATCAACAACCACCCGGTGGAAGAGTACCAGCGGATCTACCATGAAGTGGTTGATGACATGCTGAGGTATGTTTGAGCCAAACATCAGGACTCTTTCAATCAGATAATTATTATATTCTTCAATAACTGCAACCTAAAAATAAGCATTTTGACCACACAAATCATTCAGATTAAATGTGTGTTACCTCGGCTCCTCACAGGTTCAAGAATGGCCGCCAGCGTCCCTACAGTTTAGAGCTTGGACGGCGCATCAAACAGAAGCTGTGGGAGAGGCTGAATCGTCCAACGTTCACGTCAACAGTAGGGGAAGACGGGCTGGTTCAGGTGGAGGTGTCATACGGGGTTGGAGTCTCTCCTCCCCGTTATGATGTCGACATTCAGGGAGAACCGAAGCCTAGTATGCCATCCGCTAAAAGAGCTAAGAAATGAAACCTGATCAAATTAGCGCTTTTAGATGAAATCTGTAAATATTGTGATTTTAAGGGATCTGTAAATATTGTGATTCTAAGTATTCTTTATAAAATATTGTGATTTTAAGTTTTCTTTATAAGAATAATCTGTTTTTAGTCAGTACATGCAGTTCCGGGTTAGATCCTCCACCTCCAGTCTCCGCCTACTAGCAAAATATATACCTTTAGTGAACAGCCTCTGCCGACCTCCATCAATTTCAGCCACCGACCGACGTCAACTCAGCAGCCATCTGCTGTCTTAGCCTCCACCTGCAGACAGCAGATGGTTGCACACATGCTCCATCTAAATCCTTTTGTGTCCACCATCTCCTCCGCCTCTAACAGTGAAAAAAAGTTACATCTTAAACACCTGTCAGCCGCCACCTAAAACCTCTACCGGAAACCTGCAGGCCCCTCCTCTACCTGCAGCTTCCGACAGACAGCTGTGGGCTGAGGCTCCACCCAACGCCTCTGCCAGCACCCTGCAGGCCCCGCCTCCACCTGCCGGCTCTGGCAGACAGTTGCGGGCGACGCCTCGATCCTGCTACCTGCAGGCCCCGCCTCAAACTGCAGGTTCCAGCAGACAGCTGCAGACTGAAACAAATCAGCTGGCAACCTGCAGGCCTGCCTCCATTTACCAGCTCCGACAGACAGCTGCAGGCTGAGGCTCCACCCAACGCCTCTGCCAGTACCCTGCAGACCCCACCTCCACCTGCCAGCTCTGGCAGACAGCTGCGGGCCGAGCCTCCGCCCAACGCCTCTGCCGGCAACCCGTGGTCCCCAGCTCCACCCAATGCCTCTGCCGGCTGCCGGTTGCCGGCAAAGACCATTGGGTGGAGGCGGGGCCCGCAGGTTGAAGGCAGAGGCGTTGGGTGGAGGTAGGGCCCGCAGATGTCTTCCGTAACCTGCTGGCAGAGGAGAGGCCCGCAGGTTGCCAGCAGAGGTGTTGGGGGGAGGCTCTGCCTTAAGCTGAACGTGGAGGTTTTGCCCGCAGCTTTTTTCCGGCACCTACAGGTGGAGGCTGTGCCCGCAGGTTGCTGGCAGAAGCTTTAGGTGGAAGCTCGGCCCGCAGCTGTCTGCCAGAGCCGGCAGGTGGAGTTGGGGCCATCAGGGTGTCGGCATAAGTGTTGGTTGGAGGCTCGGCTCGCAGCTGTCTGCTAGAACCTGCAGGTGGAGATGGGGGTCCCGCAGGTTTCTGGTAGAGGTTTTGGGTGGAAACCTGGCCTGTAGCTGCAGGTGGAGGCTTGGCAAACAGCTGTCTGCCGGACTGTGCAGGTGGACGAGGGGCCTGATGTTGCTGGCAGAGGAGTTGGGTGCAGGCGTGGCTCGCAGCTGTCTGCTGGCAACTTCGTGTGGAAGGGGCCCGCAGGTTGCCGGCAGATACTTTGGGTGGAGGCTCGGCCCACAGCTGTCTGCTGGAGCGTGCGGGTGGAAGCGGGGCCTGCACGTTGCCGGCAGAGGCATTGGGTGGAGGCAGGGCCTGCAGGTTTCCGGCAGAGGCGTCGGGTAGAGGCAGGGCCTGCAGGTGTCCAGCAGAGGCGTTGGGTGGAGGTAGGGCCCGCAGGTTGCCGGCAGAAGCTTTGGTTGGAGCCTCCACTCAACGCCTCTGCCGGCAACCTGTGGTCTCCGCCTCCACCCACAAGCTGTGGCAGACAGCTAAGGGCCAAACCCCCACCTGCAGGTTCCAGCAGACAGCTGCGGGCCGAGCCTCCACCCAACGCCTCTGCCAGCAACCTGTGGGCCCATTCCACCCGAAGACTCCAGCAGACAGCTGCGGGCTGAGCCTTCACCCAACGCCTCTGCCGGCAACCTGTGGGCCCATTCCACCCGAAGACTCCAGCAGACAGCTGCTGGCTGAGCCTCCACCCAACACCTCTCCCAATAACCTGCGGTCCCCGCCTCCACCTAAGGCCTTTGTCGGCAACCTACGGGCCCCGCCTCCACCTGCAGGTTCCAGCGAACACCTGCGGGCCGAGCCTCCATCCGCAGTTACCGACAGACAGCTGTGGGCCGAGCCACTACCCAACGCTTCTGCCGGCAACTTGCGGGCCAGCTTAAACCCACAGAGTGTGGCGGACAGCTGAAGGCTGAGACCCCACTCAAGGCCTCGGCCGGCAACCTGTGGGCCCCCTCCACCTGAACCTGCAGGTGGAGGCGGGGCCCATAGGTTGCTGGCAGAAGATTTTCAGTTCACCACCCAAATCCTCTGCCAGCAACCTCGGGCCAGCCTAAACCCACAGGGTCCGGCAGACAGCTGCAGGCTGAGCCCCCACTCAACGTGTCTGCCGGCACTAGTGATGGGTCGGTCGGGAACAAAACGGCCCTTAGAGCCGGCTCTTCGATGTGAACAACGGGAGCCAGCTCCTATTTGGGAGCCGTGTTTTCTCTCTGTGTGTCTCTCTCTCTCTCTCTCTCTCTCTCTCTCTCTCTCTCTCTCTCTCTCTCCCCAGCAGTAGCGCACGAACAGAGCAGGAGGGAAGGAGAGAGAGAGCCGGGGGCAACAAGAGAAGCCAACTTCGACATATTAGGAAGGTAAAGTAAAGAAAATGAGTTACACTAGGAAAAGAATCAAAATCTGGAAACATTTCAGTTTTATTGACGATACAAAGGAAGAGTGCAGAGTCTGCAAGAGTATCATTTAGAGCCACAAACAACCTGCACAGGCACCTGAGAACAGTCCACCCGTCAATGCAATGAGAATATAAAACACAGTCAGTTGAGTGTGATATTAATGAAGGTGCCAGTGTGTCTACTGCAACTATTGCTGCTGCTGTTGCTGCTGCTTACGTGATTAATTAATTGCTGATTAATACAACCCAGATATAACACAAACTACTGTCTCAAGTGTCTGTGATAACGTAGAACTGAATCAACTCCTCTGTAATACGCTCTCATCATATCCTGGGAATTACAGGCTTCTTAATGCTACAGTGCTCCTTTTGCAGGACTGGTTTTGATTACATTAGGCCAGTGGTTCTCAAAGTTTGTCTGTCATACTCTTTAGATTGCATTTGTATCCACAAATAACAACAGGCACACTTTTTGCACAAGACCCCCCTGTAAAGTATTTATGGTTTAGCTTTTTTAGTCCTCTAATGTAATTATTCCATCTTCTTCTCTTTAGTCAAAAGCAACGCAAAGCGGCTCTGAGGAAAGAAAGAAGAAAATGGAAACGACAGGCTCTCGCTCAAGCCAGAGGAAGTGGTAGGACTGTAACTCTCATGTAAGTATTTTGTCAGTATTTTATCCTCCTAATGGTATAAAACTCAGTTTAATGTATATCTACATATTCATAGTTCAGTTAAACCACACACATTAAGAGCAGCAGAATGTGTTGATGGCATCATGGCAATAGAAATTATATTTCTAGAGCCTGGCCAATGAATCATCCAGGTCGATGCATCGGATGATAGCAGGTCATTTCAGATATACTGTATCATGAATATATTTTCCGAAGCAACAGGAAATTACTTATTCAGTACTGATAAAAAATGTCAAAGATATGTTACACTACTTTTGAAACAGCGTCTTTATTACAGTTTTTTTTTTCCACCAGGGAGTACTGACAATTTTGTTCTTCAAACTGTAAAATATTCCACTCAGTACATATTTTAGTTAAAAATCTTACACACAAAATCTGACTACATTAAACTACATTAAAGAGATTTTCATCAAAAACTTAGTTGTTTGAAGCCAATATATCATGTATCATGTTAAAACTACACATTTGGTTTCATTGATAACTTTCCTTTTTTAGGTGAGCTGCAATTACGAAGCGCACTTGAGAGGAAATGTTTACATTCAGTTTGACACGTAAGTCATCACATAGCCACTCCACAACTTTTTCCAAATAAATAAAATGTACATTGTTTGAATTTTTGGATAAAACTCTTCATCCTGTCCTTTTGTCTGCCCAGAGAGGAGCAGTGTAAAGATGCCATCATCAGGTTCAATGGGAGGTGGTACGCAGGTCGGCAGCTTCATTGTGAGCTGTGTCCTGTTACACGCTGGAAGAATGCTATATGTGGTGAGTTATTCATACTGATAATAAGAGTGGCATTTTCACTTGGTGACATTCCTGCAGAGACACAAGGTTCAGTTGTGTTTGTATTTCCTCTCTCAGGATTGTTTGACAGAAAGAAGTGCCCTAAAGGGAAGCACTGTAACTTCTTGCACGTATTTCCAAACCCTGGCAATGAATTCCGGGAGGCCGACAGGGACCTGCACTTATCGCCAGCGTGAGGGGGAGTCACAGAGACGGGTGGCGCTCAGAGCGTTAAGGAGACCGATCGTGGAGGCAACGCCAGCGCAGCAGAAGCCCGCCGAGATCTGAGAGATCCCACAGCAGACTAGAGGGCGACAGGCGGAGGAGAAGGAGCAGGAGCAGGGAGAGGAGCGCCTCCCACCATCACAGAGAGGACAGACGCTCATCCAGACACAGTGACAGGAGGAAAGACTTGTATCTGAGCAGTGAAAAGTGAACAGTCTAACACAGAAATACCAAGTGGGCCTGCTGGATACGCTGACATGTTTACCTACTGGCTCCTCCATTTCAAAATCTGTGAATTTGTTCTGGCTTTTCTCCTCTTAACTATGTGAACGGTATAGGGAAGGATAATTGAAATTTTAGAGCAGTGATGCAGTATGTTAGAACCCGCCACCAATGTGTACATATTTGAATATTTTGCTTTTGGAAGACTGTTAATGTGGCTTTAATTATTGAACACTGGATCGCTGGAACTGCAGTACAATAAGATAAGATAAGATAAGATATTCCTTTATTAGTCCCACAGTGGGGAAATTTACAATATAGTAAATATATATATATATATATATATATATATATATATATATATATATATATATATATATACACAATATAGTTAATGTTGCTAAATAAAAACAATATAAAACAAAAGATCAGATGGGGTGTCTCTTTTTTAATATACAATAATACATTTATTGTTAATAACTTTCAAATGGAGGATGTACATGAAATACATGGCCATTGGTAGGGTTTTACCCAGTCTACACCCAGTGAGTCAGACTAAAGGGAACTGGACTCATTTGGACCATGGACCACTCATTTAAAATGCTTTATCAGTTCAGTGAAGTCAACATATAATATATAAATTTATCTACCTGGGAAGTGAAGTAAATAAGAAACAGTCTACATCACTAGATCTCTTACTGATGTCTTAAAGAATTGAAGATGTAATGCTTTAAATTCAAAACAATTGCCATCAACTTCCATGTTCAGGAGAACATGATCACACTATTTATTCCGCTACCCTGTTACACGTTACTAAAACAGCTCTGCTCAAAGGATTTGAGTATTTCTTCCACATACTCATACTTAATCCATTGCATCCGTATAATGAAGTGATTTGAATGTATTACAAAGGAAATGAAAGGATATCTCATAAACACACCAAATATTTGACTTTAAAAAGCATGAATTACTTTTATTGAAATAGCTTTTTGTGACAAATGAATCAAGTTGACAAAGGTGTTGATAAAAATTACAGACGTGTACTCATCTATGTCCTGCACGGCATTATGCAGGTTTGTTACGTTTTAACTATATCACAGTACATTTGTGCCTCAGACTGAGTATCACTGTTTATCATGTTTATATGTGAGTGCTGCCTAACATGTCTGCTGTTGCTGCTGAGCAGATTGGGGGATGCTCCCCGAGGGAGCGTCCATGTCTGATCACCACCACCTTCATCTAACACTGGTCGATGTTGACCAGCACTGCGGTGCTCCTCTCTGTGTTCGTGAGGAAGACGATGGTGAAGAGTGCCATGTCAAACTCAGGTCAGGTCCCAATGAAGGCGCTACCAACAGGCTTCCCAAAACTGTGCCAGCTGAACTGGAGGTTCAGAACGTGGTCGTCGTGATCAGGCTGTGGATAGACACACATGAACGTTAGCTTAGCAGAATAAAAAATAAATAAAGACAGAGACAACAGATTGTGTCCCCGCAGACATTTTGTCCGATGAACAGTTCTACTCACCAAGTCATGATCCCTGGCCTTGTATCCTTTGTAGTCCAAGTGGGTACTTTTTACTTGCAGGTAGAACTGGAACCAGTAGTGAAAACTGATGATTTCTGTTCCAGATTTTGTCTCTCCAACAAGCACCTGCTCAAATCCTCGAGTCCAGGCTGGTGGATGTTTCAGTCTAGAAATACCACACAAAATAAAATATTACTTCAAAACAACTACATGACTTTTAACACAATCATAGTAAATCCCTTGATTGCTTTCTGTGCACACTAATTTAATGATAACTTCAACAAACAGACATGATCATCTGCTGCTGTTTGTCATTCTCAGCCTGTGTTTCTCTGCCTGTGGTAGAGGCGGAACCAGATCAGACTGATTCTTTAAGCTCCTGAAGCTCTCAACAAGCTTGATTAACAAGAGGGAACCAAATACAAATGTGTAATTGTCCTCTGCAAAAGACTTCCATCCTGATGTCAACTACAGCCATCAGGTCCATCTAACTAACGTGCCTTTACTCCAGGTACAAGTACAGCATCTTCACATAGTTTTTCAATAGGACCAGCAGAGGCCAACACAGTATTCCACAGCTGCACACAGATGTTTCAGATGTGTTTCTCTCTCTAACATCCTGAGGTAATGTGTTGAGTGCTGCAGTGAGACAGGAAGGGACAAAACTACCTCTGGAGTTCAGCTGCGGTCTAAAACCCACAAAATATACAATCAGTGTGAACAAAAAAACGTTGAATATATGCTGTATACATTATCTTCTCATGATTGGAAAACATCCAGACCGAAAACAAACAGTGTTGTGTAATAGAAAGTAACACAACTGTTCAACTGTACAGTATGTGGCTTGTTTGCGTAACAGGTTGTAACATGTCAAATGTACTTCTGTGTCCAAGACGGCATCCAGGAAGAGATTAGTCTCTGTCAGCTCCTCTGTTGTGACCCATTCAGTCACGCCTGTGGACCGCTCATAGTTGTTCAGGAGTTTTATGAACTCTGTCGTCATAGAAATCCCATTTGTCACAGTGAGAAGAAGAAGAAGAAGAAGAAGAAGAACAACCTTTATTAGTCCCACAGTGGGGAAATTCAATTTACACTCTGTTGTTTTAACTTATACACGGTACATGCTGATCCGAAACACACACATACATGCATTAATGGAGAGGTGTCAGAGTGAGGGGGCTGCTCCTGACAAGCGCCCCGAGCAGTTGGGGGTTTGGTGCCTTGCTCAGGGGCACCTCGGCAGTGCCCTAGAGGTAAACTGGCACCTCTCCAGCTACCAGTTCACACTCAGTTCTTGGTCCATGTCGGGACTTGAACCGGTGACCCTCCGGTTCCCAAGCCAACTCCCTACAGACTGAGCTACTGCCGCCCCCCTCATTTGCAGTGAGGTCTGCAAATGAGCTGGATTTTTATGCTCATAAAGAGAGACACTTACAGGAGAAGGTGGTCAAGTTCTTCAGTTTGTTGTCACTGATGCTGGCGAACAGACGCTGTTGAGGCGTGAAGGAAAACATTAAAATATTTTTAACTCTAAACACCAGAGGTGTCTGTGGACATTCATGTTGCTTAATGTAAATGATGATGGTTTGTGTGACTTACTTGAGGTACCACATTGGATCAGCATCACTTGTGATCTTCTCGTTTGCTTTCATTATTTTCTGTATCTGGAAAACAAGGCATATAAACATATTAACATATTTACATAAATGCACAGCTAAAACAGCAATAACACACTTATGTTGGGGTGGTGTTTTGATGCTGCGTTCACAGACAAGAGAGGATGTGGGAAATGAATGACATGGCCTCTGTTTTGACACATTTCCGATTAACAATGAGGGCATATCTTTGCTCTGTTTTGTTAGTTGTGTGTGTTCTTAAGTAATTACATGGTAACTTATAGATTTTACTTATACTTTTATACTTTCTCAATGCTCGCTGTGCTGTAATATGTGGGCAATAAAATATGTTAAATAAAATAAGGACATGCTGTGAAATGGCAAGTGTTCTGAAAGAGGACTTTTGACAAGCAGTTTATATATTTCAGGTATTGTATACAAATCCATCCTTGTTAAATTAATACAAGTTTAGTTTATTTAAGAAGCAACAGCACAAATTAATAAATACACATGATATAAAATGCCACCGTATTATTATAAACATACTTTAGTATTGACGTGTCTATATTAATCATCCATTGTTTTAATTGGGCACTGGAAGATCTGTGTTGAGTTTTCTGATGTTTCACAAAGTTACTTTGTCCTTTAGTGACATCTAGAGGCCATAAAGGGGAACTCCAGCCATTTTCAAAAAACATAAATGTCCTAAAAGCGTTTCTTGTCAATTCATTTTCACCTTGCTAAGACAATTGCAAAGCTAACGGGATCAAGCTTTCTTTGAAATTATGACATTACTTTTCTTTCTTTGTATGGACACGGTAATAAATAAGTAAAACTGGTCGGTGTAAGAGATTCAAAATGCTCTTATAAGAGTTCTTGTGATAGTTATCCAACCAAAATTTCCTTCAGTAACATCAACAGAGTCTGGGCACATGTCTGGGCGGGAAGACAGACAGACAAGCTCGCGCCGGAAAGTCAGTCTGGTTTCCGCTTCCTGTCAAGAGGTCTGCTCAACAGCATCACATCATGTAAGCATTAACAGTTTGAAAACAATCTGCGTGTCTTTGCGGAGATGTTTGGTTTATTAGAAGAGCAAACTGGCGTTTCACTGCGCATTAAGCTGATACAGTGCACCGGCTGAAAAACGTTCATGTCATATACATAACAAGGCAGCACACATGTAACGGGGCTTCAGCTCTGCTAACGTTAGCTACCGTGGCTAAACTGCCCAGATAGCATCTAGCTTGCTAGCTAATGCCTATGTCAGCAGCTAAAGCACCGTCCATCGATTTAACGCGTCCTCACTGTGGCGTATCATCGTTTATGGTAAAGTCTAAATGAACAGCTAACGTTAGATGAGATGTTATGGCGAGTTGAAGTCAAACGTAGAAACAAAGTGCAGTTTGAAGCGCTAAAACGCCTCATCGCATGGCGATATCTATATAAATTAAATAACCTGCGTAGCCAAGTTAACGTTAGCCCAGATACGGAAAACAGCAAACACTTCACCACAGTCCTCAAAGACACCTCTGACCATCAGTTTTCCGCCCACTGCACGATAAAATAAATATCTATGGTGTGTATGTTGTTATTCCTTTTAGTTTCACCAGCTCCGCTCTGTTCTTTTTCTGTTGATTCAGTTATATTTGGGAACCAGCACCGTAAAGTAAGAGTCAGAACCGGTAATCTCACAAAACCCGTTTTTCTAAGGTCATCTTACAATTGTCTGATTTTAATTGTAGCGAATTTCAAATGTAATTATCTATATACTCTTCTCGGTTTCACCTTGCAGACACCTTTTACTTTAACAACACCAGGCTTTGTGTCTGAATCAGAAAATAAAGTATTTGAAATAAAACTAATATGAGCAATAGATACTGTTAAGCAAGATGATGCTGGCAGTCCGATGTTTGTCATAAAATGTCCCTGTCATGCATACTGTATTGTCAAAAAGCCTACCAAATAGTCTGTCCCAGTGAGATTTTTTTCAAGTTTATCTTCATATAATACTCGTTCCTCCTTCCCGCACACTTGCATTTTATGTTCTGTTTAAGTTACACAGACAGAAGAATGGTGTTACCCTTTAGGATAAAAAACCAACCCACTGTACATAGTCTTGTAAATGTTTTGTGCTGAAGTAGATCTTTGATCTCTGTCTCAGCAGAATGCCCAAATCAAAGGAAGTGCTGTCCTCCACATCTGGAAGTGACTCCGACAGTGAAGTAGAGACCAAGGTTTGTGCTTTAATACCAACCTCTCTTTGTGATTTAGGTAGTCACCTTTATAAGCGAAGATTTAGCTGACATCTCCCTGCTGTTTGCTGTAATTGTTTGTCATTTTCAATGAATATCACAATATAAAACTTGTGTTTTCTGTTTAAAAAGCGCAAATGTAGGGTCATAGCCAGTACTACCCACCCATCTTTTAAGTGGCCACACCTCCAGTCTGATCTCAAGCACACAGCTGATAGGTACTGGTTTCTTTACATAACATGAGTGACATAACTCTTACTATTAGGATGTGGTGTCTCCGTGGCCGAGTTCTCTCCATCATTACGGTGGTTGTTGAATTATTCATTGTTCAGCTTGATCTCAGGTTATGTTTTATTTTCAGTCAGTGAAAGTGACATGCGACTCCCATCATGCGGTGCACTCAGTGTGCACGAGGCAGACAGCTGTGGTAGCGCTGCCCCCTTTTTCACAGTCAAATATTTATTTTCATTTTTCTCCCAATCTGATGATAGTAACTTCTGCTTTACTATTCCGCTCTATCAGTACAAGTTAGCCCTGGACTGTGAATCACATAACTTAATCTATGGTAAGGATATTATGTGGGGCAATAATTTGAAAAGTCATTTTTTGTTAGGCAAAGAGAAAGAAGTCAAGTGCACCAGAGAAACCAGCTAAGAAACCAAAGAGCGGAGAGAGTTCCAAGCCAGGTGGCTCATCCAAGGCCAGCAGTAATGGCGACGACAACATGTTCCAGGTAAGTTTCCAGGTATACTATAGTTAAAGCTGTTTAGATGGAATTAAACTCACCACAAACTGCATTTGCATCCATTGTGTACACTTAATTACTTTTTATTCAACAGATTCATTTTGAATGTAGGTGATAGATATGAGGATGTCAGATTCTTGAAAATTACTTAAATAGTTTAGAAGATCAAATTCTGTTTTAATTTGGTTGTAATTTACTGTTACACAAGATTCTCATATTTTCAGTTTAGTCGGGCTATTCTATTTTACCGTTGCAAATAATACTAAGTAATTTTAGTGATTGTTGAATACTTGTGGATGGTATTAAGGCCATAAATTGTACCATGGAGAAAAGTCTAGTCGACAGTTTGCTTCTTACAGATTGGAAAGATGAGATATGTCAGCGTCAGGAACTTTAAAGGTAAAGTCTTGATTGACATCAGAGAGTACTGGATGAACCCAGATGGGGAGATGAAGCCTGGGAAAAAAGGTAATTACATCTTTCAGCTCTGCATATGCTATAGATGTGTTTTTTGTAGTTGTGGTTTAGGACACGGTTTGAACCTCTGTTTTACATTTCTCGTAGGTATCTCCCTGAATCCCGAACAATGGACCCAACTGAAGGACCAGATTTCAGACATTGACGATGCTGTTAAGAGAATATAAGCATTCCTTTCAATGTTATCTGTTGAACTAATTGCGTTAAATTAGCTTATCAGTTTTGTAAAAAGCCTTGGATTGTTTTCTAATGGACTTGTTTAGATTATAGTTGTATACTGTAGATCTAGTGTTGTCTGCATACTCTGGTGTTGTGTGTGAAGTTAAGTGTGCGTGGGTGAGTAGGCGGTGGTGGGTAGAGTGTATGAATACACTGATGTTTTTGTACTGAATCCTAAAAATGAGGCACTAGCTTAATATTGTTGTTCAATGTTCAAGTTCATGTTCACAATTTGACTTTTTTTGTTTGATCTGACTTTTGTAATATGTCGTACCCAACATCGGTTCTCGTCATTTATGAAAGCAGAGTCCACTCTCTCATATTGTACCTGGTTGTTTTATTCAAATAATAACTATTAAAGAAATTGGCAAATGAATTGTTGAAAGTGTTGTATTTGACTTGTATTACCTCTGAACCAGCTCTGCTCTGATGTCATTGAATGATGGCTCTGGGGAAGAAGTAATACGCTGTGGTGCCTCCCAGATGGCAGCAGAGCGAAGAGATGGTGGTGGGGCTGAGTGGGATCCTTAAGAATGCTGCTGGCTCTGTGGCGGCAGCGTGATCTCAAAATGTCCTCCAGTGGAAGTGTGATTATTTTCTGGGCTGTGTTTGTGGCTCTGGAGAGCTTTTCTGTCTGCTGCTGAACAGTTTGCGTACCGTGCCAAACACAGTATGTCAGTACACTGTACAGAGCAGTGGTAGGAGGGCACAATCAGCTTCACTAGCAGGTTGCTTTTCCTAAGTGTCCTCAGGAAATGAATGTTCTGCTGAGCCTTTTAGCAGGGCAGTGGAGATGGTCCATCTGAGGTTGTCTGTGATTTGAATTCCTAGAAACTTGAAGCTGCAAACCCTTTCCACTTCAACTCTTGTGGTGTTGAGAGGAGAGGGGTTCTCGTGGGTTTTTTATGTTCAGTGACAGTTTTCTGTAGACCATCCTGTCTGTTTGGAGGTTGTAGCTTATACTGTCCCCATTCAAGTTCAATCCCACCACTGTTGTGTCATCTACAAATTTAATGATCGTATTTGGGGTGTGTGTAGGGATGCAGTCATATCGACACAGTCCAGGTCTATGTATAAGTCTGAAATATTTTTTATTCTTTTTATTTAACCATGTGTGTCACATTAAGGTCTATTGCAAGGGAGAACTGACCAAGACGGCAGCTTAAAAGCCTCCAGACGTTCAAAAAACAAGATTGCTAGTGAAACCAGCCTTACTGTACTTCCGGAAAGTTATTTTTTTAAAAAACATTTCCTTATTTTTACTGGCATGACCCAAGGTTATTAAAGTAAACTAAAACTGAAACAAAAACAGTGGAAAATATTGTTAGTAAACTGAAACTAAAAAGAATTTTATCCTTTAAGGCGAAACCATATTTCCTGGCGAAAAAACTAATAAAGATAAAATAAAAATCAATGCAAATTCATTTCACTTTTAGTTTTTTAGTTACTAAAAAGACCTTCCAAATGATGGCGCTATGCCGCAACTTCCTTCCTTCACAGGTCTCTAACCATGTATTTTATATGTATATGCAGCTACATATGTCAGAGACATTAGACCCGGCCTTAACACAATACTACTGTTAAATTAAGTATGTAGAAATGTAAACTAAACTAAAACAAGCAAACATTCTCTGAAAACTAACTTAACTTAACTTCAGCTCAGGTTGAACCAGGGTGACAATCAATCAGTTCCCTCCCAAAGGTTTTTATTTACTGTGAACAATCTGCAGTTCATATCAATGTCTTCACATTTGGCCATCGTGATGAGCTGCGCTTACTGCATAATTAAACTATCAACATACTGTACAGTATACTTTTCAATGCATAGCATTATAATAAAGGTGATTGTGTGAAAATCTGTTAATAAAAATATGGCACAAGAGAGGCAGACAGCCAGTCTGAGGATGTTTAAATGGTTTGTCACCAGAGGGACGCTGTTAGAACTTTGGCTTCAAAAAAGTGCTAATTAGCAACTTTTCTTGAAATGAAATAAATGACCTGACTGGGGTCATGTTCAATACTTCAAAACTGTTCAATAGTATGTTACATTTTATGCAGCTACACGTTAATTTTCAGCTTCACTTATCATACATATGTTCACATTACTTACTCAGGACTTAAATCCACTGCTCTGTGTTCCAAAGTCAGCTCTTGAACCAATTTACTGTTTTTTTTTTTTTTTTGTTTTTTCAATTGTTCAAGCACAATTTTGAAAAAAAGGGCTAATTTTTACAAAACACTACACATTTTTCACACAACCACGCACACAGTAGCAGAACAACTCAGATCTTTTTGCAACAGGAAACACTTCATTGGAAACTATAAAAAAAAGTTACAAAAACCCAATTTTGGCACCTTATGGCACACATATGGTTCATAGGATCTGATTCTGTTTATTACACACAGCTGTGCTAAAAATACATTTAACATTTCTAGAAGAAGAAGAAGAAGATAGTCCTTTATTAGTCCCGCTAGGGGAAATTCAATTTTTTCACTCTGTTAACTTATACACATTTCTAATGACATAGTCTGGGTTTGATTTTTTTCCAGCTATTATCAGAGTCAAGTGCATGAATATAATGCCAAATAAAACACACAAGACCTGCTACACATTGATGAAAATATTCAATTCTCTCCACATCAGTACATCCATGCATTTCTAAAGGCTGCATTTTGCACTGAAAATCAGAACAGAATGTATTTTGAACATATCCTGAATAGGATAATAGTACATAAACACCTGTTTTATAGTGTTTATGCCTTATTGGTGAGTTTACAATTAAGCACTGAAGTGCCTTGAAATGGCAAAGAAGTGACATTATGTCAGACATTTGTGTGTAGTGTTTTGCAAAAAGCGTGAGGCTGAGAATGTGCTCATAGTTGTGCAGATTTGGGCTGAGGTTTGGGCCTCGAGTGTCAGTTTCAATAACTGTACTTTATATCATTTTAGTGTGTTAGCAACTGAAAAACACTAATTTGATCTCCTCAATGCTGAGTGTTCGTTAGGAAACAGTTCAATCCTTAATCCAGTTTGTTAGGCTCATTTAAGACAGTCAGGTCCTTATTTGCTGTGAAGTTATTACATGGTTGTGATACAAAGTTAATATTGTATTTTTGAAAGTGGTGCTCACATAGTTTTCAAATTGTATTTAAAATTGTATTTCATTGATATTCTTTTTAACTTAAACTCTGTGTTTGTTTTTATGATGCGTATGAGTGCCGACTCTGCCCACATTGACTCAGTATGGGGGGTGGGGGGTGGGGTAGAGACATTTCAGTGGTAAATGTCATTGTCCTGTTGTAGTACTGCTTTGTTGTCGTACATCAGCTCTTCTCATATTGCCCATGCATTTGTTCTGAGCACTTGCTCGTAAATTAGAATCCAGATCAGCCTTTCTCCCAGACAAGCCGCTGTGCAATTACCAGCAAATCTTTTGTAGAGAGACCATTTCCCTGAACCATTAGGGTGTCCTGACTCTAGGTAAAGTTCACAGCATCTTGATGCCTGCTGAGAATAAAAGGGTCATGGTAACTGTTTGAACAAAATTTACTGTTTACTGGTATCCTGTCAAGTACAGACAGGGGAGTGTTGACATTTCCCAGGCACTTTCTACTATGTGGTCATGTTTCCAACAAGGAGAGACACCTAACAAAGCCAGGCTGGAAAACATGCTCTTCAAACATTTCATCTCCTTGTTGACTCATGCATCAGGAGACTACTTTGCTGGAAGGAGGGCGAGCAGTGGCTCTGGGGGACAAACCTTAAATTACCAGTTAGTGATTAGTTGTTGCAGTCAGCCAGCACCAACCCCAGCTCCGGAGGTCTGACCACCCCGACTCCCCATCGGATCAGCGAACTTTCTATTGCTGCTGTTACACAGCTTAGTCCCAGCGTCAGACTGCTGTTACACCTGGTGCTGGGATTGGCATTGGCTGAATGTGAGTTGCTACAGCTAACCGCTAAGTGAGATAGTTGTAGCTGGCTTTTTGTATTTTTTTTTTTTTAATTTAACAGATGACTGTACTTGAGTGTACTGGATTGTATAGACACAGCCGGAGAGGTGAAGAAGAAAAGATGAACCTTTATTAATCCCTGGAGGGAAATTCAATTTTTACACTCTGTTGTTAATTTTCACACAGTACACACAGACCTGAAATACATACATGCACAAACAGAACCTATATACATGCATTAATGGAGAGATGTCAGAGTGAGGGGGCTACTCCTGACAAGTGCCCCCGGGGCTCAATAGGTAAATAGGCACCTCTCCAGCTAGTCCCATGGTCAAGCCAACTCCCTACAGACTGAGGTACGGAGGTTCGAACCCGCGATCTTCGGGTTACAAGACCGACGCTTTACCACTTGGCCACCGCGCCTGCACTAAATACATGTGAAATGTGTGAAATGCTGCTCCTTATTTGTTTGGAGTATTTTGCTACCTTTTATACACTGCACCTTTAAATCTAAGAACATTATTAGTTAAGAGATCTGAAAGATAACTACTGTATCCCCATTTCTGCCACGAACATATCACTCCCAGCAGTGGCAGTAATGAACTTGAACCATCTTGCTCTAAGATTGGTGGTGTTTTTGTTTTGTTTGTGGACATGTACTGCATATGTCTGCATGAAACTGTATTGCTTTTAATGTGCTTAAATTGTTATTCAGTGTGGTTATTGCTAAAATACCATTTTTTTTTTCAGCTAACAGTAAGCAATGTTTAAAGCCAGCACTGGAGACCATGAGGCAGCACAAGGCACGCTTGCGTGTATGGTCATATGAATATACTCTACTGCTGGATCAAAGGGTGCCTTTTGCTCTAAATTGTGATTATTGGATTATTGGATTTCCATATTCATCCTGCATATCGTTTAGCCAATAGAGGGCAGCATAAACTAGAGAATGGTACACTTACTCACCATTGCAGCATTCCACAGTATGTGGCCTTGTAGAGGCCAGGACCTTACTGTTTAAAATTTCTTTATTACATAATTTTTCTTTTTTTTTCACTTCAGTCCAAATTTTAACTGTTAGCAGTTTGAGGAATAGAGGCCCGAAGCTGCCAACATGCACATAGATTCATTCTCCCTATTTAGCAGCTGCATCCTCTTTACAGCAGCTGTAATTTGATCAACTCATTCAATCTTTCAGCTTTTTACTCAAACTATACCTTTCTGCATCTCCCTTATCCCTAACTGATCCATATCCTCCCCTTATTACCACCTGTTCATCATCCCTGGTGGCAAATCTGTCATTAGGAAGCTGCCCAAAACTAGTGAAGCGCTGCCAGCTCTCTGAAACTGCACTTGACCAACACAGCCCACTCACGCTGCATAGATACTGCTGATACAGCTCTGCATGTGTCCATAGCAACCCTTAATACACTGAGACACTGGTCATCAGTTGTATATGTAGGCCCCACATTACATTTACTTCAACAGAAACCAAACCCGGCTTGTTCAGAGGCTAATGACCGTTTTTGGCTTGATATGCTGCCCCAAATGCTACTTACTGCGATGCATCTGTTTCAGAATTTCCTGTCTGAAAAAAACATTACATGTAAGCAGTCCTACATAGACTGAGACAAGTATGCAACTTCAAGAAGACAGGAAGAATGTTCTGGAAAGCTTGCACAATATAACATTGGTCAAGACGTGACCCGAAGCAATATGTATAGTAGGCTACATATAATATATAATGTATAGGCCTAATAATAGTTTCAGCTCACTAGTTGTAGCAGCTGCTTTCTTATGAGCTGCTATCACCAAACGTACTTTTGACAGGATGTTACGCCTCTTGTTTTTGTTTTACTCCGGGGTACAAATGATGAGAGTAAAGTTGATATAATTTTATGCAACCTATTTCCACTCATCTTCTTTGTTTGCACTTGTTAATGTAATTCTAAATGGCCTGGGATTACATGTTTTCTCAATAGATACCTTCTCTATCTGCAGCAGACTTTCCTTCATGGTCCAGTTTGTTTCCATTTTCTTGTATAAATACAGGAAATGGCTCAGACTGTCCCAGAAATTTATTTACAAACAGCTCTGTATTTATTTACCATTTTGTTTTTTTGAGATTCTTATGATTCACTTATGTAATGCTTGACCCATGTGATACAACTATTACCAGATTTATATACTTTTCATTGATAGGTTTCATCAACATGCTGGTTTGATTGGGTCCTCGAACTTGTATGTAGCATTTCATCAGTAATACTGAGTTCCAACTTTTGTATATTATATTTTGGTTCAAGTTAAGAGCCACTCCAGAAGAAAGTACCATAAACACTCATTATGTATTAATGTGAACTGTCTTGTTACTATTGTAAAATAATACAATAAAAATACTGTATGTGTAGTAATAAAGGTCAAGGGTCAAATTCATCTGTAAATTTGCTTGCCTATATTTTACATGTTAGTTAGTTTGTAACTCTGTTGTCCGTTTGGTGTAAAAATATTTTTTGACTTCAGCACACTTGCAGCGTTATAAACAATACAAAACAAAGATGAGGACTAATGGCAGGGACACAGTATCAACAAACATGATTTAAAATGCATGCATACAATACACAAGTGAAAATAACACTGAGAAGGTTAGAAAGACTTACTGTACAAAACGTTTGGTGGCTCTTACTTGTGTATATTGTATATGTTTGCATATTCAGCTGACTACCTGTTTTCTGACTAAAAAGACTCAATGAAGCTGGCAATTAATTGCAATTAAGTAACTGGAAGTGTATTAAATGAACACAATTAGACCAAATTACATAGTTATTTCCAGAGCACTTTCTAGGAAATTTCTAAGAAATGACAGACCAGTGATGTATTGTGCTGCCACTCTCTGTTATATAACACTGATGTTTATAAGGTTACAGGAAATGCTGCCTATTCTGGTGATGATGACATGACTGGTTATTACTAACTGGTGCCATTTGCCATTTCTATCATTACTTGGACTGTTATGGTGGACATACCTTATCAGAAGTCCACTGTTTCCAAAACAAAAAAGATCCAAATCATTTACAGTTTAATTTTTGGACAGTAGTGAATAGGCAGACATGTAGCCTAGAGACATTGCTGTTTTCTGTCATGAGCTGTTGGCTACCAGGGCGTTCTTACCCCCAGTAAAAATGATGCCTTTTAACAGGTTCTAAGCTATCTTGTTAGTCAGTACAACCACTAGTCAGCTGAATCTGGTTCACAATTATGGCAGAGCACAAACCTGGCAACACAACAGGTCTTTATACCCTTAGGTGATGAAAGTGAGTGAAAAACAGTATCTGGTTATTTTCTCCCTGATGAAAATGATTGAACATCAGGCTCAGGAGCCACTTCTGGTCATGAACCTCGGTCAGTAAACGTGCACCTTAATATGTCTGTTAAACCTCTGAATCACTTTATGAGGTCTGACATGACCTGTAACACTTTACATTGGCTAAAGTCTGGGCTGAATGCTGTTAGAGAGAATGACTATATATCTTGTTCTGCTTTCTTGGGATAAGTATGTGTAATCAATGCGTCAATTAATTATCATCTTTTATGCTCTATGAAAAATAAATGAGTTTAATAAACAAGGAAACACTACCCATCTGAGGAGGTTTGGTGAAGTGATTCTTCTTGTCAGATCATTCTGTAAAAGTGATTGTTTCCCCTCATTGTTTGGGGAATAACAAGTATAAGACAAAAACTTCTCATAAATTAATGAACTTCCAGCACATTCAGGTTTTTAGCAAATGGATAATACACATTAGTCCTTGTTATTCCATGTTTGTTCACTGCCGAGCATTATACAATAGGCAGCACATTTATGCGATAAATGATAAAATGATGAGTAAACATGTATAATTATTCACTGTCAAGCTCATATTATAAAATCTTCTTTGGTCCAGAAATGTGTAAAAATGTCTAAAAGAACATCCAGTTCTCCAGGGAACAGCTGAAACCTCCAGATTCCACACAAGCTGAACAACTCAAATCTGTAGTGTGGCAGTTCTCTTTCGTAAGACTGAAACCAGAGTTTTCATTTAGCTATCACTACACTACACTACTATCACACTGTCTGTGAGCCAAAATATGAGACACCCTTCCCCCCTGGTTTCAGTCCTATCGCCAGACTGAACATTGATATTGGATTGGTCTACAAGATGCTGGATTACAGTCAGTGCTAAATTCTTCTAATATTCCAGGGCCTGACATTTTTTCCACAATATCTACATGGAAACTATGGAATGGTTGAAATAATAAAAAATAAATAATAATAATAATAAATAATATGGTTAAAGTATGTTTAAGGTTAGCTGGATAAAACACCTAAGGCCAGGAAAGGTTGTAGTTATGGTTAAAAAAAGGGGGACATTATTGCTGGTGTGTAACAGAAAGTAAACTCCACTAACTTGCATTACAAGCACTGCATGCTCATCCTTGACCGTGACCTCCACACCACACTACTCTCAATACAGGAAATAGGAGTCTCAGACCAGAAGTCTCAATATCTGCTGACCATCTCATAGCACGCTCGTATGGTTTATCCATCGCCCACCTGTGGACTCAGCATGCTTTGGTACTGCAGCCAATGGTGAATGACAAGCCATGAAAGGCAATTTGACAAAGGAATGTAATCTTATTAAGGAGAATGGCATGTCAAGTACCAAAGTGGTTTAAATTCTTTAGGTTTGGGTGAGTATCTGTATCACAATGGACTGAGACAGCTGAGCTCTCATCTGTGTTTCATAAATCTACTGAGAAGTATTCCCCCTGTGGTTTTAAAGGTCTGCGTTTGATAAATGTCTGCCTACATTTTGGGTTCTGCAGAAATTTTAGATGTATGTAAATGTGTTAGTAGCATATTGTGACTGCATTTTCTCTGGAATTTCCTTTATAAATATATTCCTTTCTTTTACAAATAGGCAGATTGAACTATTTGACCAATAAAAATCGCACCTAAGAAAGCCTGACTCCATCCTGAGTACACTAAAGAAACGAAATGGACAGAACAGATGAAGACAAAGCCATACATTCTATGAAATATGAAACAAATCAAGTTTCGAAATTTAAAAACCATTGTCAGATTGCAGATAAGGACATAAGGCATGGATGCAGGAAACACATTAAACATAAGGAGACATGTTATAGCATCAGGCTGGAATGCATGTCTAAAGGGGGCAGTTGAACTGTTAATGAGAAACCATGTTGATTTATAGCAGCTGTTACTGCTTTTAGTTATAGCAGCTCCAATCACCCTTACAAGAAGTGAGATGGGCAAACAAAGGCTGGTCAAACTTTCTCTTTGCGAGCAGAGCTAATTGACATTCCTGTTGTCAAAGTAACAAGTCAAGAGGAAACTGCTAAGCTAGTAAGCATAATACACAGTTTCCTTGGTAACCGTTGGTGTGGAGGCAGCTGTAGGCAATTCTCGACAATGGCCATGTGACAACTCTCTTCAAACTGGTTATGAGTTGGCTATTTTTACACTTAGAATGAGTAGCTCCACAAGTATGATATGCTGATATCTGCAAACCAATGTCCGAAGTATTTTTGGAATTTTATCCAGTGTTTATACACCTGCTGCTGAGACAACAGTACCTCCAAAAGCATGTAAAAATCAGACTAAAAGGAAATGTGTAGACTCCCAAACCTAAAATCAAACAGATGTCAGTCTTTGCCGCCTCTTATGAGCTGAGAGAGCTTGTATTTGTGTGTGTGTGTGTGTGTGTGTGTGTGTGTGTGTGTGTGTGAGAGAGAGAGAGAGAGAGAGAGAGAGAGAGAGAGAGAAGTTTTCAAAATTAAGGATCTGCATAGTGTTAAGTAATGGTAAAAAGCTGCATAAAATAGTATGTATTGTATAGCAATAAAATAATGGACTGAATCAGTATAACATAAAACCTGTATATGGCACTAGTGTATTTAAAATTCAATTCTATGTTATGCATGATTTTATAGATCTAAATTCAGACATTACCAAAAATCTGAGCAGCGGGTTGTTCTCTGAGCTCCACCCTGCAAGACTGTTAATTTCCTCACCTTATGAAGTCTCATCGTTGTTTCTAATTCAGTCAGTTCAGTGGTGGTGGTGTCATTTATAAACTTCACAATGAGTTCTCTCCATATTGACTGATGTTTTGGTTTAGGTTTAGGTAATTGGTAAAAACACAGCATTAGAATAATTGTTTTGTAAGCTAAAAATAGAAATGATTAACATGTCAAACAAGCAGTCATGCTAGTTCAGGTGGGGGAAAACATGGCTGGTGAGATGGGGTGGTTACAACTGAACCAAGTACTGTCATTTGTATTTTAAAAACCTAAAAGCCTGCATAAACTAGATTACATGCAAAGTTAATGATAATCAGTTGCATGCTAATAGGGGAGTGCCTGGGTTGGGTCGGTAATGGTTATTGCGCAGCATGTACGTCACTTCTTGTTGGCCAGCTAACTTCCAGTTAAAACAATGTAATCGTGCAGCTCTTCTAGACTTTTCCATCCAACATTTTTGGATCAAATTAATTAGTTCTGATAGTGAAATGAAACATCACTGTTTTACAGCTGCAAGAGAAGCACCGGGATAGGCAATGGCAGAGCCTATGTTAAACCTAAGCACAGCTGAACTATCTTGGCTGTGATTGGCTAGTGAGCCCAGTCCCAGGGCACACGTGCAGCATGTTCTCATGCACACCCTGAATGACAGACACACTGAGAGGGCCGCTAGACAGACAGACCAGGCCAGACGGACGGTAAACGCTTCATGGATTTTTTGACAGCGTGGTGGACCACCAGCCCATGCCTGATGGCCAGTGCGCCACTGGACCGCACAGATGGAAATGATTCCATCAGTGTGAACTATCAAGCCCCCATGTACATTTGACACATTACAGCTGTCCCTGTATACGGGGATGGTAACATTGTTTCAGGACTTGACACAGTGAAGTTTATAATATAGTTAATTGGCTATTCCAGTGTACATATTTTTTGATTTATTGGGAAAATTGCAAGAAAGGTTACAGATGTCCCTAGTCTCCCCTAATACGTGCTTCAGTAATAAAGACAAGAAAATAACAATTAAAAACAGAGGCTACTGCTCGCTGCTTCGGCATGCATTGCCATCCTTCACCATGCTTACACCTTTGTTACTATTGTATCTGTATAGAGACCAAAACTGGAACCTGTGCTCACCGAACGTATCTGACAACCTGCACTATAGATGGAGACTCAGTGGGGAGACGGTTAATCTGTTGTTTGTATCACAGATTATACTACACGCCATGACTGTGGTCTGCTAATCTGTTATTCACTTAAAAGACTTTGAGTCATTGTAGTCTTTTATGCTGCGCAGTGTGACTAAGAGCTTTGTAAATGTTCCAGGATGCAGACTTTCTGTGAAGTCCTAAAACTTTGAATGTTTTTTTTAATTTTCAATGTTATCATTGAATATAAACAGCTAAATTCCTGCAGGGTTCCTTAGAAACAGTCCTTTGAAATCCCAGTATTTTGCGAAAGGCAAATTATTTTAGAATTAAGTAAAGAGGTATAATTGATTTAACTCAGAGATGTGAAAAAAAGCCACCATGGTATGCAGAAGGAAAGTAAAACAACCATAAGGCATGTACGGTACTAATGAGAAAGGAAGTATAAAGTAAAGAAGGAAGGAAGCCATTTCTTCCAAAGCTGAGAGGGGATGCATTCCATTGCAAATTGTCAACTTGGCCATGTATAGTGTGAGAATTCTATCTGATAAAAGGTTTTTGACGTCATCCAAGTCAGCAGATGATGGCCAGATGGATAATGTCCAAATCAACATCACAGACTTTCTGATTATGAGTAATAGGGAAATGGCCAAAATGAACTTTCTTTGTTGAGGCTAACACTGAGTGGCTCCTTCTGTGATGTTTACAACATTGATACCAATCAAACCTCAGGCATCACTCCAAACATCCCGCCTGGATGCCACCGTTTTACAGCCTCACATGCAACTACATAATGTCAACACTGAGTTTTATCTTTCCCTGCAAAATCTAAACACCATGTGCACTCAGCAAATGAATGACCAGCACTGCTCACAGAGGAATGCTAGATTAACAGTAAATCACCAAGGATTCAGTTTGATTTAGTTAGTGCTATGTGATCTGGTCATTCCATGATACCTGAGGCTGGCTGCAGTCCTACTAGATCCAGTGATGTTACATTCTTGAAGCCTGGGGACCATAAAAATATGTAACTGGCTATTAAGCTCCTGAATAAATGAGCAACAACATAGCAGTACTGTAAAAAACAACATGGATGTCTGCTGTTTGAAAAGGTGGTTGCACTCTCACACCAAAACAATGCAAACAGACTCACATCATGAATGAGAGGGACACTTGGCAGTTGAGTGACTGGAAAAACAAGATACATGTGACTCAAAACTCTCGAAAGCATTACTAAAGATGATGGACATGTCGTTTCTGCCTGGATTATGTTTTCTAGCAATATTTTTCTTTTCTTTTTAAGAAGAACTCATGTACAGTACAAGTACCGTAAGGTGGTCAGGGTGCATAGTGGACATTCAAAGCAAATGGTGGAAAGTAACTAACTACATTTCCTGCACTACTGTATTTAAGTAGCCTACAGTTTTATGTACTTGTACTTTATTACTTATTAATTTATTACTAAATTATTTCCAATTTATGCCAGTTTTGACTCCCACTCCACTACAGTTCAGAGGGACCCCACCACATTTATCAGATAGCCATTGTTGTTTCTGTAGTGCGGGTCTCCACCAATCAGAAGGTCAGCAGGTCAATCCCCAGCTCCTCAAGTCCACATGTCGAAGAGTCCTTGGGTAAGATACTGAACCCCAGAAGTGTTCCCGAAGGCTGTGCCACCAGTGTGTGATTGAGTATTCAGATTAGATCCTGATGGACAGGTTGGCACCTTGAATGGAAGCCTTTCCTTCAGTGTATGAATGAGTTTGTGAATGGGTTAATGCTGACGTAGTGTAAAGCGCTCCGAGTGGTAGGTAAGCTAGAAAGATGGTGCATAAGTGCAAGAAAAAACTGTGAAGAGATGAAATTATCAATATTTCACAAAAGAAGGAGAAAAAGATAGAAATTTACATAGCAGATTATTCTGTCCTACCCCCATTAATGTTCTACCCCCCTCAGATTTATCTTGTGAACCACTGGACTAAACTACCTAACACCAACTACCCAACCTTGACCAGCTACAAAGAGTAATTTTACTTTACAAAGTTTCCTGATAATACTTATGTACTTTTATACACAGGACTTATCATGCAACACAAGACTTAAATGCAATACAATTTGCAAGTCTGTGAATGTTCTCATTCATCCAGGTCATATTCATTCTGGCAAAAATTGAATCGAAGGCAACTGGACTTAGATTTGTCTCTGAAGACGTTTCGCCCCTTATCCAAGTGGCTTCATCGGTTCGAACGCTACAGTCTAACTAGTCTTAAGGTTAAGTTAAGGTAAACCTGGGTCTTACAGTCTGACTAGTCCCCACTAGTCTGACAAACAGTGGAGTAAGACCCAGGTTTAAGGTAAAGGTTTAGCGTTCAAACCGATGAAGCCACTTGGATAAGGGGCGAAACGTCTTCAGAGACAAATCTAAGTCCAGTTGCCTTCGATTCAATTTTTGCCAGAATACAATTTGCACTTAACCCGATCGAAAATGTAATAACTTGGAACAATAATGTAATAAAATGTCCTGACTGGTATTGTAATAACAACCAAAATAATTAGGCTGCGTGCTCGCAGAAATTTGACAGTACCACTCTCAGTGCAAGTGATGCTAACTTTCCTCATCAGGAAATACATTACCAGGGGTGTAAAAAGCACCCAGGAATTATAGTTCAATTAAACTTCAAATTAAACTTTTGGTCAGGCCCCTCCTTTAAAACTAGAACATCTGTGATTGGATCCCCCATCATAATGATGGGGTGCAACTGAGTAAAAGTCAAAGTTTGTACTTTGTATTTAAGGATTGAGGACATTATTTTTCTTTATTTCAGGCTGGATTTGAAACCCTTTTTGAATGCAGAAATTTCATTAGATCAGGTGAGGCAAAGGAGGGACTTAATTCAATAAGCATCACTGTTGATAGAGATGACTGTTATTGTCATCTGATGATGCCTAATCTAAGATCCACTCTGGTCTAATCTTTGCACAACAACCAGTTAGCATGGGTATGGGTGGGTTCATTTCCCATTGATATGGATTTTAATTTCTTTGCCTGATAACGAGCCATTTGCCATCAGTTGTAAATTTCAAATTTTACATAAGCCTATAGAGTTTACATTTCCAAACATAAAATCAATGTCCAGTGTTTTCAGTAGGCTAACATGACACTAACAGTATTATACAGTTTCCATACTTGTACACTTAACATTTCCATGAAAAGAATCATACTTTTTTACATTATTACATTATCTGTCAACATTATTACAGCATTACTGGTAATGTTATTACATTATTGGGTTTTATTACATTTTCAATAAGGTCAAGTGTAAAATTTTATTACATTTACAGGCATTAATACATTTTCAAGAAATTATAACATACACTCCTGATCAAAATCTTAAGACCAGTTAAAAAATTGCAAGAATTTGCATTTTGCACTGTTGTATCTTAAGAAGGTTCTAAGTAGAGTTTAAAAATGCAAAAAGAAGAAATGGGAACAAGAGACCAAATGTTTTGAGCAGGCAATTTATTGAAAAGAACAATTTAACTGAAATAGGCTGTTCATCAGCTGATCAAAAGTTTAAGACCACATCCTTTAAAAGCCCAAATCTGTGCAAAAATTTGGATTCCATGTCATTTTCTGTCAAGTAATCACACTGTCAAGACCTCTTGATGGGAAAAGCAAAAAAACTCACTGCCTTGGAACGTGGCAGGATTGTTGAGCTGCATAGACAAGGCCTCTCACAGCGTGCCATCGCTGCTGAGGTTGGACGCAGTAAGACAGTCATTTTGCATTTCTTAAAAGATCCTGAGGTTTATGGAACAAAAAAATCAAGTGGTAGACCCAAAAAAATCTCACCGGCACTGAGCCGGAGGATCCGAATGGCTGTCCGTCAAGACACGGGACGATCCTCATCCCAAATTAAGGCCATTACTGGTGCTGACTGCAGCCCAATAACCATCAGACGGCATCTGCAAAGGAACGGCTTCAAAAACAAAAAACGTCTTCAAAGGCCACGTCTCCTTCAACGCCACAAAATTGCCCGTTTGGCCTTTGCAAGGGAGCACCAAACATGGGATGTTCAAAGTTGGAAGAAAGTTTTATTCTCTGATGAGAAAAAATTTAACCTTGATGGTCCTGATGGCTTCCAACGCTATTGGCATGACAAGGAGATGCCACCTGAGATTTTTTCAACACGGCACAGCGGAGGGGGCGCCATCATGATCTGGGGTGCTTTTTCCTTCAATGGAACAATGGAGCTCCAGGTTGTGCAGGGCGTCAAACAGCAGCTGGCTACGTGGAGATGTTGCAGCGGGCATCCCTCATGACTGAGGGCCCTCGTCTGTGTGGTGATGACTGGGTTTTTCAGCAGGACAATGCTGCAATTCACAATGCCCGTCTGACAAAGGATTTTTTTCAGGAGAATAACATCACTCTTTTGGATCATCCTGCATGTTCCCCTGATCTAAATCCAATTGAGAACATTTGGGGATGGATGGCAAGGGAAGTTTACAAAAATGGACATCAGTTCCAGACAGTGGATGCCCTTCGTGAAGCCATCTTCACCACTTGGAGCAACATTCCTACAAGCCTTTTGGAAACACTCGCATCAAGCATGCCAACACGAATTTTTGAAGTGATCAACAATAATGGTGGAGCTACTCATTACTGAGTCTGTTTTTGAGACTTTAATTTCTGTTTTAGGGTTTTTTTTGAGCTATGGTCTTAAACTTTTGATCAGCTGATGAACAGTCTATTTTAGTTGAATTGTTCTTTTCAATAAATTGCCTGCTCAAAACATTTAGTCTCTTGCTCTCATTTCTTCTTTTTGCATTTTGAAACTCTACTTAGAACCTTCTTAAGATACAACAGTGCAAAACGTAAATTCTTGCAATTTTTTAACTGGTCTTAAGATTTTGATCGGGAGTGTATTATATTTGGTTAAAACAATCTAAACTCATCCTGTCATGTTTCATGTCAGCAATGACTTTTTCAGTTTTCATTAGTCCAAGAGCAGAAGCTTTCCCTACCTTAACCAAGAGCTGCGAGTGCTAATACAGAACCATGAAAATGTTTTCATCATGCATTAGTTGCTACTCAACATATTAATAAGTACAGTCAGTGAACGTTTTGCTAATACATTCAGATCAACATTTTTGCAACTTGCAACATTTATTACTATGTTTCCTCATAATATTGACAAAAACGTATCTGACAGCATTTTGTTTCTTACAAAACATAATTGCTGCTGCCAGTTAATAGTGTATAATTGTAATATTCAGGAGTTTCACCTATTACCCCCTTTACACTTTGCACTGTGCGTCTCGTATCCAGATAACCTGATTACATTTACACATGGTATTAATATGTGTCCAGTGTCCACATTGTGATTCAAATGGAGATCGGCTCGATCGGTCCAGCTCAAAGAACCAAAGGTCACATCCTCCTCTTGTTTGCATCGCAGCCCAGTACCTGTTATAGCAGTTCACCACCATTTACCTGGCAAATGCTTCATAAATGGCCTGGTTGTGATATGAATTGACAAATTTCTCTTGTATACTTTTGTTGGACCAAATTGAAGGCACACACTTGTTCTTTACTCCATCTACAAGTGTCTCGAATATCCATTTTGCCAAGCTTTCTTGCTGCTTTCTTGCTAATCGCTTAGCTTGCTAATTGGCTAATGGCTATTTCCTCGTTGGTTTGGAACTTTTACATGATTACATATTTCCGTCAATGTAGTTGTAATATATGGATTCAAAATGCAATCCCATTTAGTTTTGTGTTCACCGAGGTCACAATTCATCTGCAATGCATTCTGGGTGCATTACATCTAGTACTTTCATGTTGTAAAGCACTATCTGATCACTCAAAATGCAATTTAATGCCAGATGTGAAGGAGGTTTATACTGAATGTCACAGTTCACACAAAGATCAGTTCTCAGCATGAAAAGTCCTTCTCACCTCGCAAAAACAGATGTATAATATCCACAGATGTCCTCTGTGTCTCTGTACTATTTTGGCCTTGGAAGAGCTTTATAAAGTCTGAGAAAATATCCTGGATTATCTCAGTTAGCCTTAGAGACAGCAAATTTATCACATAAAGCCAGTGTTGCCCACTGAAAGGTGTGGAGTTTGAAAGACATGGGTGTCTATCTAATGCAAGATGTCATTGGTAGCATTGGTATGGGTCCTGTAGAATCCAGTGTTTTTGGAAATTTACTCATCCAAGGGATATCTCCCATTATCCCGCTTTTTATTTATATATTCATTTATATTCGATGTTGTCCATTCTTTTCAAAACTGTCTCTCAAGTTCCCCAACTGTGAGGAGGTGTCATATTAGAATATGTCTTTAAAAACAACCACAGTTAACAAAAGCAGCATCAGGAACTCTGACTGACCACCCTGTCTTGGCTTACATGATATAATCTCAAGACCTGGGATGTGGACCTCAGTCACATGAACTGGACTTCATTCAGAATGTGATACCATCTTATTTTTGCACATGACAACGTAATACAAAATAAAGCAGACTTTGGTGTCATTCTTTAAGGCAGAATGAGTAGGATTTGTCCGTTGCAGTTTGTAAACACATAATTCAAGGTTGGCCTGTCCTCCCCAACTCAACGACACTAGCCAGCAAGTTCAGCAGTCTTCAGTCCAGCTACCTAATGGGCATAGTACAGTATTTACAGTTACAGTTACCCGCTACAGTTTTTAGCAGGTCATAAGTGATGATTATTATATGATTATTTTATTTACACATAGTTTTTTAGGAAAATTGGCTTGCAGTTACATATACAGAATAAGTATTCAGGCCTGATCTGCTGGAAGCTCAGCAGCACTTGGTTAGATGAATTATTTTTAATTTAATATACTACCTCTTTATATATGCTAAACTAATTAGGATGTTTCCATTTTGTAATGGTGTCAAATCAGGTAAAAGTGTTTTTAGGGCTTAGAACTCAGTTCATGGATTAAGATATGAATGTCAAGACTGGAGACTTGCGATTCAAGAATGTGATTCACATTATCCCACCTCTATATTTAGATGTTTCACATTTCACCCAAATAGCTTCTACTACTACGATAACACTACTGATAAATGTGAACTTGTATGAGTAAATCTCCCTGGGAGCATGACTCCACTCCAGGTGACCCCTCCAAGAGAATGTAAATGGTTTCGTTAGAGAACCAATAGTTGTGGTAAAGCTGTAAGCAGATGTTTAGCAGATTTCACTGCTTTTATGAAGACTGGTACATTTGGACATTAAGGACCCTTTTTCAAACTGCTCTCCCTCACTAGCACTTAACTATGGAGTATCTCTCCACATGAAACTACCGTCACAGCTGTGGATTGTTAAGGGGTGGGTATAAATAAACAAGTAAATTGTGGGATACACTCACCGCTCTCAGGAAACATCCATTACCACGGATACTGATAGACGCCTTGCTTCTGTTCCTGTCAGCTCCTGAGCCCAGCTGTTGTGTAATATGTTGTTTTTGCTGTTTCCCTGCAAATGAAGAATGTCTCCATGTCTCAAAACACTGAAGGTACGTTGTAAACTTTTTAAATGCATGCATGCATAATAACCTAGACCCTTGTAACAAAACTACAAAACTGATGGTTGCACATAAATTATGGAGGCAACAAGCTGGATCAGTGCAGAAATAGTTTCATTGGGATGATGGTTTAATGTGAATGAATGCAAACTAAACAGAGGCAGGAGTATAGGAGAAGCCTAGAGCAAAAAAGGAAGAAATAATTTTATTTTCTGTAATTTTATCAAAGAGAAGAAAGGTGAACAGGTCAAGGAGTGAATTTAAAAGAATTCTTATGTATTTCACTACTTTACTTGTAGAGGATAAATATCTCCTTACTTAGGCACCCTCACTCATCTTTTCTGTTCTCCCCCATACTGTTTTTGTTAGTTCCCCTAGTTTCCCCTCCTCTGACTCACTTTATTGCTCCACTTTCCTCCCCAACAAGGATTTACAGGATTATTCTGCACCCACAGCCTCAATGTGGCAAAACCAAGCCTCTAGGAACAGTTTGGGATTATGAGGTGATTTTAGCATAGTGGCCACACTCTGTATAGCAGCATCACACAGGACAAAAAGGCCTTATCCCTATCGATGATCATTAGAAAAGGAGTGGCTGTAAAAAAGTTAATACATTTTTCTAAACATCGCAAATATGGTGACATGATAGTATGATGAGAATTTGATCCATTTTGTGCAATAAAAGGAAGTTAGTCGGAGGAAGTCTCTAATGTGAATGCTCTCAGTCGGCTCTAGTACTGAACACAAGCTCTATGGGGCAAACATATTGAAGCCTAAAATTTTCATTCCCAGTGAACAACTGTTGTAGCAGTGAATGGGGCACCATCTTGGTATATGGTATTCAGTTCCTCTAAGTACACCAGACCTGTTGAAGGAGACTGGGACATGGCCAGACACAGGTCTTGGTGTATGGGATACAACACACATGCAGTGTAACTGAAGCTGCAGTTGTGCAGTGCAACTGGCTCAATTTTGGTGAGTGCAGACCAGATTTTACTGCATGTGTTGTACCCCAAAGACATGATGTGTTGTTAATGCGTGACACATCCGTTTTCAATAGACCTTTTTCATACATTAGTGGGCAAAACATGCATCCCCCACTGATCCACAAAAGAAAAGGGCAGTGGGATGCAGAGGGTGTACACAGAGCTGACAAGAGAAGAGCAACAGATGGGAAGTCCGGGAGGAGGGAACTCAGGAGACACCGTATGACAGGTGACTGACATACTGACAAAGGCGCTAGCCCGAAGGGGCTGAAAGGCAGGTGCTACCTAACATACCATAATGACTAGAAATGCTGCCCTTCTGTCTTCTGTCCTTCTCTCTTTGTTCTGGAGACAACATAGGAGAAGGCATCGACAGCAGCCACGACCCTTACCTCAGCTGGACCAGCATTGGGGATCCACCCCCACAAGGAAACAAAGACAGAAAAAGATAACTGCGCTTAATCTATCAAAAATAAACATCCATAAACAAGCTAATATATAAATGGGCTATAAAAGGGCTCCAAAGCATGCACAAATAATCCCAGGTTTAAAGGGCAACCTTGTTTTGTAGATCTGTGCAACTGGAATTAATCAGATATGAAGCCATGTGAGGTGCTGTCTTTGTGGCAGTGGCCCCGGGTTTGAATCCAGCCTGAAGCCCTTACTACATGTCGTCCCCTCTGTCTCCGCCTTTCAACACTGTCCCTCTAAATAAAGAAAAACCTTCTCCAAAAAAAAAATGAAATTTAAAAAGAAGATATGAGGCCATGTTAATACACAACCATGACGGGTGACATATAAAGTTTTAATCCATGTAACAAATACATAACAAGTGATTTTTTTTTAGTGTTTTGAAGAGGTAACTCCATTCTACACAAACATGCTTCGGCAGCATGTAATGACAAAGAGATTGTTGGAAAAACAGTCATAAACAAAGAGTCCTACACAAAGTATTGTACGTTGACCTGTCTTCTATCAGTATCAGCTATTTGGGATAAAGCAGATGATCCACAAGGATTATGCTTCCAGTGACCACTGACAAACACTTTACAAGAACCTTTGCTAGAATTGTTTGGTCACTTAAAGACACACTTGAGAAGAGAAACAGGCTGATAGCCAGAATTGAGAGTCTCTTTCCTTTTTTTGATTTTATTACAATTATTGTATACATACTGGTACATACTTGAATTTTGTCTTCTGCATTTAAC
The DNA here is from genome assembly GCA_947000775.1 of Pterois miles. Classification (NCBI taxonomy): domain Eukaryota; kingdom Metazoa; phylum Chordata; class Actinopteri; order Perciformes; family Scorpaenidae; genus Pterois; species Pterois miles. The sequence continues at coordinate 3,719,787 of CAMQGK010000058.1, read as the reverse complement.
CCATCGTAAGCATTTTAGAGGCAGTGAGCTACTGTAAAGACAGTGTCTCTGCAGCTCTTTAAACTAAACCACCACAGCATTTTACCTGTGAGTCTACTGTTGCAGCGGATGGGTTTATATTGTAGTAAATGGAAAGCCAGGTGCGTCTCATACTGGCACTCAAGGGTGCGCTGCAGTATTGAATGCTGATGGCCATGACAAAGCATCGGTATTTGACACCCCGAGAATGAGAATGGGCTGGCTGAGCACACAACCCTGGAGGGCTCTGATGGTCAGCACTAGAGTGGAGGAGGTGTGACCGCCAATCGGAACTGACTGGGGTCTGTTTGTGAGGAAGTCCAGTATCTAGTTACAGAGTGTTGCTTGAGTACCAAGTTTGTCAGCTTGTAAGTTTATGTTTCATGGGGCTGATTGTATTAAATGCGTGGAGATGATCCTCTGTGGATCTGCTGGCTGTGAATGCAAACTGGTGAGGATTCAGTCTGGCTTGGATGTTGCTTTTGATGGAGCACGTACTGGTAATCAGAAAACACATCAGAATGGGGTGAGTGCCACTGGGTGCTAGTTGTTGTTTAGACCAGACAATGCAGACTTTTTCGGGACACGGCCGGTGATGCTATCTTGATGCAGGTGGGAACATTCTCCTATGACAGTGATTTGTTGAAAATGTCAGTAATGGTTAAGTCTAGCTTGGCACATGTTCTTAGAACATGACTAAGGATGCTGTCAGGCCTAGCAGCTTTACTCCGAATCACTCTCAGCAGTATTCCTTTTACAGCTGCTGTGGATTCTAAGCGTGGCCAGACCTCTGGAGGCGGGGGAGGCATGGCAGCTCATGCTTTGTTGAAGAGATTAACGTGAGCACAGAAGATGGTGAGCTCATCTGGCAACGTGGTCTCACACATGATGGAGGTGTGCCTGCTTTTGTAGCCTTTTTCCACAGTGACAAGATGATAAATAAATAAAAGTAAATATTTGTAAAATAAAAAAAGAAAAAAGATTAGGTGTTGTATGTGACAACATTTTGTATTCGAAAATAAAGAATAATGTGAAATTTAGCAAAATGGCCAATCTAACTAACAGTAAGCAAATAATCTGTCTGTCAGTCTATCCTGTGTGTTATTCACTTATCTTTAGAACGGTTCATCCGATCCGATCAACTTCACACTTGGCGGGTGTATTGCTGGGGACCGAAAGGCTTGCAGTCACAAATTTGGTACAAATTGGACATGCAACATGTTTAATATTATTAAACTCTGAATAAACAAACACACAGCATGCTGTGTAGCTGTGGGAGTGGGGCTTCAAGGCTCTGCATGCTGTGACGAATATGTCGTTCACAGCACGAGCCCCTGACAAGAAGCAATACCGGGAGGCTACCGGGAGGCTAGAAATCATCACACGCTCCAAATGGGCACGCACTCCAAATGGCTGCAGCTCACTTTACAGTTGAACTCTTCTTCACTCCCATGGAGTCAACACCAGCAAGTGTATTTCACCAGTGTGACCATAATCTGTGACCTGTGTATCTTTTTACCCCCCTGAGTACTTCCCCGGTGTAAGGCTTGATACTTATAATACGCTTACCGCCAGTACACCTATTTGGAAATTACCTCCATTATATGTATTTGACCAAAGTTTCTGACTGCGAGTAACCTTGAACTAGGTGTCAGGGTGGATATAGTGATTTGAGGGCCCCAAGCAAAGGTTGTCTTGCTTTGCTTTTCACCCTCTCTAAGATAAGATAAGATAAGATAAGATAAGATGAACCTTTATTAATCCCCGGAGGGAAATTCGGGAATTTTGGTATTGGTAGTGGTAGAAGAAACGGATAACTCAAAACCTTTTTTTCTGAAGTAAAACTATGAACCATTAATAGCATTAACTATTAATACTGCACAGTACTGCATTCAATTTTACAGCAGGTGAAAAGTGTCTTTATCAGCACATTGTACTTGCATTTTATTAAGGTTCAAGGTGGAATTTTAAATTGTAATGTGATGTTTGATAGTTTACATAACAATAATGCATCATATTTAATGGTTATATTTTGTGATTCGAATCTGAATCTGCAACTTAAATAGTTGTATTTGTCTATCAGGTGAATGTATTACAACAAACTTTAACTGTAAAGTAGAAGTGCACACTACTGCTGAGTTGCATATCTTCAGTGCTTTTTCAGGGTACAAGGAGTTAGGATAGTACTGTGGTATGGTACATTTTTTGGTTCCCTTAATAGTGTTTGCAGTTCTTGAATGCAGCCCCTTACCTGGCTCCTCCTCCACCAACCCACTAATCGGCCAGGTTACTGTATATAAGGCACCTGGGGCCTGTTAAGATCTCTTGTTACTACCTGGTATGTTGTTGTAGAGGTGGTGTTGCTGCAGGTATGTGACACTGCTGTTTTAAACTGTAGTTTGTCTTTTAAATTGTGTGTTTTTTTTTTTTTTGGTTTTAGCTGTTACTGTGTGACACTTACCTTCCCTGGCACACGTTCCACTGCTTCTGCTGAATAATTCTGTGTGATGCCCCATGGTGGCGAGTAGGGTGTCTCGGTATTGTTATATGGCAGCATTTTTAGCCCTGTTAATATTTATTTCATTGTAGGCTGACCTAAAATAACACTGCTGTTTTTGCCCCCTTATTTGGACTCATTGTTTTCACCCCTTATCTATACGACTATGCGAAACAAATAGACTGCACCATAGTTTTACTGGGAGGATTGCTCCGTTGCACCCTGAGTGAGTTCGTGGTAGCATCCTCCTCGGTGTAGTCTGCCTCCAACAGTGGCCTCAGCGTCGTTTTCTTTAGTTTAATTTTGGACTGGCAGCTGTACTATTTTAAGGTCACAATAGATTTAAAATTTTGTATTAGGCCTTTTTAAATACTGCTAATATAAAGAATAATTTTAATCACCTCATATTAGTTGTAACTTCTCACCTGTTTAATCATCTCTTTTTCCCTACAGCTCCAGTCCCATCTTATTTGGTGCTTTTTCTTTGATTAATTATAATAAAATATTTGACTTTTGCAAACGTGTCTCTGCGTCATCAGTAATGAATCTGTGCGCCTTATCCATTTACCACAAAAGTATTCAAGGTTTTGTTTAGTATTTCCTGGGGTGCAAGTCCCCAGGTCGCGTTGTCAGCTATTATACTATATACCAACCTACTATATTTTTCATATCCATCTAAACATACTAAATCTGATGGGTGCATATTTTGAATAGGCACTGCACTAGTTACTTAAAAATTACTACATTATGTACTTTGTAAGTGGAATCTTCAGTATGTCTCTAAATTTTAGCTAGCTGTTCTCAAATGGAAAAACAGAAGTGCTTTATGGAGACAACAGAACAGCACAAGATTTAGAAGACAACTAACCCACGTCATGAAGTGCTCTGGATGTAATGTTGACATTACTTTAGTTGACTTTCTTTCTAAAGTTTATACACTATGTATGAGTGCGGGATAAATGTCAGATGCTTCGCTTCCCTGTCTTCTGTATTTCACTTAAAGAATGTTATTTCCATTTGGTATTAGCCCACCTTTTATCTGCTTCTCTCAAGTTAAACCAGTCAGTGAAAAGTAGGCTATTAGAGGTAGAGTGTGGTATAACTTAATGATCACAGTGCTGCACAGGTACAGTAATGGCATGTCAGCACCAACTGTTACTGCTACATTCATACAGCCAGTCAGGGGTGGAGTGGTGGGTGGGATGCATCTAGGGCTCCAACCCTAAATGTTTTCCCAAAAGCCACAAATCTTAGTCTATTTTCAAAATACCTTCAACTTGGTACCATTTCCCCACGGTCTCTCTTACCAGGCCGGTATATCAATGGTGTAAAAGTTCTATTACTGTTACCTATGTCCGCCCTAACATTGTCATGGGGGGTTGTATTATGCTACTAATACTACTACGCTATTAATGAAATGTAATAGAATATCATTGAGCAAATGTTCCTCTGTTGGCTTAATATTAAGTTCAGAGTATAGAACAGATTTGCCAGCTTGCCTCTTTTCAGGTAGCAGGAGTGAAAATGAGTCATCCGCAGCATTTGTTTTGTTGTGGTTTCAGACTGAGGAAGACAGCTGAGAACACTTAAATTCAAAATGGGATGAGGCTCTACATGACTTTTTTCCCTTGGCAGCTATTTTTTCCTGAAATGATACAGATTTTTAGGCATTCTACACTGCTCAAAAAAATGAAGGGAACACTTAAATCACACATCAGATCTCGAACGAATTATTTGGGTTGAAAGTCTTTACTGATGTACATTGTATAATTTGTTGAAAACAAAGTGAAACAGTCAATGAAAACCAAAATCATCAACTCCATTGAGGGCTGGATTCAGGAGGAACCTATGGCCCACTGCACCAGGTGGAACCCAGGGCCCACTGCCTCAGGAGGAACCCAGGGCCCACTGCACCAGGAGGAACCTATGGCCAACTGCACCAGGAGGAACCTATGGCCCACTGCACCAGGTGGAACCCAGGGCCAACTGCACCAGGAGGAACCCAGGGCCCACTGCATAAGGAGGAACCTATGGCCCACTGCACCAGGTGGAACCCAGGGCCCACTGCCTCAGGAGGAACCCAGGGCCCACTGCACCAGGAGGAACCTATGGCCAACTGCACCAGGAGGAACCTATGGCCCACTGCACCAGGTGGAACCCAGGGCCAACTGCACCAGGAGGAACCCAGGGCCCACTGCATAAGGAGGAACCTATGGCCCACTGCACCAGGTGGAACCCAGGGCCCACTGCCTCAGGAGGAACCCAGGGCCCACTGCACCAGGAGGAACCTATGGCCAACTGCACCAGGAGGAACCTATGGCCCACTGCACCAGGTGGAACCCAGGGCCAACTGCACCAGGAGGAACCCAGGGCCCACTGCATAAGGGGGAACCTATGGCCCACTGCACCAGGTGGAACCCAGGGCCCACTGCCTCAGGAGGAACCCAGGGCCCACTGCACCAGGAGGAACCTATGGCCAACTGCACCAGGAGGAACCTATGGCCCACTGCACCAGGTGGAACCCAGGGCCAACTGCACCAGGAGGAACCTATGGCCAACTGCACCAGGAGGAACCTATGGCCCACTGCACCAGGTGGAACCCAGGGCCAACTGCACCAGGAGGAACCCAGGGCCCACTGCATAAGGAGGAACCTATGGCCCACTGCACCAGGAGGAACCTATGGCCAACTGCACCAGGAGGAACCTATGGCCCACTGCACCAGGTGGAACCCAGGGCCAACTGCACCAGGAGGAACCCAGGGCCCACTGCACCAGGAGGAACCTATGGCCCACTGCACCAGGTGGAACCCAGGGCCAACTGCACCAGGAGGAACCCAGGGCCCACTGCATAAGGAGGAACTTATGGCCCACTGCACCAGGAGGAACCCCCCTCCCAGACCATCACTGACCCACCACCAAGGCAGTTATACAGGATGATGTTAGAGGCAGCATAACTTTCACCATGACTTCTCCAGAATCTTTCACACCTGTCACATGTGCTCACTGTGAAGAGAACGGGGTGCCATTAGTGGATCTACCACTTCTGCTGTTCTCTGGCAAATGCCAATCATGCTGCATGATGCTGGGCTGTGAGCACACCACATGTAAAACCATTCCCTTTTTGGGGGTTGTCTTGCTGCTGCCTCTCCATTTTATCCGTTGTCACTTTCATTTGCATCAAAGCAGGTGAAAGTGATTCACAATCACTTGTGATTCCTAAATGGACAGATTGACATCCCCGAAGGTTAAATAACTTAGTGTTATACTGGGACGATTAAGTGTTCCCTCAATTTTTTCGAGCAGTGTAATATCAAGAGTGGAGTGTGTCTGAACCATATTATGGTTAATGGAACTAGTTCATTTAAAGGTTCTCTATAACAGTCATTCCTAAAGACTGGGTTGGGACCCACAGGTGGTTTTCAGGAGATTAAAGTTGCCAAATAAGTTTGCATGATTTCTTTCTGAGTTTTTTATTTGAAATTGACATTGAATCCAATATGAAAGGCTAGCGTACATTCTGTTTGTTTAACTGAGAGGAAAAAAATGGCCTGATAACTGCATAACTGTATATTATTTACCTGATGAAAATAAATGTGGCTTTTGAAAAATTTTTGCCATACTGCAGTATGACTTTTTTTTCATGAAAATTTTCATCATACAGTAGTGTGACTTTTAGCATGATTTTTTCAACATACTATAGTATGTTTTTCATAGTTTCATAATTTTTCAACATACTATACCATTTTTTCATGACATTTTTCAACATCAGCAACAGCTTTTTTTAAAATTATTTTTCAACATTCTGTATTATACTATTACCTCATTTTAAAGAAAATGTTCGACATAGTATAATTGGCTTTTTTCAGCATTTTTTACATACTATAATATGACTTACATACTATAATATGACTTATTCCCATGACAATTTTCAACCTACTATACAATAATAATTTTCATGTAAATTTTTGACACATTATACTGACTTTTTTCAACATACTATGACAATTTTTTTCATGAAATTTTTCACCATACTATAGTATGCCTTTCTTTCATTAAACTTTTTGACATACTAAACTAGAGCTTGTTTTTCATGAAAATTGTTGAACATATTATACTATGAACGTCTTGAAAAATTTCAAACTTAATATAAAATACTTTGACTTTTGTCATGACATTTTTCATCATACTGTAGTATGACTTTTTTCTAAAACTTTTTGATATATTACCAGCTTGATATATAATAGCTTTTTTCATGAAAATCTTCGACATACTATATTATAAACCCTTTTCTTGAAATCTTTCAACACACTATACTACGGCATGTTTTTCATCACAGTTTTCACCATGATGCCTGGCAAAACCTGCCAGGAATTATGAAGTCTATCACTCCTAATGCTCATTTGACACCAAATTTACTATGCATCATCCTCAGACTGTCCTCCACAAACAGTCCAGCCAGATTTTTGAATGATCAAAAATTCAGCCCACAGTGCATCAGAATGTTTTAGGGTGAACAGTCCTGGACACAGCCACCGCAAATTTTCAATTAATAAAGCTCCAATGAAAATTAATGAAACCTATTTTGAGGACACGGTAGATGTAGCGTGGTAAATTTCTGAATTTTATCTCAAAAACTGCATTTTTGGCAGTATTTTCAATTCTATCCTCTTGTGAACCACTGCAGTCAATGGAAATCAAGCATTTTTCAACATCATTTTGTCACTTATGGAGGATTCAACCTTTTTAAGATAAACTAGAGACACCTCTATGTTGTCTAAATGAAGTTAGCTATTTTTCTGAATTGTCTTGAAAACTGAATTTTTTGTTCTATTTTGAAATCTGCCTTTACCTGGAACCCTGACGATTACCTCAGACATTGCGATGTAGATGTGAAATGGTTGTTTCCCCCGAGCAGTAAGCTCACTAAGATAGGGACTTCCCGTTAGTGTGAGACCTGACTGAGGCAAAACCAACATGCTAAAGTGTTAAAGGATTAAAGACGATGGCTCATCCTGTACTGATCATTTTCCTCCTTCTTCTTCCTACTCCTAAAAATGTCCAGCCCCAACCCACAGCTGCACAGCAGCTATAATCTTTCATTTGTTATACTGACTGCTATACAAATGAAATATTAAGGAGATACCACTGCTTTCAAACATAATTTAGAAAGTATGCAATGATTGGACATTTAAATTGAAATGGTCCATAGTTTTTGTAGAAAAACACAAATCCTAATGATTAAAATATGATCAAAATTCAAAAATCCATTGCCAAAATTGACACCGGCTATTATACAAATCAAACAGACTCTCCACTAATTTTATAGCTGGTGAAAGTTGGGGAAGAGATGGGTAAGTGTGGGTGAAATTTAAGATATAATGAAATCATGATATGAAGAAACCAAATAGGATAGAGTTTAATAAAATATTACACTATAAATTCAATATTGAGACATATTTTAAAATATTGATGTTAAATAACATGTAATAATTTAAATACATTAAGGTCATTGCTAAGTCACTATATCCTTCCAGATACTAAACGCTATCATAGAAATATTATACACAGCTTTAAATAAATCAAGTGAATGCGGTGCTCCAGAATAAAACTAAGCAGGCTGGGTAGAGTACTTACCAACTTCACTGTCTTTATTTTATGTCTATAAAAAATTGTCTTTAAATCCTGCATGAATAATGCAACCCGAATGACAGAGAGTTAGCTAAAAACTAAAGGTCACTAATGCAGAGTGAAATACTTTTTTCATGCAGTCACTACTGTTTATGGAAAGCATCTCACACTGCCTTTAAAACACAGAAATAAAATGATCTATTATGACTATCACAATTTATTAGGATTTCAGTTCCACTTTCTGATAAGGCATACTTTATAAAGGGTTTATCATTTAGAAACATGTCTTTGGTAATGTTGATAAATGATTTCATATTTGATGCATCAGTAATAAGCCATTATTAAAAACCTTTGTGTACATCCTCCTTCAGTAGGAAACTTCTATAAATATTTTCTGTTTTCACTACTATTTACTCAGCCATTGATTTGATCAGTTATGTACTCAGTAAAGTAATTGGTGTGAATGCAGAGCAGTTGTTTTGCTATCAGGGGGATAACTTGAGCACATATTAGATCAGACAGGTCAGATTATCAAAACTGACAGAACCAAAGGCCAGAGCAACAAAAATAAAAGTTGTAATAAATTGTTCTTCATTCATTGGGAGGACGGTTCACTCTTACGCCAGTAGTAAGAACAAGTAGGGTTGTGGTCGTTTTGGCTTATTACTGATCTCTGAAGCACTAGTGAATAATGTATTAACCATTAAGACAGCATACTTTGTATAGTATGCCTAATCATAAAGTAGTAGCACAATTTCTTATGCTGGTAGCAATTGGAATTTTTTTAAATGGACAAATTTAAAAAAGGAAATACTGTAAAGGAGCCAATCTAAAGGTGCAGATGTACTCAAGATGATATGTGACCCAGTGTTTCTCATTTTAAGAGCAATGTGCTTAGGAATGAGGACTTGTATGGAGGCTGCTGGATCTCAGCAAGGTTATGGTGAACTGAAAACCTTCCAATATCAGTAGCTTAATATCAGTAGCTTATAGCCTATAGATATAGATCTAGCCTATATCCTTTTAGTCGGTTAGCTCCAGCTGTATCATCTCTTAAAAGCTTTTCTCTGCCATCATTGTTTACCAACCTTAAATGAGCTATATACAACATTCAGAGTCTGGTTCTGGGATCGCCTGCACACAGCTCTCACTACAAGCAAACATGGAGGTGGCTGAGCTGAACTGGCAGCAGTGCTAACGGTGCCAGCAGCACTAACAGCACCAACAGTGCTGAGGGAGCTAACAGTGTTAATCTGGATAGGAACCCTTAGGAACACTTAGGCAATGGCAATCAGCGGTAACCACCATATGAGTACAGTGCAGAGCGGCGGCAGTGATTAGCTAGTCATCGGGACGTAAAGGGAGGGAATCACATGCACTAACATGCACACATAGCCGGCCCGGCTACTAAAACAAAGAACAGAAAAGCTGATTACAACAAACGCAGAGGGAGTGTGACCTCATTCTCTGCTCAGGTAGACATTAGCCTACTATATATTTACATAGCAAATAGTTGTTTGCAGCTATATTAATGTTCTGAATGTTGTACATAGAACCTTTAAAGAATATTATGCCCAAAGTGTTCTATACACCAATACAATCATATACCTTTTGTATGGAGGATAAAGTGGTGCTTTGTGACTGTTACAACTGTCCTGAGTTACAATAAGTCAAAACATTTAAGGATACAAACACAAAATGTCTAATTTTTTAACAGCATGGCTCCACTGACAACCATTGCAAAGTCTTTGGTCACATTCAGATGTGTGATTCTCTGTGAAGGGACTGCCGCTCCTGCCAATCATGCTGCTGAGAAGTTTGATCTGATGGAGTCCTCTCGTAACTGGCGATGCTTCCCAGTGTCGCACTCTTCACTTTGTGTGCGACGCTCAATGGTAATCCTGTAGTTTTTTCTGCGGAGGAATAGATCACATTAAAGGAAAAATCTTGTTTTTCAATTTTTTTTCTGTAAAACAAAGGTTAGCCATTTCAGCCATTTAACACCCTACTAAGCAAAATCACTGAGAGTTAGCGAAGCAGCGACTAAAACAGTCTTATTACTTATTTGGTGGTGAAAACCTGAACATCTTTATCTACACCATGTTATAAAAGTCCATTACATTTTGCAAAGTGACTCTTTTTCAGCTTTAACCTATTATACATGTACTGTACTTGCATGAACACGGTACTTTCCTATGTAATACACATTTCTGCAGTGTCACTGCATCCCCAGTTCTCAGCAATTAGATTGGTGATTAAAATGTAATTAGAGAATATTGTTAATCGATTTCTAATTTCTTATTCAATGGCATAAAAGTAGAGTGGCCCTGAAGTACAAAACACAAAAGCAAAACAGAAAATACAATGGCAAAAGAGCATGAAAGCAACCTCCGCTTGTTGTACTGCAATATAACCCTGCCTGTGAGAGGCAGCAATGTGCCGCAAGGCATTCAGTCTGCCAGAAATCCAAAAAAGAAGTACTTCCATTTCTCGCAGACTGCCAGACAATGCATCCAATCAGCGATGAGGAATCACTGTCCGATAAGTACCTACCTATTCCGGTCTGAGTCTCATCAAATGCCATTGTGTTTTGCGGATAGCAGTTCGCACTTCAGGACCACCATATAAAAGAGTGTCTTGGCCTTTGAGTGGTGGACAGGTGGACATGTATAACTGATGGCTGACCTTCTTCACAGTAGTTGAACACAGCAGTATTAGTACACATGAGCAGATAAATATCACCTATTGTTACCTGAAAAAGTAGAATGCTATAAGCATTGCGGTTCCCAGAACAGCTCCTACTATGACTCCAGTTAAGGCCGATACTCCGAGTCCACCTGTTTGGAAAAGCAGTTATCTATTAAAACATGTACTCCATCATACATACTGTGGATAATATATAAATTCCAGATTTCACAGGAGACTGTGAGCAGTGGTGTTTGTTTACATGATTTGTCCGTTATCTCTGTGTGTGCTTTATGTCTTCCTCTCAGGGTGAAATGGTCAGTGTTGAAGGCAGGCAGCACCTGAAAAGTTCCATTTTCACCAAAGTAGTTGGCCACCACCTGTAAGTTAGTATACGATATTATCATCCCTGCATGCACATTAATCATCTTCTGCCTGTCAAAGAAAGATGTCACAGTGTTTGAATTTTGCTTCTTCTTACCTCATAGGTTCCTGCCTCAACATCTGTCATGGCCATCAAAGAGAAATCCCCATTTCTGTCACCATTGACATCCATAGATACCTGGCCAGCAATTCCTGTCCACCAACATGAAAACACCACTTAGCTGCACTCCCAAGAAAATGTTAGCATATAATATTTCTTCTTTGTTGTTCTTGATTATTCGGGTAATGTGTTATTGTCCTATTTCAGTCACTGTGGGTGTATGTGTGTTAATGTCCCAGCCACAAGATGGCAATAGCTACATTAGAAGTACAGTATGGGAACCAGGCAAGTCACTGAATTTTCCAAAACATGTTCCTGCTAAATATTTCACAATAAAAGTCTTGTTAAGAAATTAGGGGATTATACCCACTGAAATGTTTCATGGCCTTTACTTTGGAATGGATGCTGGAAGTATCGAGTTTGTATTAACAACATTATACCGTAACAAATATCTAACAGGGCAAACTGCAGCAGATCAGAAGTTACACACACACACACACACACACACTTTTATTTAAACTTCAAATGTTCACTGAGGTCACCCACATTCACAGTGATGCTGAGTGACAGACAAGTCAAAAGATTAAAATCTTGTATATACAGGGATATACTGTATAGATACAACTTGATGCAGTTGTGTCTCGATGATCAGACACCTGCATAAGACGCATCGTCAGAACCTGTGTTCATTTGGCCGTCAACTCTTAAGCTATGTTTGTTTTGTTCTGACTGTTATTTGAGTTATTGTGTTTGTTTTTTTAACATAACTCTGACATTGTAAACAATCTTCAACAAACTAAATATTTGGATGAACCCAAAACTAATTTTTATTTTTTATGCCATTACCTCTTATTAGTTGGGCCATTCCTACATGTGTGGCCTATTTGACATGAACTGCTGTAATTCTTAAATGCATTGTGCAGTTAGCAGGAAAACATAGTGAGTATTTTAGTGATAAATGTTGTTTCTCCAACATGATAAATTGAAACAACATTTTAAAATATTGAAGTGACAAAGTCAGACCTTGCTAAAGTATGCACTCTGTTTTCTAGTTAGCTGCTGCCATTTTAAATCATAAGCTAAAACACATTGTGATTAAAAATGAGTACAAACTAGAAAATGTTAGTGTCGGAAACACTCAAATAAGCTCAAATTTGGTCTTATTAACATAGCTACTCTATGGGAGTCACAATGAAATTTGAAGTGAAGGAAATGAACATGTGGTTGACGTTGAGCGCTCCAGAGTTGCAGTGGCTGTTGGATGTATAAATTTAAAAGGAGTTGAAATATCGCAGTTGAAATGTCACCCTAGAAAGGATTTAAAAGTTCACACTAAAAAAAATGCTGGGTTATTTATCTACCCAAATGCTGGGTTGAGCCTGGTGGGGTATTTTATTGTTTTTTTTCCCACGGTGCTGGCTAGTTTTTGTGCAGGGTAATTATCAGTGACAGTTGAGATGATGCAGCCCTCCTCTTTCCACTACTACCATGTCCACGTGGTCCCTTAGCAGGAGCTGGGATATCAGGCAAAAATATCAAACCAATATTGTGCCAGTGTTTGAGACAGTGCTTTCAGCAATCTTCCACCTGTCACATTGGAGAGAAACTGAGTGAAAAAACTTACGTAATGTAGATTTAAGAATAGTATAACCAGCCAAAAACATTCAAATGAATCCCCTGAATCCCCCACCCCCTTCACTGGTATTGCGGGGCTCCGGGCCCCTTCCTCATCTGGTGCTTCCTCTCCTGTGATGTCATCTTTCGAAATGGCGGAGGGAGAGCGCCTCATCCACTAAACTCAAAAACTCGCCACACGCTTTTTCTCTTCTCCTCTGGCTGTTTCCCATACCTTTAGCAATGCCCAGGAGTCCATGCAGTTCGGCCAAACTCAATTGTACTCAACTTTCCATGGCGCAGCGGCAGAACTGCCTTCAGAAAATCGATACTTGCACTGCGGCCAGACCGGCCATTTTGTGTCATCCTACACAGGTAAAGGAGATCCAGGAATGTCCTCTTGTCCTTTACTCCACACTGAACTCTGCCTCTCTGAACAATCACACTATATTCACAGTATTCATCGACTTCTGTGCTGACTTCCAACTTCCTGGATTGCACCATCGCCACCCAGCTGGGGATTGGCCAGGAGCCCTTGATTAAACCCATAAAGGCCAGTGCACTCGACACTCATCTCCTCTACTCAGTAATGAACAGAACAGTTCCCATCTATCTGGGCATGTCAGATAATCACCATGAAACTCCTAATCTGTAATCTGTTACTTTGGGTTAACCTTGGCTCTGCTGACATAATCCACACATTGATGGGGTGACAGGAGCTACTTTAATGTAGAGCCATCACTGCCAGTCTGTTTATCTTAGATCTGCTCTGCCTATTACTCCCAATGATCCTATCACTTCTTGGTTCCCTGAGCTCTCTAAGGTGCCTCCAGAATACTTGGAAATCAAGGCGGATATTAACAAGGCTCCTCGCTGCCTCCCCATTGTCTGAACAATATTGGCAGAGGGACAAGGCCCACTGACCATGTATTGACCATCAAATTCTCAATAACATCACAGTAATGAACATGTACCCTCATCCACTCATCTCTTTTGCATTTGAACTTGAATGGGCTACCATCTTTTCCAAACTTGACCTTGAAATGCTTAGAAATCACTTGGTTTGTATCAGGAAGAATATGAATAGAATAGAGCCTCCAAGACAACTACTGACAAGAGTACCTTTTCATGCTCTTTGGTCTAACCAATGCTGTTTTCCAAGCATTTGTTGTGGGAAGAGGCACATCAGGTAAGAAAAATATCCAGAGGCTTCTGGAGAACCAGTTCTTTGTTAAAGTGGAGACATATGAGTTCCATGTCTCTTTCCATGTGTCTTCTCTGGGATTCATCATCAATGCCAGCAGCATACAGATGGATGCAGCCAAGGTCAAAAAGGTGATGGCCTGGCCCATCCTCTTCTCCCGTAACAAACTTCAACATTTCCTAGGGTTTGCAAATTTCTTCATTTCTTTTTTTAAAAGATAATTTTTGGGGCATTCATGTCTATTTAATAGTGAGAAAGGAGAGAGGCAGAACAAGTGGAGAGCCAGTAGACCAGCCAGCTGGGAACTGAACTCGGGACTAACCACTTGGCTATTGGGTCTCCCGGGTTCGCCACTTTCTACCACCGATTCATCCAGGACTTCAGCCCTCACCACCCACAAATCCTCCTTTGTGTGGCCCTGGGCCGCAGACAAGGTTTTGGTGAGTTAAAGCTCCATTTCACTTGCTCCCATACTCATTCCACAAGTTCACCCTGTGCTTCTTCTTCTGTAACCTGTCACCCACTGAGAAGATGTACAACATTGGAATCTGGGAGTTGCTGTCTGTCAGGCTTGCCCTGGAAGAGTGGAGGCACTGGTTGGAGGGAGTGGAGCATCATTTTGTGGTGTGGATGGACCACAAAAACCTGGTGTATATGGCCTTTATTCTTTAATCCTGTTGACTTTTCCCTCCCTTCAGGGGATCTATCTCACTACCTGGGTTATTGGCATAACCTTTGTTCCAGCCAATCTCCATTTCCAGGTCCTCCAGTGGAGACGCTCCTCACATCTGGCATACCACCCCAGCGTAACACGCACCCTGGCGCTCCTATGACAATGCTTCTAGTGGCCTTCCATGGAGCAGGATACCGGGAGCTTATTGCTGCCTACCAGACCTGCTCCCTAAACAAGAACCCTCATCATGCTCCTGCTGGTCTCCTGCACTAACAAAAAATGAATGTTGTTGAGCCAACTAATCAGCTCTTTGGAGGAGAGCCTGGAATTCTCATCATGCCTTGAAGATTTTTTTTAGTTGGTGAAGAGCAACTGCAGTGTATGGCTGCAGCCACCCTGATCTTGTGATGTTATCATAGCTTTATGTCAGAGCAAGTTGGGCTCAGGTCAGAGAGAAATTTAACTGGCATGCATTGTGCGGTGATCAATATTGATTTAGGTCAAGGCCACACTGCCTACCTGAACAGTCTGTGCTGCAGAACCTCTTGCTCTTCATTTCTGTGCTCATATTAACAGGTTAGAGCAGCCAGCCAGCAGGTGCGGCTCATCTAGAGTTGATGTGCTGCCTTTTTTTTTCCATGTGCACCAGTTCACAGCAAAAATAGGCAGTGAAAAGTCCATGTTGATAGTCATATTGACATCATACCAACATTACATAACTGACACCTTTCACTATAGATTCAGTGTCTATCTATGTAGAATATGTAACAGGCATGAATATTTTCCTTTTTTTGAGCAGATGCTCCTTAACCTTTTTATATCTAAACTAAATACAGTATAATTGAAATTAAATGAGACCTATTGATGGCTACAATAAAAGGCACACTCAATGCATCAGCAATGTGGTGGGCACCCCATGCGTGCAAGCCACAGCAATTCAGCAAGGTAGCCGTCACATGGGAGTAAAGGTAGGTGGTGTGGCCCAAGCATTATTCTGTATAAATCTTCTTGAACAAGTCATCTGGCTGTATTCAAAACCACTTCCTCATTCAGTTATAAATCCATATACTGTATAATACTTAATATGTTGTTTACTCTATAGTGAGCAATACATTATATTTCAGAGATTTATGAAGAATCATGTATGATGCCTTTACAGTGTACTTGTGTTTTCTGTATTTGCAGCACATTTTTATGGGACATACATGATGACAAATTAAATTAAAAAACACTGCGTATAGGTAGGTCTTTTGCCTACTTGCATGTCTTCTTTTGTCGCAGTGCATTAAGATATTTATCTATCCCAAACATTCATATTTGAAACTTGCAGGGACACTTTTTAATTGAACAGGAACGTTAATTGTTAACTCTCAATGACAGTAGTGTGATTCTTTATATCACGATATATCACATATATCACTGATCTACTTCATATCTCTATAGGTATTAAACTTTGCAATCATGACATTGCGAGCACTGGCTGTTTTGATGTTCTGTGTTACAGTTTAAGCCTGTGGCATCATCAATATAATTGGTGCTGGACGATCAGCTGGTATTTACATGTCTACCTACTCCTGATGATGGTTTAAACCAACAGCCTGAAACAACAAACTGTCTTTTTTGGAGTAACTCTACTCTTCTACACTTTGTGATGATGTATTTTATTTCTAGGCTATTTGAAATAACTCTATCAAGATATTTTACTTCACCACACTTGTAACGTAACACACAGGAATCATGGCGGTGTGGCAGTCATCACTTTTTCACTGCGAGCAGAGTGTTTTACCTTCAAAAGTTCGGTTCCACATGCGTGACGTGATCTCTGTTCCGTTCTTCTTACTGTATCCATTTTTCATGGCTTCATGCAAGGCGATGGCATACAGCAACATGGCATCATGGAATCCCTCAACAAACATGTTGACCTACAATGGAACATGTAGTCTGACTGAAATTACAATGATGATTCACAACAGTCACAATATCTTCTTTGAAGATTGAAAGTGAAAAACAAAAAGTACATCTGTTACTAGCACTAATGGTCAATGTACACAGCAGTTGGTTGTGTTGTATTGCCTTGCATTGCCTTGTCACAGCTGCCAGATGATGCTCAGTGTTCAGCACATCTAACGTGGTTCTTTTCCGTGCTCTGTTTGTATGACGTACGAAATGATTATAAATTCATTTCTAATGATGCACTTCTCTTGTTTCTGACTTTGTCTCACACGTACCCAGTTAACTAGTTCCTCCTGTTTGTAGTTAGTAAGAGGGAGAAAAAGGAGATAGCGGGGGAGGGAGGGATGGAGGGAGACAGTCTGTTAAACTTCCGTTCAGTCTCCTCCTCCATCAGACAATGGAATGAGTATGAAATTTAATTGCAGCTTATAAATACTATGATGGCCAGCAGTCATTTCCAAGCTACCAAGCTGCAGAAAAAATCCTTATTTCATGATCACGACATTGTCAGACAAAATAAACAAAAAATGTATTTTAACGTCACTCACTGTGCTGTGAGATCGGCTATACTGACATTTAAATTGAGTGATGACCGAGACAGTTAGAAGCGATAAAGGATTGTCATATTCAAGTACAGTACAAAGCGTCTTTTCTTGAGGACAGAGGACAGAGACTTCCAAACAGTTGTCCTCTTTGTGAATACAGAGGGTGTTGGGGCCCTCCAAACCAAATAGCCCGTCAAATACCGACGCTTTGTCCTGGCATGCAGAAGCACCACTGAGCGTTTATATGAGAGGCACCAAGCTTTCCATTAACTACAGTGTAAACTCATCCATGTCAGCATTGTACGCTCAGGGAAAGTCCATCGGTAAAACAGTCCATATAGAATTTAAAGTAATTCATTCAGGAATCAGGAACTACAATGTTTTAGTTATATTCTTTGGATTTTGGATCTGTTTATTTATATTTTTACACTTGCATCTTTATTAGGGCACAAGTGTGGCAGTGCAGGGCCCAACGGTCCCAAATGTCCCTAGCACTGAAAGCTATTGTTTTTGTTAAGATTAAGTTAAGATTATTTTTCTGCTGCACAATCACATTTTTGAGGGGCCTGGGATCCTTGAAAATTAAGGAAAATTGGCACACATTTCAGAACTGGCGAAAATTGCCAGTTCTGCAGTGACTAGTCTCAGATGTGGCCAGCGAGCTCCATAGCGCCTCCATATGCACGCCAGGGTTGGGAAAAAGTTCCTTTGATGTTCGCGAAATTTCGTTCACATTCACATTGCTCTCATTTTTTTCTGACATACTGTATTTCCCATTGGCTTACATTAGCTCTGCCAAGTGGGGCAGTTGTCGATTTTTAATTTTGTCGATAGTCGATAGCTCAAACAATGATGTAACAGGTCAAGTGACAACCACACTTTACAGGTGTGGAAATTTTTGATTTGGTCAGCAGAATCTCAAGACCTTCTCAGTGCCAAATTGCTTTCGTGGAATGTTGTTGCGGGGTGAGACTGGCGATTTGCATGTTTCACCATACCACAGGCAGCAGTTGTAACTGGACTTTATATTGTACAATCTTCCCCAAATTCCACATGCTGAATAAGAGTCAAGGCCTGAAGACATCTATGCTCCAATTTTGAGTCATAGTGCCACCTACTGACAACAGGAAGTTAGGCTTATTTGTCGAATCAGCCAATTTACATGAAATTTACATGGTGTCAACACATGATATACAGCAACATGGCGTAAAATTAGTGTGTGTTCTCTAGCACCACGTAATGGACACAGGAAGTGGTACAAAATTTGCAATGTGTAATTTCCAGCACCACACTCTCACAGGAAATACCGTGTAACTTCTGAGTGCAGGATCTGATAGTCACGAAATACAAAGCTGCATCAACCGGCTTCAGGCCAACATCCCTATTGTGTGTGAAGGTGCGGGGCCCATTCATCACTGCTTGCTGTTTTAATTGATATTCTATATTTTCACTCCTTCCTACTTTGTACTGCAACTGCTGCACAACAATTTCCCTCAGGATGAGTAAGCGTCTGTCTTCTGTTAGCTTAGCTTAGCTCTGTCAGCATCTGCAAATTCATCAAACATCAGTTACTAATACATTCCATAAAAAGGATAAAAAGATATACGTACACTTCCACAGTCTTTGCAGTCATGAAACCCAGCTTTTTCGATGGACTTCTTCATTTCCAATGAGAAGTTTTCAAACTCGGGCTTGACAGTCCTGAGCAGTGTCACAGTGTTCAGAGAAGCATAGGCTTGCCTCGCGTCATTGTCATATTTATCTCCTCTCTTCCACGAGCCATTGCCTAGAATTTAAATTGTAAGGGAGAGGACAGACAGACAGGCAGAGGAACATTTTCCAAACATTATTGTTAACCATTATTGACTAATCAAAATCTTTATAATTTTTAAAATAGCCCATATTCATGTGTAACATCCTCAGTCATAGTCATGATTCAATTGTAATGTACCAGATGTCATGGTCACAGATTTTCACATTCTCAAAAACAAAAACAAAAGAAAATGTGTCATTGTCCAAATATTTATCTACTCCACCATAGAGTAGTTGAATTTTCTTAATCTTCAGTTTGTAAAAAACAGATACTTAAAAGTAATGTGACATTAACTTTACCATAAGAAGAGGCATTGAAGAGTTCAACATTAAAGAACATATAGTTGCCGTTGGTCAGCCGTCGTCTGTGTGCAGCCAGCATGATCTCTCGGATTTTGTCTGCTCCCATGCACATGATCACCACTGCAGGAAAATGACACAGAGACAAATACAGTCAGAGTCTCATAGCCAGACTCAGCAGTTTGCATGAATACCATAAAATGCAAACACGATGTTCATTAAGTCAATGAGGGAAATTTCTCAGAATTATTTTCTGTTCATTACTGACATCTGGGGAAGTTACGCAACTTTTGAGAAAAGTCCCTCAAAAGTGAAACTCCTTACTGATGTATAAAGATGCCAGCAGAATCACAATCTGGACACTGATTAACTACTCAGCTGGATTCTAGCAGAGCAGCTTGCAAAGCTAATTCCTAATATTATTAATTCCAGATCAAACTGATTTAATTATAAAGAGACAATGAGCACAACAGGACAATAAACACTGTAGATTACCTGAAGGGAACAAATATACACACTATGAATTTTTATGTTTGATTCAGTTCATTTATCAATATCGTTCATTTATTGCAAAATAATTAACTTTGATATATTTTGAAATTTTGTTCTCATTTTGTAAGATGAATTAAAATAAATATTGAGTGTGTTTAGAAGACATTTTAAATGAGTAACCAGAAATATAAATTATTGGCATTACGCCTCATTCAGACAGGATTTCTTTCTCTAGGGAAGGTGGAGTGATTTTAACATGAGCTGTGCTGGTTAGGGATTTAATCCTGTCCGAAGCACATATGTGGGTTACGTTTCACCCTCACTACATTAAATTAAAACAGAAAGGAAGAGCTGCTTGTACTTTTTTTTAATTTAATTATTTTTTTTTTTTTTAAATCATCTCAGTGTGAAATTTGTCCAAATCCAAAATGTTTTTCCCCTTAATCTCAGAGATGGAAACCCATGAAAGCTCATCTGTTGTAATGTCTTTTGAGTCCTGATTTTTGTCCAATATTTGTTAACATTTTGGCAAATTGCACCCTTCCCCACTTTCTACCCCCCTATTTCCATTTCCCTTCGCTGGACCACAACCATCTACCAGCTCAACCTTCATTTTGATCTCAACTACACAAGTTTTGTGACTGCATCTTGCACAATGGTGATGTATCATATTGACAGACAGACAGACAAACATATAAAACACCTGGTGAATTACTCAAAACTTCTTCTGTTGTAGTTTCCACTGCAGTAGGTGTCTCTAGGAACACATTGTCATGATGACACACACAGAGATAATACCAGCCACATGCTGTCATGGCTGGTATTTAGCCACTTTACCACGTTTCAAGGGTACCCATACAGGCATAGGACTGGGGGAAAATGGATTAACTATACAGGTCCCTCAAGTGAGATTTGAAACCGTCAATCCATTCATAACACATATTGATCAAACTGGTTTTGATCAAAGGAAGACATGCATATGATGACACACGTCCTGCGGGCTATTCAGCATAATTCATCAGGTAACTCAGAACAATCGGAAAACAATAATAGCTGTGTTAGATACAGAGAAAGCTCTTCACTGGTTCAAATGGACATTTGAATTCAACACTGTACAAAAATTTGGGTTAAGAAAGTTATTTATCAGCTGGCTCAAGATACTGTACAACTCATAAAGGGCTATAGTCACATTCAGTGTGTTATAATCATGAAGTTTCACACCATACAGGAGGATAAGGATGTCCACTCTCTTCTTCCTTTTTTTGCCCTTTACACTGAACCACTAATAATAATAATAATAATTATATATATATAAATATTAATATATAAAAGTGTATATGCAGATGACATCCTACTCTAACTGCAGAACCCACAAGGCTGACCACAAGAAACCATGAACCTCTTCAGAAGATTTTTAAATTTTCAAATTACGCAATTAACTGGTCAAAATCAACATTGTTACTGCTCTCCAAAAAGAGCTGTAATCCTGCAGCCTTGCACTCACCCATCACTCCCTCCACAGACACCATATAATATCCTGGGTGTTGTAATATTTCCTCAAAGCTCTCAGAACTGATACACTTAAATCTTAACCTACTTATCAAAATGACAGATGACAAACAGATGGATGAACCTACCAATCTCATTAATCGAAAGAATAGCAATCACCAAGATTAAAATACTGCCCATCAATAAGACCTTTTTTTGAATGATCCCAGTATGCCCACACCCACATGGTTCAACTCTCTAGTTCATTTTATTTTCATTTTAAAACAAAACTCTTCATATTTCCAAAAAAAAAAAAAAAAAATGGAGGTCTTGATGCACCAAAATTTCACAACTACAATTGATTGCAAATTATGACCAAATGGATCCATCCCACCGAACAATGTTATCTCTTGATAGATACTGAAAAGATCTCAACCCTGCAATTTATCAGCACCTCCATAAAACATCATAACTGAAGAACCCTACCATAGCTACAGCTCTGACAGCATGGTGGAAAAATCAAATCATGCACTTGCCCTGTAAATACACACAACTATGGATTAAACTGGATATCCTTGAGGACCAAATAAATAACTAAATATTTACTGAATTTCACCAAGATCAAGGTATAGCAAGGTCAGCACATAATCCAAACCTCAATTTTCATTCCCCTTTGAAGAACTGGTTCACAAGTACAGAATAGATCATCTTTTTTCAGTATCTACAACTCACATCAAATTGTGCTTATCGCTGTTATTATCATCACTATTTTCTTCTTCATTAGCTCAGTTACTTTTTCTTTTCTACAATCATTATTACACTAGTACTATTCACCACTACCATTAATATACTATATCATTTCTTCTTCATTAGTTTAGTTTTTATATTATTATTATTATTTTTATTATTATTATTATTATTATTATTATTATTATTATTATTATTATTATTATTATTGGGGCTGCACGGTGGTGCAGTGGTTAGCGCTGCTGCCTCACAGCAAGAGGGTCGCAGGTTCGATTCCAGCTTGGGACTCTTCTGTGTGGAGTTTGCATGTTCTCCCCGTGTAAGCGTGGGTTTTCTCCGGGTACTCCGACTTCCTCCCACAGTCCAAAGACATGCTGTTTAGGTTAATTGATGACTCTAAATTGCCCGTAGGTGTGGATGTGAGCATGAATGGTTGTCTGTCTCTATGTGCCCTGCGATCGACTGGCGACCTGTCCAGGGTGAACCCCGCCTTCGCCCAATGCCAGCTCACTAAATAATCAATTTATTAGTTCACCTGAATGCCTCAGTCTTAAGCTATGTTCATACTATGGGTGACAAAAGCACCTGCTGATGTGTTGCTTTCACTACACAGCCTGCGTTGACGCAGTGTCAGTGGAAAGACAACACATGCAAATTGCACAAGCAAATCAAACAAACATCTGCACCAATTTGATCACACGTGCAGCATTTAGAGAAAACACAACCAAATATAGAGACTTGCTGCAAGAAGATCACAACAGGATAGAAACTGTGTCTAGTGGCCGCAACAGGTGATGCACATAGCTGGGACTTGCTTGTTGTTGGCTTATGAAGTTATTGAAGTTGGCTATCTGTCTGGGATGTTGGAAATATTATTGCAAATATGTGTTGTTAACCTAGTGTTAGGCTTTAGCTTGGTATTAACCAATAATTCAAATAATCTGACAAAATCAAACAATAATGAAAAATGCTCACTGGCTAGTTACAATCAAAATGATCACAAAGTAATGTTGCAAAATGTTTAATTACTTGACTTAATTAACAAGTCAAAATAAGCTGCAGTTTGACAGCATGAGTAAATGATACTGACCCTTTCTGTAATGGAAGAACAGGCAGCAGTCACTTAATTTACTGACAAACAAATTAAGCAGAGTGTTTCATTTCATTAGTCATGTCAGTAAAACCTACCATTAGATAAACCTGCTTGTTCTATTGTGTTGTGATCTCTTTGCAGTGCATTTCTGTATCTGGTTGTGTTTTCTCTATTTGCTATTTGTGTCTTCTAGATGCTGCATGTGTTTTGTCACTTTGATGAAAATGTTTTCTTAATTTGTTTGTGTTTTGTCTATTTGCATATTTTCTTAATTTGCAGCTCATTAGACTCAATATCACTGCATCTATTTGTATAATTCTCACATAGTTCCATTTCGATTTGATGCAACATGTCTGCTATTTGTCTTCACATCACAGACTAAGACAGGATAGAGGGTTCAATGAATCACCTGAAGCATCTCCTGCTGCTCACAATTTTGCAGACAAGAACACTTAAGTGAGTCAGTGACAATGAGGCAAAAGGAGTTACAGCACCAATACCCTCCATAGTTAATATATGTAAGTCTCCCTTAACAATATTTAGCCTTGTGCTTCCAAAAAGATCTCAGGAAGAGTAACTACAACAGTGATACGCTGCAACAGTGTCACCAGTGATTAAAGTCCAGTAGTGCAGAAGCTATTCTCATTTGGTGCTCCATTTGTTTTAAACTAAACATTTCATCACTTAAAGTAAAGTCATGAGCAAACGGTTTGCCAAAAAAATATAAAATGAAAAAGAAAAACTTTCACTGGATTGATATAAACTTTTCCTTTGGTGTCCCACTGATTAAAAATAAATAAACCAATAAACAAGTGGCTACACAAACAAGGGTTGCAATTGAAAACACAGTAACGCCAGCGTCCCTGTTAATAAGGAAGATTCAGAGACTTGCTGGAACATTCCTCACAACTCTGTCACTTAAACACACCTCCTGAAATATCCCTTGAGTCAGTGGGACAAACTTCACCTCAGTCCTGCCAGCACTATAGCACCCTTTAATTACACTGGGCTCTACACACACTACTGGCCCTGTGTATGCTCTGCAAGCCATTCCATGGGGCAGTGCTTGCAGCCAGCAATATTTCAAAACTTCTGGATTTTCCTTTTTGCTAGGGCACTGATGCTAGTTACAAATTAACTCAGGAATGGGACAGCACATGGTGCACTTACTGAGTGCCCACAGTGTATTTCAAGTGCCCAGTGTTGGCCGTAAACTTCTAAAGCTAGAGCATATGCAAATAGGGGGCTGTTGTGCAAATTTGTAATAGCATTACTCCAAAAACAAGGATTTATGTTGTTGGCTCCGTCTGTCAGAGAGGTGAACAGGATAAAGAAAAGAGAATAAAGTGGAGCAAGCCCATTTGAAAATGAATCGGTCTCAGAGACAAAACCTTACATACCTTTGTAAACACTGATGACTACCTAACTGACTGAATTACTGCTGGATACGCTGACTGATGACTCTCCTTTTGTTGTTGTTGTTGTTGTTAATAACAGTATTGTCCTTTGCCCTTTTCAGGCTGACCCTTAAGACATTTGTGGTCGTACAGTAAAAGCGAGTCATTGCCTTACAACTATGCTGGAGTCCAAGGGGAGTTCTCTCCAAACACAAAGACTTCATACAGACTCAGGATGGGAGTGCATGTCTCAGGAGGATTAGCATCAGAAATGGACCAATCACGGGAGAGGTGCTTCATTTTCCCTCCTTAGTGTTTGTTACATGTTGTAATATTGTGCAGTCAATGGTACAGAAAGCTGTAGCAAATTGATGAGTGGATTTTTACAAGCAAAGCATGAGGTGCTGGTAAAATGATACCAGTAGGAATGATGTGCAGTGTCAGCTAAAAATGTTAGTTTGTGTTATTCATTACAATGTGAAGGAACAGGCAGGTAATGTGTAATGTTTTTAATTCATATCGTCTCTCAGTCATACATCCCTGCACATTATTACACAGGAGCATGAAAACGATGAGGCAGGGTGAAGGTTCATCATTAGTAGACAATTATCATTAAAAAATCTATTCCTCAATAAATCTTACAATACTTACTATACTCAGTGTTTGCCTCA
The DNA here is from genome assembly GCA_947000775.1 of Pterois miles. Lineage (NCBI taxonomy): Eukaryota > Metazoa > Chordata > Actinopteri > Perciformes > Scorpaenidae > Pterois > Pterois miles. The sequence goes on along the minus strand of CAMQGK010000058.1, from coordinate 3,694,486 downwards.
TCATGGTGGTTTTCCAGAAGCAGAGAAATCTGAAACTTATACAATTAACATAATCAATCTCTGAATATATGATTTCTCATTAATTCTGAGGCTGAACTCTCACTCATGAAAGGGTCATAACTATGGCTACAAACAAAATGCCTTTTTGTGCGCAGTAAGTATCCATGGTGTGAGCATGATAATCCACCCGAAATGTCCTGATTTCAAAAATAATGATCGTGTAGATGGAATGTATTTGTGTATATCAGAACACCTTGGATGATAGTGGCTTTGTTAAGGACTGGACTGAAGTAATACAGTATGTGTGTGTGTGTGTACAGTATAGATACATCTACATACAGCACTGTATATAGATGTATATATAAAATATATAGATACATAGATGTACAAAATGCATTTATGTCACTAATCAACACATTTTTCTCTTGCACAATACATGACATTCTCTATCTTAATATCTTTGAATGAGATACGGGAAATGTCTAAAAATAACATTTTCCAAAAAAAAAAAAAAAAAAAAAAAACAATTGTTTCCAGTCCCAGCGGTGTTCAGTTTAACTGAAACTGATTGTGCACTATCACATCATGTTGTTCATCTCAGCCACAGGTCTACCTCTAATGCAATTATAAATGCACAGCCTCAGGCGCTACTTTTGCCAGAACTGTTGAACAGAAGCTGATGATGTACCAGCAGCAGCCTTTGGTAAACTGTGTTGCTACATAGAGAGGAACAGACAGTGCTGAGGATTTTTATTATTGTAAAGAAAGGAGAGCTCTTCTAACATAAATAATAATTCTGCTTTCTTACAACTTTGGCCTTGTTTTTGTAGTTATCAACATCATTCCTATAGGTAATGAGGTTATGATAACCTTGTACTATCCAAGTTAGTTAGGAAAACATAATCAGGGAACATGGTGATCTCACATGCACGTACGCACACGTCCACACACGCACAGGTCAAGAAACACGACAGCTTAGAACAAATCAACAGTTTATCAGGATTATTTGTTATTTGGAGGTAAGTGAGCCTAAGTGAAATGTTGGTTATAAAACAGAAAACTGTGTGCAAGTACAAACGTAAGTAGGTCAAAGGTGAAGCAGGAGGTGAGACCTTGAAAGTGATGGATGTTTACAACAGACAGTGTGGATAATAATTTGACCATTTGCCATCTCAGACAGAACACAGAACACGTCACTGTGCAGAGGAGTAACGATCTGAAATATACACTCAGTGACTAGAACCATACCATAGGAACAGTCTACGGCTTGGTTCAAATAGCTTGTTCTGTTCTGGTTTAATAACAGGTTGAAAAAATATCTGGATTTGTTAAGCTCTGGAGCTAAAACATCTCTTATTGAGTATTTTGTCTGTCCTGTGTCTTATTTATTAGCAATATATGATCAGAGAGTCGTCTCTGATCTCACAGCATCACATCGATTTCGGAAGTTGGATTCTCCTTGTAAAAGCAAATGGACAAAATTTGGGAAATATGCTCATTGGCTTTCTGGCAGAGTTTGATGAGAAGATCGATGCCACAGTCATATCCATCTGTCAGATATGAAGCTACATTCAGCAGCTGGTTAGCTTAGCACAAAGACTGGAAACAGGAGGAACATTACTGTTTATTTCATGTGTACAAAAAACTGAAGTATAAAAATGTCAATTCACCCTTTTACAGGGGCAGCGCTGTGCATGCATAGTGGTTGAAGTGACTAAAGCCACTGCCCCCTTTATCTCTTTGGCTGAAGAGCCAAATGAATAAATATGTATTACCAAATTATTGTAATCTATTAGTAATACAATTGTTGTTGCCACCGCTACCACCTAATTTAATTTCACAAAATTATTGCTATTACAAAAAATTAAATGCTGTTTCTGCCTGCTGCTGAGCAACACATACTCTGCTGTGTGTGTGTGTGTGTTTACATCAAACTGGCATGCAGTTGCTAAAAGAAGTTTGTGCTCATGCCTGTCCAGTTTTGCATGTTGGATTTCTACGGTTCACACTTACTTGTGTGTGAGGGAGACATCCATTCATCCTAAAGCACATGCTATGATGACAATCAGGAAAGATGCAATGGTATTTAGGTATTTTCTTCTTTTGTGGTGTGATTTGAGGTCTGTTCTGTCCAAGACAGAAAGGTTGATGCAGAGGGACGGCAACATGAATACATGAATACGTTTGTGCTTAATGGAGACAAGTCGGCATGTCTTCGTTGCTGCGAGGCGGTGGCAGCGCCCAAAGAATACAATTTACGGCGGCATTTCAACACCAAACACGGAGCTAAGTATGTCACACCGCTTTCATCTACCACACATGATCTCAGCAGATCAGCTGATGGAGCACAAACAGTTTATATGCCACAGACTGAACATTAGATCAGAGTATATTGATTTGTTTGACTATAGTTCTGCCCCTCTCAACTCCGACCATAAATTTTATTTGTGTGATGGTAAAAAAAGAACTTTATTATTCACTTGAGAATTATTTTGATCTTTGATGGATGAGTAATGATGAGGGTTTCTTAATCTCATAAATTCATGGGATTTATGTCATAATACATAGAAATGTATGTGTGCCCACATACACACATTCTTTTGTGTCTGTGTGCATGCATATATATTGATGCACAAGTTTGTGTTTTTGTTACTGAACTAATTTTTAAGATATATTGAGTTGAACTGAATTGAAATTGAGTTTGACCCCCTGCTATAGCATGTACTTGCATTGCTGGAGGAATATGTTGCCCCCATTATCAGGGAAAAAAACACACAAATTTGCCTTCTTAGATGCCCCAGTGGTAGATAAAACATGATAAAGTGCCCACTATGGTAGCCCAATGTGCAAGAAATTATGATGAACTACCTTCTAGGGTGCCCCCCGGTAGAGAAAACATGATGACGTGCACATTAAGTGCAATTAATCAAAATTGTAACAAAATCACAATATAGCCTATTGCAATTTTCAAAATTGCAGGCGGTGCAATATTTATTAAAGGCAAAATGTGTCAAAAGACAACTTGAAATAAAACATTACAGACTATAGAAATCTTTCTTTGGCATAGATCCCTCCAAAAAGTATCAATATATATCAGAAAAGTATTGTGTATTATTAAAATGTGTTCACTATAAAAATTGTACTAATTTACAGCATTTTTTTATGTATAAATATACAGTATAATGAAAACCTAATAATAATAGCTTCCGTTCGCTACACTCAGTGATAAAGAAAGGAAAGATTCAGGACATAAGGCAAGATGTCTCCACAGAGTTAAATAAGGACTGCTTGGAGACAACTTCAGTTACCAGCAAATATGTGATGGACCAAACCTACAAGCACCAGTCAATATGAAACTTCCGATTTTGGTGAATCCTTGCCTCGAGAGCATGTGCACCAAAATTGGGGAAATACACGTTTTGACATGAGTGGACTCAAAATGCATCGGCACAATTATTCTCAAAAGATGAATGAAGATACAATATCTACCCAGATTTATGACGTCTTCTGATCTGGTCCTTTGAAGTTTTTCGGCTGGTCTTGCCAAATTATTATTGTATCTCAGCTCGGCAAGGCTGTGTACCAAATTTAGTGCTTAGTCAGACTGTAGCGTTCGAACTGATGAAGCCACTTGGATAAGGGGCGAAACGTCTTCAGAGACAAATCTAAGTCCAGTTGCCTTCGATTCAATTGTTGCCAGAATGAATATGACCTGGATGAATGAGGACATTCACAGGCTCATGTCATATTGCTGTTATTCATATCATTCAATATAGCAAACAATCCATCATGGCAGACTTGTATGGTCCAAGAGGCTTCATTTTTAGCAAGTTGAGTTCAATAACTGCATCAAGCCTGCAACCCACAAACATCACCAAACTTTTCTATTCTTCTTCTGTGGTGCTTTTCCAGTCTTTCACCGCAGCCTCTTTCAGTAGTTGTTTGTTTCGGGGGGTTTCTCCCTTCAGTCTCCTCTTTAGCAGGTAAAATGCTGCTCAACAGGGTTTCAATCTGCAGATGGACTTGTCCAGTCTAAAACCTTCCTCTTCTTTCCCCTGATGAACTCCTCGTTGTTCTCAGGGTGTTTTGGCTCGTTGTCTTGCTGCATGATGAAGGATCTCCTGATCAGTTTGGTTCATCTCTCTTTAAACTGTCAGACTAAATGTTTCTGTAGACTTCTGAGTTCATTTAACTGCTGCCATCATGTGTTCCATCATCAATGAAGATCAATGATCCGTCCCAGAAGAAGCCATGCAGCCCAACCAGGACGTTACCTCCACCGGGTTTCACAGATGATCATGAGCAGATCTTTTCTTTCTCCATCACTTTGGTAAAGGTTCATCTTTGTGTCATCAGTCCAGAAAACTTTGTCCCAGAACTTTTGAGCCTGGTCTCTGTACTTTTAGTGTGATTCCAGTCTGTCCTTCTTCTTCTTATTGCTAATGAGTGGTTGTCATCTTCTGGTGGAGCCTCTGTCCTTTAGTTCCTGAAGTCTTCAGTGAACGGTGGATTGTGATTCCTTCCCTCCTGCCCTCTGGACGGCAGCTGTTTTAGGGTTTTTCTTTACAGCTCTCACAATGTTTCTGTCATCAACTGCTGATGTTTTCCTTGGTCTACCGGTTGTGGTTTCTTTCTTCTTCAGGACGTTACAAATGGTTGTACTGACTATGGTCAATGTTGGTTCAGTGGCTCTGATTGATTTTCTATCTTCTCTCAGCTTTTCTCCCATAGACAGCTCTCTGGTCTTCATGTTGGTTTCACCTTTTTAACTAGAAATGCAGTCTGCACAGGCAAAACTCAAAGCTGAAACTAAGAGTAGACATTCAGAACAATTTATTGTTTGAATAGTCAATGTAATAGGACACACCTGGACAACAAAAAACAATAACTTTGCTCACTTGAAAAATGATGCTATCTTCTAAATTGTGTAACAGATCTTGATATAAATATATGGAAATAGAGGCTGAAATACTGATCGCTTGTCTCATATTCATCTTTTGATGTCAAACACAAATGTTTTCAGTGTACAGCAAAAATAAAGGAATTGCCCTCACTATTCCCATATATACAGATATTTTGCCAACACTGAGTTAATCAGTGTAAGCAATATATATGTATGTATCTGTATAATCACCATCTCATTAAACTTTCTGACCACAAACTAGAGACCTAACGCATTCAGGGGATGGATGGCTTTTCTTGTTTTTTTTGACAATACAGGGGTTTCTGAGTAGTTTACAAAACAGAAATGTATTTCTTGCAAAAGTCTCCAAATGTCAAAAGTTTCCACTATCAAATCACAGCATGGCTTTTTCTGTGGTATTTCCCAAGGTCTTGTTTTAATGTGGTATTTGGGAGGGATTATTAATCATTTTTATCAGTTCTCAAGTGATAAAAAGTACCAAATATTTTACATTGAATCAAATTGCTGCTACAACTTAAGATAAATAACAGAGAATGGTCATCATAAACTGATATTGTAAAGTTTAATCTTTGGTTTCCCAGCTTTCAGTTGATGCACATAGCTTCTATGTGACCTACTGTATACTGTTGAATTCTTATCTACCCCTGAACATCCCCTGTCCCCCACCCTTACTCCTCTATAAATAAAAGGGCAGAATGGTAAGAGGTTAAAAACAGATGCACTCACAGCTGGCTGTCCCACACCATCCTGGTCATCTACCTCTTAATTTTCCTCACCATGGACAACCAGGAGCTCCTCGAAGTCTTGTCACATATCCATGTTGTTCAAATTGTCGACACCTCCAATGTATCTGAAACCATTTCTGCTGCCGTTTGTTTGAGCAAAAATTGCATCACGACTGTGAGCCTCCATTTGCAACTAATTAGATTTATTCCACTCCGCTTGTTAGCAACCCTGATGCATGCTGTTCACATTGAAATTGAACGCCCCTGGTCTGACCCACCTCTCGACCTGGGTTGCAAAGCCAAGTCAGTCAACATGGGTTAACCCTTTCAAACAAAAAAAAATCAGCTCTGGTTCATCCCTGCTTGAGCCTTCGGTGTGACAGGGGTAGTACAGATGTCTCTTTTACAACAGTGGTCAATGGGGACCACAGGGGGATGTTTTGCAACAATACTGCGAGCAGCCACTGGAAAAATAAGAAGCAAGGTTGAGTAGCGGCACTGTGTCCAAGTCTTATTATACATCTATGGTTCTACCCCCTCAGTGTTTGAACCCTAATAATGAAAGTTTTATTGAACTGATGATGAATTCGTGATAAGACATCTAGACGTGAATTACACACATCTAAGGTGCAGCGCCAGCAGAGGGAAGCAAAACCACTCACTTAAGTTTAAGCAACAAAACCACTTAGAAGTTCTTATTCTACACTTTTGCCGAGTCATTCATGCACCTTTTCATGCGACCAGGCTGGATAATGATTGCACTGAATAACAGTAACAATATGAAAGACTCTTATCTGAGTAATGAGAAAGGTGTTGAGTGTTGTTTGGCATAACTGTCACAAACAGTGAGACTGAAAACATGCAGACACACGGTATCAACCAAAATAACACAGTAGTAGTATCAACTACTGAAACTTCTCCAGTCAAACACCTGTAATCAATCCTTTTTGTGACCAGATCTAGAAAAAAATGTCTACTTGTGTGGTTTTGCTCGCAGCCAATCACTGCAAGCGTTTTTATGTGATTTTATGTGATGTGTGATTCGTCCACTACTGCAGCAGCTACAACCGGGATGCCTGCCTGCACATGGCTCTGAACACGGAGATGTCCGAGCCGTTGGCTAGAAGCTAACGGTGCTAACAACGGCTACAGTGCTGACAGAGCGTGGGTGACAACACACAGAGGGTCGGGGGACGCCATTAACAGCGGTAATTATTTACTTACTTGAAGCTTGAAAGGATGGATTTTCATGTGATATGTGATCCTGCCATTGTCAGCATGTGCAGCACGATTAAAATGGATCAGTAACATAAAGCCATGATGACAGCAGAGATATCTAAGAACAAGCCGGGTTTCTCATCCTCTTCCATGTCTTCCTGAGTTGTGACAGCTGTTTTTATGTTATAGTTATCATATGAAATTTAGAATATTGTCAATTTTAAGGATACTGCAAAACAATTATATAAGGATATTAATATATTCCTGCTTATGTATTTATATTTTATTAGCTACTTAAAACAAATGAATATCTTGAAAATCTCCGAGAATCAGGTTTATCAAGCATACGGATTGCACAGGGGTCCTGAACTCTAAGCCTGTTGCTTATCCAGCCAAGACAAGCCAAGAATGATATGATTCTAAATCTTAAAAATATTATATTTGACAATGATTTGAAACTAACATATCAATGATACATGAAAACAAAAACAAACAGACTTGAATATTCACTAAATACCTCTATGTGTATTTCTGAACTAAGAGCTGATTACATTTGGCGATTTGACACTTAGGTAGTTTTCCTACATCAAACATGACATGTTTAGCACAGTGGAAATAGAAATACTGACAAATATCATTGTTGTACCAAATGTCAGGAATATCATTTAAATACTAAACCTTAGTAAAATGAACATGCACAACACATTGCAATAAGTACATTTAGGATAAGCATATCAGTAACAGGTCTTATGACACTTAAGGCAGAGTTTGTACATGTTCTTGGGATGCATCTCAAATCTCTTATTAGTCATTTCCTTGCTCCTAACTTGAACTGGAGTGCGCTATCTTGAAGACCTTCCCAAAGCTTATTTCTGCTCGGAGGAGCGAGGAGCTAGGATGGATCTCTGAGGAGCCACGAGCGAGGATACACAAGAGCAGCCTTCACCAAAGTCTTATACCAACCAACACGCCCCCTTATTGGATATCAGATCGGACAGATCTGAACATTACATGTCAACATCACTGAAGTTTCATACTGGAGTGAAGACGGAAAACAGATTAAAAGTTTTATATTTTAGTTGTCTTCTGATTCACCAGCTAGTTCAAATCTGTGCTAACTGTAGGTGTGAAATGTTCCAGCAGCAGGACCTGCTGAAGCAGCCTGTCCCTGAAAGAACTTTATAACACCTGACAATGAACGGACCTCAAACCACTTCCTTAATTTATTAGAAAGAGTTTTCTTTTTATGATCTGTTATTTCCCCCATTAACTTTTATTAAGGATGCAGTTAAAGTCAGAGAGAGCAGGAGAGTCTGTCTGTCAGCAACAAACACTTTTTATATCATTTATCCTCATTTCCATTCAGTGAGGCTGATAATTGAATTACATCATTTCAATTTTCCCTTAAATATTCAGCCTAATAAATAATTTCTAGTGCTCAAAACACACAATAATCATATTCTGGTTTATTAAATAATTAATTCACAATGAGAATATCAATAAATACAGATGCAAATAATGAATGAATAATATAAAGTTATTGTGCCAGTAGTATAAATGCAGAGTGCAGCTGTTGTGCAGGTGTTTGTTAAACAGGTAACAGGCTACAGAGAGAAAAAACTGCTGTTCTGTGTGCCTTTATAAGTATTAGTACAGTACAGACACAAACTCTATCAAATGTCTCCACAGCTGATCCAGCTGTGATCAGCTGCCACCATCATCAGTAATGGACATCACTTCATGTGACGCTTTAGAGGGAAGGACGTCTCATGCCCGTAAAAACATATTTCCTCATTTCCTCTGTTGCATGGTTGCATGGTTACCTTGCATGGTTTCCTTGCATCTCTCTGCACATCCCACGTGGGAAGGACAAAGATGCACGAAAAAAACGCAAGGCAGGGCAATGTGGATGCAATTAAGAGACTTTGGATGCACCCTTGGAGTCTCTGTCACTTGGTTTTATGGTGGGGGACTGGCACCAAGGAATGCTCTTGATAGTTAATGTGTGTTATCAGATGTTGTTTTTGTCTTTTACACACACACCAACATCCTGTGGGTCACTCCCAATGAGAGCAGAGGTCAGGAGGTTAGAGATCTGGTTCAGGGGGAGTAGGAGAACAGGCTGTATGAACTCCAGACCATGGCCCAGCTGAGGTCGGCAGGGTAAAAACAAGAGGTTATGGGAATATGTGTACCTTGATACAGGCTTATCTCAGCATTATGCAGATGGAAACAAGTACAAATCTGAGAACCAACCATTCTCCTGCACAGGTACTGTTTGGGCTAAATGCCAGAACAGATCGTTACCCTTAATTATCCAAAAATCAATGCTGGATCTGCCCCGACCCCTTAGTATACAGTACCTTTATCAGATGGGCTCAATGCCGGCATGTTGTAGGGGAGCACTGCAGATTCAAAATATAGATTCAAAAACAACACAGTGATATGTGCAGATTGTAGATGAGTTCAATGGCTTTGACAGTACAGACAGAACAATAGTAGTTATGTAGCATGGCTGTAATAAGAGTGTAATAAGACTGTACTGTTGAAGGATACTGCCAGTGGCAGGCCAAGGACACTGTTTACAAGATCATTTTGGCAGTTGCATTAGTTGCACATGTGCACAATTTTCATGTTCGTGAAAACCCAGGTTTCTGGTCTTGAATCTGGCCAGTGTTTTCTGTAAATTGTGTATGTGACATTGACTCCAGTGTGCAGTACAGTCACATCTAATCTAAAATGCCAGGGTACTGGAAACCGTGTGCCTTGGTACTGTTTGAAAAGCTTAGAAATGCAACAGCACCATCAATATGAAATCTTCAAATCATGTTATATCTAGATTTGTTAGAAAGCATTTATACACAGGTGAATCCCCTATATGACATGCTGAAGCAAGCTAATGATAGCCTGCCTCTCCCCTCTAACAACGCTGCTGAAAAGCTGTACAGTCTCTGCTGGAACCTTTCAAACCTTGCACCTGACATGCCAGGAATACTAATTTCTTGCCATCAGGTGCACTTTTGTGGCTCTGCAGCATTTAGCATGTATAATTTATGCTAATTTATACAACAACCACTTCTGTGATATGAGGTGATGTAATCAATGTTATGACCAGTGGATTGCAGCCAACAAGCTGCTTATCATAGTGCTAAAACAGCCTTGGCATACATACATTCTCATTTGGTTTAACTGTAAGGGTGAAAAGTGATACCAAATCAACAGGACTAATGTAATCATTGTGTTTTCACAGCAAGTATATGTGCACATTTACATTACAATACACTAGTGCAGTCGCCTAGTTTTTATACTCTACGCCTCATGTAGAAAAAGATAACAGCCTTACTGTACTACTGCTACTAATTCATGTTGTTAGGTAGTAAGTTAAATATTCAAAATTACTGTCTGTTCATGGAAAAAGATGTATTTTTCCCAAAAGTATGTAATGCCAGTTTGGGCAGGTGGATACATCATACCTTTTATATGTCAGGGGTTCTCACTGGAACATGGAACATTTTAAACTGGCTCACGTTCTACCCAAGACCAATTTATTCTATGCAGAAATATCTCACTAACCCATCTGAAAGACTGCAATCTGTCCTAAAATGGTGCAGAATAAGACAATGACAATGTTAGAGGTATTATGTGCCTGTAAGGGTTCTTGAGACCACATATGGAGAGGGGGGCGTCCCATTTTGGTCACTTGCACGCCACCAGCATTGCCAGATAAATGATTTAAAATGAAATATGAGCGTCAGCCAGAAATGAACATACCCTCCAATATGACAAGCCAATATGATGACACATACCTGCATGTGCACATGATACAAACTGTTAACAAAGTGGGTGTGGGGGAGCTAATCATCACAACAATACTACAGAATTAGCTTAAGCCTATGGTGTTTTACACTGCATAAAGATGCCTAGCCTAGTGGACTTTTCCTTACTCATAGCTCTTCTATTTTTATTTGGTTTAAGTCACTGCATCTCCCAACAGAAGAACACCATTGCTGAACTGCAGCCTGCATAGACGCTTTTTCAGCCCAACATTGTTGAAACATAGCAGCTGATATTGGTAGCGAGAGCAGCAAGTTCAAATGCCGCCTCTCTGCCCCCCCTCAGTGAAACACAGAGGTCAGAGGAAAGGAGAGAAACTAGCATGACAGTAAATGACAGAAAAACGCAGTAAAGACTCACACTGAGCACATAAATCAGGTAAACAACATATTTTGTTTCTTTCTGTCGGATGGGAGGGAGGTCCGCCAGGCAACGGTAGGGGAAACACTGTGTAACCTAAGTTAAAGTAGTTTCCTTTTTTGCTCAGTTAATGTGTTTATTTTGAAAAGCACTGTATTATATGTCTACATCTGCCAGTGGCTCATTATGAAAACAGTAGACATATACCGTATTTTCCGGACGCACTTAAAATCCTTTAATCTTCTCAAAAAACGACAGTGCGCCTTATATATGAATTCTGGTTGTGCTTACTGACCTCCTCCAACCGATTTTATGTGGTACAGGGCGCTCAAAAATCTGTAAAAATGTTTTATTATGAGTTTGGTAAGCTCTGAAGCTGCACCGCTGGATGGATTGTAGGAGCATTACGGTAACAGTAGTCAGGCGCCTCGCGGAGTAATACGTACTGACAGTAGTCAGGCGCCTGGTGGAGTAATACGTACTGTTACTGTGCTTCGACAGATAGGCACCATAACATTATCATGTGTGTATAAGGAGCCCAAAATGGCGTGTGGATTTCAAGCTTAAGGCTATCAATCACGCAGCAGAACATGGAAATGGAGCAGCGGCGAGAGAATTTAATATTAATGAATCAATGGTACGGAAGTAGACAAAGCAAGAAGATGACCTGCGTCATGTAGGCCAAGACCAAACAGAGTTTCCGAGTTCGACTCAAGGCAGCAGCGGTAGCGCTTGACATGAAAATCAGCGACTTTTGAGGAGGTCCTTTTTGGTGCTTTTGTTTTATGAAAAGGCGTAATCTCACCATACGCACAAAAACTACCATCTTGCAGCAACTGCCAAAGGATTACGAAGAAAAGCTAGCCATTTTCCTTCAATCAAACTGCAGTGATACCAGCAGATAAGGACATGATCACTGAGTGAGTGGCTGAGAGAAATCAAGAGACCGAACAGCTTTTTCCACAACTCTCAGTCCCTATTGATCTGCGACTCCATGCTGCCCATCTCACCGACACTGTCAAAACGAAAGTGACGAAAACTAATTCAGAGCTTTCCATCATTCCAGGCGGATTTAACTAAAGAACTCCAACTGCTAGATATTGGCGTCAACAGGTCGTTCCGAGTTAAACTGCGAGCTGCGTGGGAGCGTTGGATGACAGAAGGCCAACACACATTTACCAAGACAGGGAGGCAACGCCGGGCGAGTTACTCCTCTATCTGCCAATGGATCACGCCAATGGATCACGAAGGCAGGAATCATCACTGAACAGCTAAGTAACAGCAACCAGACCGACTCGATAATGACCCGACAGATTCGGGCGTGCTTGATGCCAAAGTTGCCCAACTGTTTAACTCAGACACTGATGATGAAGGATTTGATGGATTTGTGGACGAGGAATGAACTGAAAAAAACTGAAACTGAGTGTATTGTTTTGTATTTTGTGTGTTCCAGCTGAAAAATGTTGAGAGTTATTGAAGTTATTGAGTTGTTAAATTAATAGAATAAAGTTTGACTTATCTGACTGTTTTGTTTCGCTTATAATCCGGTGCGCCTTATATATGAAAACAGACAGTGATATTGATATTTATTGATAGTGCGCCTTATAATCCGGTTATGGTCTGGAAAATACGGTATGTTTATTCCACAACAGGAATTAAACATTGCATTTATCGGCATTGGCAAGTAGCCACAAGGAGTTGGAAAATCCAATATTGTGCATCCCTAGTCTTTACACATAAGATGATGTTCCATGCCAACAGCATGCAGCACATACTGTAAATCTGTGATGAAAAATGGGGGGTGGGATGAGGACAAATAAAAACTCAGAGCCCGTCACCAGTGTTTTCCTCAGTGTCAGCTCCTTCGTGAGGGATGGATGAAGTGGCTTTACTCGGCTCTGCCAGGGACAGGGGCTGAGTACGTGGATAGTTTGGCTGCAGCTAAGAAATGTTATTAACCCGTCAAATATTCATTTCAGTTATTTATTAAATCTAAAGCTGTAACAAATGTCCGATCACTATCACTGGTCAAAGTCACATCCTCATATTCACTGATTACATTCCTGTTTACTGTCTACCACAAAGTATTTTATTTTATATAGTATATGTTCTACTTGATCCCTATATTTTGCCTTTGCATTATTTTATGTCTTAAATTCCCATTTTTACATGCATGATTTTCATTTTATATATATTTAATGAGCATTGTCAAAGGGAGCCTGAGATGTAAGATTTTCATTGCCAGCGACTACTTCTCTGTAACTGTTGTGCACATTACAATAAAGAACTTGAAACTTGAAAGATACTTGAAACATTACTTATATTGACTATTCTGACAGACAATGTATTATTTATTTCATTTGTCAAGCAAAAATGGCCAACATGAGATTCACATTTCTTGATCCCTTCCTCTTGCAATTTTAATGTAAGCTATGGGGGACAAAATCCACAGACCTTGTTCAGGGAAAAACGCATAGTAAAGTTCAGCTGAAGCTAATTTTAGGCTTCAGCAGACTGAGTTAAACATTACAAAGTTGGTGTGTTGAATGCAGAGCTCTCTCTGTGTTTCCCTGGACAGTGTTTCCGTGATAAGCTGCAGTGGAGGGACAGTAACACAAAAAGGGAATTTGATATTAAAAGACTAACTCTGGAAGATATCTGCTTGATTCATATTAGTGTTGGCTAAATTTTAGAGCAAAAACTATGGTCTTTTAATGTACATGTGGGCATATGAGTTAACCTATCCTTCCTATCCTGAATTTTGGACTGTTGGTTGTACACAGCCGTCACCTTGGCTGAGGAACTTTGATGCTTGGCTTGCTTTGGTATTTTGTGCCAAATGTTGAGAGAATAGATTGAATTACAATGATTGAAATAAAAATGAAACTCATTTAATTTAATTCACTGGTAACTGTGACCCATACAAATAAGAAAACTTGGCATCTGAGATACCAAACGTGGCTACAGGTTGCTGGTTAGAGGCTGATTATCAAACTTGTCACTGATTACAGTCATTTATTGCGGATTATTAATCAGTCAATATTTTCAGATCTAGCGGGCAGATCGGTTGATAAATGAAGCCAACAGTGGCATATACTGTACGCTAGCTGACACTACAGGTGAAGAGGGTAGTATTTTTAACAGATACCACAATGAAACATCCCCAACTGATTATTTCCATTGAGGCAATTGTTTGTTTTTTTGTGTGTATTTCATGTTTTCTAAAATGTTTTGTTTAAATTTGAAAAGCAGGCATTATTTTATTAAATATGTGCTAATTTGCATAACTTCCAGAACAGAAATCTGAACACTGGATAAAAACAGGTTCAAAAATCTTGTGTCATTTTTTTTTTTTTTTTTTTTGACAGAGAGAACTTTGGTTATCTCTTTGTATCACTCCATAAATCACAAAACGCTGTCATCAGCCATTAATAAAAATAATGTGTTTTTGCCATGTGTTTTAGGAATAAAATGTTGTAAAAATCAAGTTATGAATGAAAAAAATAGCAAACCTCTCCATAAAAAGCTTCAGAATATAGATAGGAATGAAAGTGGAAAGTCTGGTGGGTGCAGGGGCTAGCGAAGTGGAGATTTATGAGGAAATAATTTTGAGATTTGAGATTTTTGCTTTTAAAGATTGTATGGATTGTAAAAATTCATACATTTTGCAAGACACTACAAGTGTATACAGTAAAAATGTTTAACTAATAGACACACCATGAAACTTCCCCAGTTGATTTCTAAACAATATTTTTGTATTACAAGATTTCTGAAATTTAATATTTAAATATGCAAATGAGGCATTATCTAATGCTAACCTGAATTTAAGAGACATTTACAGACATAAATAGACAAAGTAGTAAAATAAACATGCAAATGCATCCACTAGTTGGAACTAAAATAGCCCAAAATCTCAAAATGGACCATTGCATCAAAAAGCTTTTGCCCCTTAAATGTAAAAGTGACACATAAACTGATGTGATGCCACAATACAATGTCAAAATATCAACCCTGACATGTAACTTGGTTTTACAGCTGATTATCTAATGATTTATACGGTCATTTAAGCGTAGTTTCTAAACATCCAATTCATTTCAACCACAAATAAGGAAAGTGAAAACCGCTTTACCTTCCGTGTCCTGGATGTTCTGGAGGATGTCGTCGGTGTCCAGGCGGTCGTCTGGTGAAAACGCGTATGTTTTAAAGTTAAAGTCTGCCATCAGATGGTAGACTCCCTCCAAAGTGAAGTAACAGTTCCTCTCCTCTTTGTCGTCCTCGTAGACCAGCAGTGCGGTCTTCCAGGTGAAGTGCTCAAACATCGCGGTGAAGGTCTCTGCCATTTTCACGTAGGACGGAGCGATGCGGGTCAGGTGGGAGAACTCGGTGATCTTGTTGCTGAAGCCGGCGGCCAGGGCACCTGCCGAGATCACCGGGATGTCCCAGTGGGATGCCAGCCTCACCACCGCCGCCGCCTCGTACTCGCACACCGGACCCAGAATCAGATCCGGCTTTTGCCCGCAAGACCTGTCCACTAACATAAACAGAGCACCATTCAAACAGTCGGAGTTCTCAAAGTGGATGTTGAAGTGGAAGCCGGAGTACTGTCCTCCGTCCGTCTCCAGCCTCTGTTGTGCGTAAAGGATCGCCGGTGCGACTCTTGTGTGAGAAAAAGGGTAAGAATTATTTTGTGGTAAAAATACCAAAACGTCTATGTCCTCGGTGATGGTGTCTGTCATAACTGGATTCAGGACCACCAGAAAGTACACACACAGTGTGCTGAAATATGACATGCTGCGACTTCCCAAGTCCCACTTCAGATAAATGACAAAGTGTTGGAGAGATGTTCCTCAAATGTTTCTTTCCTCAAGTTGGCTCCACTTGGCAGAGCACATACAGCTGCAAACAGAGAGCCCTCCGCCGTGAATAAACGGCTTAATGGTAAATAACTGTATGTGTCTTTTAAAGAAGCGAATCTGCCTACTGTGTGTGTTTTATTCTGCATTGAGAGTTCCCTCGATGGCTCCTGAACCTGCTCAAAGTATTCCCCCTACAGCTGATCCTGCCAGGCTCGGAGATCCTTCCAGCTCAGCCAGCAGTCACCACACACTCTGGCTCCGGCCTGGAGTTTTGAAGCATCTTTTCAGGATTATTCCTGCGTCATCGGAGCGCTGCGCACCTCCTTCTTAAAGCGACACTGCTGCCGAGCTCACAATGAGCCACTTCAACACAGCGAGTTAATGTAGTTAATGGGAATTATGGTTCTGGAAGCCTGAAACAACAAACAACATGCACAACTTTACTGTGTGTTTTTCAAAAATGCAGTTATTCATGATGCACATCTATCTGGGCTGCGGCCAGGGTCAAAACGTCATGTGTTGAACCTGAAACTGGTGATTGGTTGTATTTTAGAGTCCTTGAAGCACGTTGGGGCAATCCTTAAAATGTCAGTCGTTTTGTCCAGATATTTTTTTCTCTGTGAGTTTATATTTGTGGTTTAAATGAATTAAATGTTTAAAAACTGCACATATATAACCTTAAAAGTCATGAGATAAGTCACAACCAAGTTACACGTCAGGGTTGATATTTTGACATTGTAATTTAGCATCACATATCAGTTTATGTGTCACTTTTACATCTAAGGGACAAAAACATCTTTTTTGATGCACTGGTCCATTTTGTGTTTTTGGGCTATTTTAGTTGCATAACATGTCTTCTTTCAAACTAGTGGAAAGAAAACATCCAAAAATTCACATTTGGGTGTGTATTTATTACACTTTTGTTTATATGTGTGTGATGATTTCTCCACAAGTTAGTATTAGATAATGCCTCATTTGCATATTTAAACATAGTATTGAAGAAAACTTGTTATACAAAAATACTTCTCGTCATCATAATGTCATGTTTGTAATGTGTATTATTAAAAAAAACTGTGTGTGTGTGTGTTGGGGGGGGGGGGGGGGGGTGATTGATTTGGCACACAACATGTGTTGTTTAATGCTACAGCCAACACTCACTGAGCAAATACTTTGTCAGAAATACAACAGAAGAGCAGCTGGTAAAGGCCTATTTGTTTACTGTACGACCAAACAAACTCACGTTGTAGGTATGTGTAGGAGGCAATTTGAACCCAGATCAGGGATGGCGGACTCTGGTACAAGGTCATTACAGGATGTAAATACGTAGAATGGCTAATGCATAGAAAACTGCATCAACAAAAGAATTAAAACCCACACGACTGCTGATGGCAGCCATTGTTTTTTGAGAATACCTAACTCTGGAGTTTTCGGTGCTTTGTACAAGGATGAACTTTGCAAAATGTTAAGTACTTAAAGCATTGGACTAAAAAGATGCCCCATGACAGAAAAAAGCTGTATGCATGGTATTTAACATATAAATGTTCTCCCCTCAGCAACTATAATGGTGTTGTTGTATAAAAAGATACAGATACAGTTGTTTAAATCAGTTCTTAAACAACTGCTTAGTGTCCTTGTTGTTGTCCTTGTTCTTGTTCTTGTTCTTGTCCTTGTTCTTGTTCTTGTTGTTGTCCTTGTTCTTGTTCTTGTTCTTGTCCTTGTTCTTGTTCTTGTTGTTGTCCTTGTTCTTGTTCTTGTTCTTGTCCTTGTCCTTGTCCTTGTTCTTGTTCTTGTCCTTGTTCTTGTTCTTGTCCTTGTCCTTGTCCTTGTCCTTGCTCTTGTTCTTGTTCTTGTCCTTGTCCTTGTCCTTGTCCTTGTCCTTGTTCTTGTCCTTGCTCTTGTTCTTGTTCTTGTTCTTGTCCTTGTTCTTGTTCTTGTTCTTGTCCTTGTTCTTGTTGTTGTCTTTGTTCTTGTTCTTGTTCTTGTCCTTGTTCTTGTTCTTGTTCTTGTCCTTGTCCTTGTCCTTGTTCTTGTTCTTGTTCTTGTCCTTGTCCTTGTCCTTGTTCTTGTTGTTGTCTTTGTTCTTGTTCTTGTTCTTGTTCTTGTCCTTGTCCTTGTTCTTGTCCTTGCTCTTGTTCTTGTTCTTGTTCTTGTCCTTGTTCTTGTTCTTGTCCTTGTCCTTGTCCTTGTTCTTGTTCTTGTTCTTGTTGTTGTCTTTGTTCTTGTTCTTGTTCTTGTCCTTGTTCTTGTTCTTGTTCTTGTTCTTGTCCTTGTCCTTGTCCTTGTTCTTGTCCTTGTCCTTGTCCTTGTTCTTGTCCTTGTTCTTGTTCTTGTTCTTGTCCTTGTTCTTGTTCTTGTTCTTGTCCTTGTCCTTGTCCTGGCCACAGGACATTCACTGATATTAATCAAAGCCAATCTAAGATTTTCTTCTACCAATGAAGCAAAGATAATTAATTAAATAACATTCCAAAATTAGGAAAAGAAATTTGACCAAAAAAGTGGAGGCTTGAACTTAAACATATTATATTTACCCTTTGTACTTAACATATTCTAATAGGCAACTCATTCACTACTTAAATTGTTGAAGTAAAAAGGAAAAGTTTATAGATAAAAACAGGAAGTGGAATAAGAACAGATAAATTACTATACCAACAAATACAATACATATAAACTATGAAGAAGAAAAGTTGAAGAGGCTTTGTGCACCAGAAACTCACCTCTGAATCAACTTCAAACTAACTGATATTTATCTAAACATTTTCTGCAAGAGGAAGTGTGAGCAACTGAGGAGAACAAATCACAGCTGTGTCTGATGTGATTACACTACAGCGTATGTGGAGTTTATGATCACATGATTTGAATCCCCTATACCACAACTGTGACTGGATCTTCCTGATGTAGTAGACCTGCAAATGAAAATGTTAATTAATATCAGTTTGTTTTAATTTGGTCCAAAGCTGGCTTTTTGGCCTATTTAAATAAGAGATAGATGTGATTCTGTGAACTGAATCCTTAAAGACAATTTAACAAACACTGCAGCTCAACCCAAAACTTCACCAGGTGATACGTTATTAAGATGTGTATGTACATAGTTCCATGGTACCAAGTAGTATCATAATACTTCATGATTGTTGGTATCATAGTATCATAGTGTATTATAATCCCATAGTTGTAATAAATTGTAATTTTTTATAATGCATATATAATCACTGTTCTAATGCATTATAATGGTATAAGTGGTCATTATTTGCTTTATGTTAAGTGAAAAAAGGCATTAAATCTAAATAAGAACAACATAAACAAAATGTGTTACGTTACATATTGTTATAAAGCATTATGGAATTCAGAGCATATCTCTTGCCTCCACTTGGTTCCCAACATGGAGACGGCTGATAGTGTGAGCAACATGAACAGTGCAAACAATGGCAGTAGTGCTGACAATGGTAATGCCGTGGATCAGGACAGAGTTATCAGTGGTCACTGCCATATGAGAGCAGTACAGAGCGGCACAGCCGTAAGCTAGCTACTACTGTCCACCGAAAAGCGAACGTGGCCGACCCGGCTATGTATACAAAGCACGTAAACTGGGATTACAGCAGTATTACTTCACTACATCTTTACATAGCAAATAGTTTGCTGCTATTTTAATGCTCTTGATATCAAATTTATCTAGTTTTCAGTGAAAAAGCTCTGATAGCTGTGATTGTGAATTTCCCCACTGTGGGACCAATAAAGGAATATCTTATCTTATCTTATAAACCTACTGTTATTCTGTATATTCTGTATGAAAGGCTGGCAGTGGAGCTGAGCCGATGTCTGTGTGAAAGGGACGGCCGGCACACTGGGAATATATGCACAAACATAGTAGACGCTGAAGCTGCTGTGTTTAATGTCACTCCCCTTTTGCCCCTTTCCTTTAATGCCGGTGTGCTATCAAAAATGACGCACGGGCCAGGATTATCGCACTGTGGTTTCATTCTGTGTAAAATGGCAAAGCCAGATGATCTTCTTTATGGCACTATTGCAGAATCTCTGTGTAAATTTTTAGAGAATAGCTGGTGAATATTTTGGATCATTCAGCAGCTAAAGAGATGGATCATTTTCTCTGGAGTTGGTGGAGACCAAAAACTGAGCTAAAAAGAGAGTGAATATTGGACTTCCATTCATCAGGTGGACACAAATTGAACTCCAAATCAATGCTCATGCTGCGCTCTGTCAGTTGGATGTGTAAATTACCAACTGTTCGCTCACATGCTCGTCATAACAACACCTTATTGTGCCACCCCCAAGTGGCCATAAAATCAATGCTAATGCAATTCGCAATTAAAGCTTAAGTAATTTCAGCAAAGTGTAAGTGTAGAGAGGAACTAATTTCAATTATGTTGTAGATTGTTGTTGGATAGTTTAATCTAACAGTGCATTGTATTTTATAAGCTGTGTAAGATCTGTATAGTTCAAAGTAATTTAGTTTCTTTCCACCACTGGTCTCTTTGTATGTCTCTTACCAACAGTACTTGTTCTGACTTTATGGAGAACACAAAACAATGTTTCTATACAGCACAGAGGTTCAGCCTTACAGAGTGACTGACTTCTGTTCAGTTCCACAACGACAAAATTACATTAACGTCAGCTCAAGTCCTCTGCTCAGGCAGCAGCCTTACACTTATCGTGGCTCATTAGCATGTGTCACTAATGACTCAACAACCAAGCCTCTCAGAAGACACATTCTGTTTGCTGGCAAGTAGCGTGGAATTTGCTGACGTACATGCCAATGTTTTCCACAGCTCTCATTACACTTAAAATCATTAAATCATTACATGAAAAGGTAAAGTATTATACAGAATGTGAGGCTCAGTTCTGTGCTATCTTTATCTGAAATGTCCAAATTAAACCAATGAGCACCACTTGGAGATATTCTGCAATTATGGTCGTTAAGCTGAACTCAACACCTTGTCATGTAATGACATTTTTCAGCTGTGGATTCAGCGTAGTCTGTAGGAACTCAGTCTGATCATTGCTAGAGAATTTTCCAGGATATGAGACGACATCCTGCTGTACAATACCTGCAGGCCCTGCTCTGTTTGTGTGTTTTAGATTCCTCTGAGCAGACTCTCCGCTAATGTTGTATTTGTTTTCCTTTCTGGCATAAAGGCTACACCATTTTCATATTTAGTGCAGTGTGCATATATGGACAAAAGTATATTGCCAAGTCCATAAATGGTTTTCCTAGTTTGGTGTGGAAGAACTTGACTGGCTTGCACAAAGCCCTGACCTCAACCTCATCCAACATCTTTCATATGAACTGGAACACCAAGTGGGAGCCAGACATGATTATCCAACAGACAGTGTTGGGCCTCACTGATGTCTTTGTGTAAGGATGGGAGATTATTCCAGTATCTGATGGAAAGCCTGTTAATAAGCAGCAGATTAATATGTAAGGTGTTGGAATCATGTGTCCAACCATCACATATGACTGGTCCACATAGTGCAGCAGCAGCAGGTCTGGCTCACTAGACACAAACACTTTACTGAAGCCTGATCAGATGGATTTTTGTGTGATATGTGATCTGCGATTCTAGCATGATATCATGACATCGTAAAGATCTAACTACCATCCAGGTCACCTCGCTTCACCTGGCACGAGTCTTTCATAGAGGTCATCAAGGATTGAAAATAGGTGCTCAGTGCTGTTTGTCCCAGTTAGGAGTGAATGCTCTCTTTTTAAATTTCTTTTTAGATGTAGCAGAATGTAGAACAGTCTATTTAACAGTTTACAGTTTTTTCAATAGCATGTAAACATGTGAAAAATGGTTCATAAATACACAGACGTTTGGTGGTGGTTAACTCTGAGTGAGAACATGCTCATGAATTTTGAAAGACCTGGTCGTTGAATGCAGTGTCACAGCAATGAAAAGTGATCCACATTTCAGTCCACATTGACTTCTGTTGAGTTTTGAGTTAACGCAATATTGAGAAATGAATGTTAATGATTGTAAAAAAACAAAAAAAAACAATAACGAACATTCAACAGGAACACTCTGCCATTCACGTTAGAGAGGCTCCTTACCCATTTGTGTGCTTTTACTGGCATCTACTGGTCATTTCTTGCACTTGGACACTGTCACTGTGACTATTTTTAAAGTGTGTGTGGTCTGCTGTAACATGTCTGGTATTTACTGCTCCTAATGCTTATGATGGGTTGAAAGCAGAGGCCAAATTTTGTGTCTGTACCTGTAACTGTATGAGAAGTAAATGAGTATATGAGAAATGCAATAAAGTTTAAGTTAGGTTTAAGTGATCAACCAGTTATCAGAAATATTATAATGTAATTACATAGTTAGGAGCTTCCTAAGGGAAAAAGTGAAGACAGAGGATTAATAAAATGTAAGTGTGTGCTTAAGAGAGAAAGAAGGATTAGTTTAAGACAGGAACATTTCTTTTCAATCTGTCCAACTTCTCCGGCAATATTTGAAGATTAATATTTGCAACTGTATCAATATATGGAAAAACATAAAATGAATTGTTCGAGTTCTGCAACTACTCCTCTACTCTTTTTCAGCCATGTCATATTTATTTACATTATTTATTATATTGTTTATGAAAATATGTATATAAAGAGTTTGCTCAATGTTTACCGTTCATTTTATTAGGTTTGGTACTCCACTTATTTACATTGGTGTATGCATCAAAAATTCATTAAGCCTATTAATGAATAGTTCATTATATTATTTAATTACTCTAGTTTCTGTATTCCAATTAATCACATCATCTTGAAGAATGTGTACATCATTGCTGCAAAGGTTTATATTCAATATGAATATCCAGTAATGTATTGTTGCATGTTTTACAAAAACACATATTTTAAGTTTATGCATATCGCTGAACAGTTACTTTTATCGAAATCGCAGGAGAAGGTGTAGGAGGCACAATATCTGCTAGTATGTAATATTAATAGCAAGATATGTGTCAAAATACCATTGTGAATTAAATATTGTGGTGCTGCAGATGTCCCAGCCTACACATCACATTCTATAGATGCACAAAAAATCACCATGATCGTTTCGTCCAATATCATGAATCATATTGTAATTGCTATCAGTAAAAAATAAATGCAATTAGATTTTTTTCCCCCAAATCTTTCAGCCCTACTTATGTAATAAAAGTATATAAAACAAAAGAAATCTAAATAAATAAAAAAGAAATCCAAATGTCAAATGGGAAAAAGACTGGGGTTTCTAAGTGAAGTGGTTTTATGATTTCATAAATACACATCTCAGAAGAAAGTACAGTACCCAGGAGTGTGTAGATCCAGATCCAATAGACTTCTGGGTTGAAGTAAGTCTTAGGGTTTAGTTTATGTCAGACCACACAGTGATTGCTGGTCAGGTGTCCACACAGAGGTGGATATGAGGAGACAGCAGTGTTATACCCTCCTGTTGATTGACCCAGTATAGACGAATTAATCGTTCCAAAATACGGGGCAAAATTTACTTATAGGTTAAAATGGAGTTCCTCATAATAATAATATTGTTTGAAGACAGTTAGCATAACTGAAGCATGTTCAACCTAATATGTAGTTGATCTACTTTTCCCCGCGTTGTGGAGCAGCATGAATGGTTTAACCACAGCCAGCCACAGATCTTTTCACATTCTGACTTTATTTAAAAAACAGTTTTCTTTAGGGTTCCAAAGTTAATCTATTGTAAACAAACTGCAATCCCCATCTGAAATAAATCAAAATTCAGCAATGTACACCACAATAGTTAGTGGTCCATCAAATTTGACCTACTTCTAAGTACAAACACATGTAACAAGACAAAACACAAAATCTCAAATGAAGTCCATCAGAAAATTTGTAAAAAGTGGGGAACTGCTTGTCCTCGTCTCTACTGCTCGTCCACACCCTGTTTTAGAGGGCTGTTTCACATTGGCCCTTCTCAGGAGCTTTCTATGTCCTTGTTCGTCATAGTCAGGTACTGGGCTTGCGGATGAGGAGGTGGTTGGGCCCTTCATTAGTGGCTTTGATAATTTTCCAGGCATCGTGGTGCATGAGGCCCTCCAGAGAACAGTCGTTGATCGACAGAACTTCATCCCCAACTTGGATCAAACCGGACAGCTCCGCGGCGCCCCCTGTTGTTGGAGCAAAGCAATTCAAGGTTAAGATGCTTTGCTTGATTCTTTTCAGCTCACTATTGATATTTGATAACGCATACAGAGCCACAGAGGAACAGAAGCCTGGAAGTGTGTTAAAATGAAATATGTTGCTGTGTCATACCAAGTTATAAAAGGTCTTGTTATGTATTATTACCAGCAGCATCCAGTTTTCTGCAGAAAACTAGAACTCCTGCCTCATGGTTGGATGCCTGCCGCAACCCGTCAAGACGCAGTTTACATCCACGTCTGTCCAAAATGTCATCACTTCATTTTGTTCTATTAGATATTTGTGTTAAATTATCATAATTACCATATGAATGATTGAGTTATGGTCTAAAACATGTTCACGTGTCACATTTGTGCCAAATTTGATGAATTTCTGTCCAGGCTTTTCTGAGATAGACATACAGACATACGTTTGGGTGGAATGACGACCCAAAACATAATGTCTCCAGTCATGGCTGTCGCCAACGCAGACGCTTTGACTGATGCGTTACTTGACTGGTTGGCAATCTTACCCAGTATGAACTTCCAGGGGGCAGACGCACGCCAGGGTTTAACCTCTCTTTTATTTTAATTTTGTGGCTTAGTGGTAATTATTCCTACAGACTAAATAACAAATCATTTTACCAGTACTACCAGTGCCATGACACTATTATCGCATGTGTACATATTAATGACTTGACAGATTTGCACAAGTTTACACAGTGCATGTCCACTCTGAATAGGCCCACACAACAATAAAATGTCACTTAATTAGATCCTAGATTAATTTTTAGCTTTACCGTGTAGTTTCTGAGACAAAGGTCAAAAAAGGTCACCTTTAAAGATGCGTTTGACAATGAGAGGCCTGTCTCCGTGGCTTGAGGACTTCCCCCCTTCCAGACTGAAACCCAGGCCAGCTGAAGACTTGTGTAGCTCCACCATTAAAGCACCGTCTGGACCCACATCCACCACTGAGAAATATTCAACACCCAGAGTTACAAAGTGAAATATTAACACATGCATTTTCTAAGGAAGTTGCTACTGCCTACGTTTGAAGCTGTGTTAAGTTATTGCCAGTTGATGACAGCTAACATTGCAACAGCGAGGGCTGTTTATGCATTAATGCTATAGTGAAATTAGTTTCATAGGTTAATGGTAACAAAGACATGTACGGTAGAGCTTAATAAGGTTAAAACACAAAATGGTGGTGGTGATGGGCTAAACTCCATTACCCTCATGAAGAGGGTAATGGAGGTCAGGTTTGTCTATATTGTCACAGGTGTAAGCTGAGGCCTTACCTGCTCCAGCTTCGAAAGACTTCTTTCTGGCAGAACACATCCTCTTTGGCTGGCCAGCCAAGTCGTGTATGTCAGAGACACTCAGCTCACTGTCCTTGTCTCTCCAGATGACGACTAAGGCTTGATTGGATAGTCTGGCTTGATGAAGGGAAGACACAGCTTCTCCATGGGTTTTACCCCCCAGACTTGTTCCATTTATCGATAAAATGCTGTCACCTCTCTGGATTGTGCCTTCGAGGCTAGCTGCTCCTTTGGTGAAGACTCGATGAACCTGGACACAAAGGTATACAGTATGTGTTAGAGTATTAGAGACATATGGACAGGAACCATTAAAACATGGTGTCACCTTTCTATCATTCACTCATGTACATTTCTAAGTGTATTCACAGACTCATTATCAAGCAGATGAGTCTCATTAACAAGTCAGTCTGAATAAGCATTCTGGTCACTTTAACATAAAGTGACAACGGAAATCGGACTAGGTCAGACCTAGTAAGACTTCAGTAACACTTTCAACAAGACACAAATTTGACTGAATATCGTCAGACTAACTTAAATTCAACATGCACAGAGAGAGAGGAATGCATGTCTGGTTCCACTTCCTAACCCCATTTCACAACAATTACAGAACGCAGTTGTTGGCAATGAAAACCTTATAATGAATCATCATTTATTATGCATAAAATTAGTTTAATAAACTATGAAACACTACAAAAAACATCATACAGCCACAGTATGAATCTCTCTTATAGCTTCAATATTTTCATTCATGCTTACTATCGAATAAAGGAATACCCAACAAAACGATTTACTTTTTACATTCCTTAAATTCTATTTTAACCGTATGAAAATTTTTTAAGTCAGGGCTGTCAATTGATATTAATGGTAAATATCTAATGGTAATTAATCACATAATTGTCCAGTTAATTGCAAATGAATCACACATTTTTATCTGTAGAAAATGTACCTTAAAGGGAGATTTGTCATGTAATTAATACTCTTATTAACATGGGAGTGGACAAATATGCTGCTTTATGCAGATATATGTATATATTTAATACTGAAATTCAATTTAAGGGAGTAAAGATCAATATATTTTATTACAAGTAGGAATAAAATTCACATTTAGAGTCAAAATACCTACTCTTGGTGTTGCAGTATCTCATGGGGAACAAACAAACAAACAAATCTCATCAAGATCTATTTTCAAGACAGACCTGAGCTCAACAACGACAACAAAAGGACACATACAGCTTGAGTTAAAAGCGACTACAGTACAGTATGTGTAAGATTTGAAAATTCCTGACTTCGTTAACCTCCAGCGGTAGTATCAAGAGAGACTATGATGGCGTACACTGCGTTTGAACAGCAAGTTCCTGAATCTCGACATGCTGTACTTACTGTTACTGCCTTCTGCTCAAGGTCAACTCCACCAGCAACACTGAAACCAAGCCCTGAGCCTTCTTCTTTACTCAGGACCACAAGGCGAGTATTATCGTTAACCTGCAGAGAGTACGGACACAGAGTCGATTTAACAAAATTCACACAGAAAGTAGGACTGAAATAATGTAGTCCATGTAATGTGTGCGATCTTAAGCTGCATGTGAAATGGGTGTATCAAATGTCTGTTTCAGCAGTACAGCGTTACCTCTGAGAGGGTCTTGGCCTCCTGAAGCAGCGCAGACACATATGATTTAACTGTCAGGGAGGACAACAGTGTTTGCAGCTTATGCTGACTTGCAGGAGAAGCAGCCAGTTCCTTTAAACTGAAGACAAAAGGAGTCAATGTGGTTTTCCCTGATTGCCATTTCAAACAACATCAAACATGACTTTAATAGAAAGGAACACAATGAAATTAAAGCTACAGTTGATAACAATAACATTTTTGTTAAATTTGCTGACTATATCCTGACTGTAATACCTGACACAGATAATGTGAATCTGCCTCCTCCTAGCGCTCCTAATGGCATTTGCAAGATTCCACTGTGCCTGACAAAAACAACCAACCAAAGCCGAAGAGAAGTGAAACTTGTGATCAAACTGTCAAACTAGGCGGCACGGATCAAATATTTAATAATAGTTAGGTCTTGTCAATAGATTACAGTATGTAATCATGATTAATCATCATGACTGTCCATAGTTAATCGCAGTTAATTGTTAATTAATCACACATTTTTAATGTACCTTAAAGGGAGAGTTCTCAAGTGTTTAATACTCTTATCAACATGGGAGTGGACAAATATGCTGCTTTATGCAAATGTATGCATATATTTATTATTGTAAATCAATTAACAACACAAAACAATGACAAATATTGTACAGCAACCATCACAGGTACTGACATTTAGCATAAAAAGCCCAGTAGCTGTCAGTGTGTCAGTGTGCTGACTTGACTATGACTTGCCCTAAACTGACTGTGATTATCATAAAGTGGGCACGTCTGTAAAGGGGAGACTGGTGGGTACCCAGAGAAATCAGTTTCATTTACATATCTGGACGTCAGAGGTCAAGGGACCCCTTTGGAAATAGCTGTGACAGTTTTTCCTCACCAAAATTTACACAGATTATCCATCTGTTTTAGCAAATATGCCAAAAAGTTATTTTTAATAAAATTACCAGCTGTAGCTTTAAAAGGTGCATTTATGTTATTGGTTGTCCTGTCCATCTTATAGATAGACAAAATGTTCTCAGGTTAATCTAATGGCAAGAATATTTCAACAGTAATATATATATATATATATTCCTCCTGTGTCATAAAATTAATCTGAGTCCTCAGCACTAAGAAAAGACAACTAAACAAACCAAACGATAAACACAATAATGTATATATCTAATATACAATATAATGTCAGTAGCCAAAGATTCCAGGTAGTCTGCTGGAGAAACCAAACCCTGCCTATTGCCAGTCAGTATTACACATCGCAGCAACTTAAGCAGTGCATAGAGGTGTCGCTACATCATGCTGAAAGTAGAACTGATGCATTGTAATTTGTGTATTGCAGCAGAGTCTGAACAGCAACAGGTTCCATACATTTGTGTGGACATCAAGTAGCACTGATATGTACTGCTCTAGGAAATAGCCACAACTATGCACTCTGACTCAGACACTGATAAAAACCTCAGTAGTAGCAAACAAAAACTGAAGCACAGCAACCATAAACAGTTGCACAAATTATACTGCGTACTATATGCAATAAAGTTTAGCTTACGTCAAAGGTTAGGCTCATGTTTCTCTCAAGTCTGTCTTCAAACAACACTCATCTATCTATCTATCTATCTATCTATCTATCTGTCTATCTGTCTATCAGTAACCACAATCAAACAGTACTTTGGTTGCTGATTTGGACGGTGTGGGTGTGAACTGATCAGCTTTGATTGACAGTGCCGTGGCCTGTCATCAGATACTAAATACAAATGTTGTTTCAACTGAGCTCTGCCCACTAAAGCCTAGTAAGACCATCCATCCATCCATCCATCAATCATCAACCGCTTATCCTGTTAGGGGTCACGGGGGGGCTGGAGCAGAACCCAGCTGGCATTGGGCGAAGGCGGGGTTCACCCTAGACAGGTCGCCAGGCCATCGCAGGGCACATAGAGACAGACAACATATAGACAGACAACCATTCACGCTCACATCCACACCTACGGGCAATTTAGAGTCATCAATTAACCCAAACAGCATGTCTTTGGACTGTGGGAGGAAGCCGGAGTACCCGGAGAAAACCCACGCTAACACGGGTAGAACATGCAAACTCCACACAGAACAAACACATTCTGAAATTTGTCATGTGAAATGACCAAACTGTTCAGGTGGGGCAGAAAATTTTGTCCTTGCGCATCATTGATGCTAAATGAGAAAATTTAGCACTGTAAATGAGATTTAATTACTATAAGCCCTAGTAAATGTTATGCCTTCATTCTCACTTTAACGTTTCTCATAAAATTACAAAATTCTCATGAGAGGATAGCGTCTTCCTACAACCACTGGAGGCACCAAAGTCAGACATCTTCCCACCTGATTGACCAGCCAGACTGTTGTCCATCAGTCTCCGGGGTTTCTTGAAGCATCTCTTCAGTGGATCCAAGATCACCTTGGCTCACCCTGTTCACATCCACTTTTGCCGGGGTTGCAGAGGGTGGAAAGCTTGTAGTCACTGCGTCTTTCGTAAGTATAATGGGATAGCTGCCAGGCTCAGTTGTATCTACAACTGTGCCATGGCCTCTGGTAAAGTCCTCTGTGCATAGTTTTTCCAGTTCAGGCATACTGAGAGCCCTGAGCTGCCGCAACCTGCTGCGGGGAAGTTTACCGTGCTTCCTCCGCAGCACCTGAGGGGTCTGTGGTGCCGTCCCATCTGCTTTCTGAACTTGAGCCTCAGTCGGCGGAGGTGTGTCACAGCTCGAATGTGGAAGTTCAAGGTTTATCAGTGTAATGCTAGATGGAGATTTACCAAGAAGAGGTGAGCAGGGTGTGTTAGGGATTAGATTGTCTACATACGAACTGAAACTCCTTTGTCGTGCCCGGCAGTCAATTGAATTAACCACGTCCATATAACCAGCAATCCTTTGGTTAAGCGAGGCTCTATATGCCAGAGCATACGACTGAATGTCACTGTTTTTAGCCACTGGCTTGTCAAAGTTAGCCAGGTTTTCAAAGGACTTTATTTTATGTCGGACAGAGAAGGGATTGTAGTCTGCAGACAGGGCAGTGTCTGTGGAGAAGCTTCGCCTTTCCATTGTCTTTATGTACAGTCTGGATGTGCTGGACTTCAGGGTCTCACTTGTCTCCACAGTAGCACTGAGTGTTGAGCCATTACTTGCGGTTGAATTAGTTTCCTTAGAAGCACACTGTGAATTAAATACTGTGTTGCTGACCATGCCATTGTTTTTTTCTACTGTGGAGTTGGCAGGAATAAGCATGGGTGCTAATCTTGCATCTGTGCTTCTTTGAGTGAGTTTAGAGTTTTGTGAAATCACCGTTTCATTGTTTGCCATAACCGGTGGTGATGAACCAGATAAAGAAGACAGTCGAACTTCTATAAATGTTCTCTGAGTGGCAGGGACGTGTGCATGACTGTGTGGTTTGGCTGCTGCTTTGGAGCCCAAATGGATGTCCTTCTCTTTGGCCAGCTGTAATGTGTTACCTGAAGGCCCACTTACTGTGGGCAAATGAGGGCAGCTGTTCATATCCGGCAGGTTATTGGTCTTCAAAAAGTTGGACATTGTTGCTATTGGTGGTGATTTTGTTGACTGGTTCAAGGAAGTATTGGTGTTTACAGGAGCTGGACTTTCACTCCTGGTAGTCTTTTGGAGAGGTTCCTCCTGTGGTTTGTTCTTATTCTTAATGCTAAGGCCCTTCAATTTAGGAGCACTAGTGTCTGGTTTGATTTGACTTTCAACCTGGAGTTTAAAGTCACACCATACAAGATGATCTGAATTATCAAGGAGTTTTAGTCCAGAGGTCTTCTTAAGCACGGCGCTAGCATGGGGGGTTAAACTAGTTCTACAGTCCAAGACTTTTTCTTTGTTTATCACTGATGCAGACACTCTTGTATCCAATCTGCCAATGCTTGAACCTGAGGTCTCTGAATCCACTGAAGGTAAATGGGGTGCTGAGGTTAGTGAGTTATTTGCATGCAAATTTGCTGTAGTACCCTGAGTGACACTGGGGGTGTCTGATGGGGAGGGGAGGCTGTAAGTGCTTAGACTTCCAGGACCGGATGCCACACATGTTTTAACTTTGTAGGGTTCAATGGCACGATTAATGTGGCACTTAGAATACACAGGTATTGTGCTGTTAGAAGACTGGAATGGTTGTTCCGTAGAGGAGACCCCTAATACCTGAGAGATCTGCTGGGCTACTGTAATAGAGTCTTTGTTTGTCAGTGAGACATCAGCGGAGACCTGCAACACATCTGAGGTCTGATCCAGGTTTGTATTTTGGCTACTGGCATGCTGAAAAGATGAAAATCCATTTGGCGACTGGCTTAAATGACTGAGTCCACCAGCAGGAGGTTGCTGGGCATCACATGAACAAAACTCCACTTCCTCCTCATCTGAGGAGAGCTCGTGAAGAGTACCACCACTGCCGGTCTTCATATTGACCATTACATTGCTGTCAGTGGTGGAATTGCTGTTTGAATCACTATCATCTCCTATGGGGTACATGGACGTAGAACCAGTATCAGGCAGTTCAGGAAGTGATCCGCTGACAGAAACAGCAGAGCTGTTTTCCTTTAGTTGGTTCCCGTGTGTCGTCTCCACAGAGGGCAAGGCGCCTTTTTCACTTCCTGCATCCAAGATGGAACAGTCCAGAGGACCGGACTGTATTGGAACCTGAATGCCAGCTTTCTCAGACAGAGTTACTGTGTGTTGGCTTGAACAGCAGGATGCAGGCTCCTCTGATAGTGTTTTGTCAGGAGATTTGGTGTGGGTATTTTTATCACTGCAGAGGCTCACTTCTGATATAACGTCATCTATATTGGTGATGGGTATTTGAAAGTCGTGGTCTGTTTGGGTTGTGTGGTTGGAATTCCCCATGTCTGCACTCACTACTTGTCCTTTGTGAGATGTCCCCTGAACAGATCTAGCTGGGTTCAGTGTAGTGGCTCCATCACTGCTCCCTGATGACATTATCAAACTGGACAGTCGATCTACAGCTGGGACCAAAAATAAAGGAGAGAAGTGTTGAGTTAATCATTTCACACAACGTCTGAATGTTTGTCCAAAATGGTAAATGGACTGCACTTACAGAGTCCTTTTCTACATTAATGGACAAATAGCTCCACATCCGGCCTCTGGTTCACTCGTGAGCACACACACACACACACACACACACACACACACACACACACACACACACACACACACACACACACACACACACACACACACACACACACAAAACTAACGATCATATTTTATCTTGTATCACAGTGCAGGGTTTCAGTGGATATGTCAGTGTGATCTTGGCGAACACAGCCATTTTCCAACTGAACAATTCTTTCATTTACACCCTGCAATATCCAGAGCATTTAGAATCCCCAAATCTGGTTGTTCTACTGTATTTATTGTTCACCTCCAGCTCAGTCACACAATTAAATTACTTTGATTTTTAATTTCATTCAAATACATATGTATGTTCACCAAAGTCCATGAAAAGGTCATAAGGTCTGTGAAATATCCTGATGATAAACACAACTATATGAGGTACTTATCCATAGCCAGTGAATTAACTACATTGTTGGCTTGGAGAAACAGACAGGACTACCAGCACGGGAGCAAAGCCATGTACTACTGTGGACGGGCGCAGCAGCAAAACATGATTTAGCCACGTAAAAGAAAGGCTCCTGCCCCCATCCTCAGCAGTACATAGCTTTACTCCCATGCTCCTCTCTGTTTCTCCAAACCAGGGACATGCCGACACAATCTATGGTAGGTAATACACTGACACTGATGTATGGCTTCATACCTCATACAACCCCACTTCAAAACATCCAGACTTTCCCTTTAATGGAAGCAAGACATGGATCAGAGAGAGGGTTCATTGTGCTTTTATAAAACTCTAAACATATTATATTATCTCTAGACCAGAACAAACACAATTCAGCTCACAGACAGAAATGCCTTAAGTTGAGTGCTTTGGCATTACAGATTTTCTTACAGTTAAGCTTAGACTAAATACAACAAAGAAGTTATTTACAATTATTAGATTATCTAAATTGTTATAAACGATAGATTATAGATTATAAAATTTGGGGATTCATTAAATAAGGAGAGGTTACTGTAGAATACAGTATCTACATACTATACATTGCATCAGAGATGTTAGATAATTATTAGTCTTTGGTTGGGTAGACAGAAATGAATTGATTGATTAGGTACAAGAGACATTGCTGTGGTTGCTCCAGGATGTCACCTCAGTAGTTCTTCTACTGCTGTCTCTTATGTAACAGATTAGCTATCAGCTGGGGGAGACGTAAAGAACACTAAGGGACTCATCTGTTCGCATGAGTAATAAGTCTGGAAAAGTGACACAGGTGTGATATTTGCTATATTTCATTTTTTTTCTTTTATCATATATATATATATATATATATATATATATATATCTATAATTGAATTCCTATTAAATTAAATACAACCCTTAAACAGCAATCCAGACATTTTGTAACTGATGGTTATATGTTGAAAATATTGACAATAAAATTGAAATCTAATGAAAATCACCGTTTGACGATCCCTTGTATAATGACATGGTAATAAAACTCTCTTTTGGTGACCAAGAAACAGTGACCCACAGCAATGTCTACGCTATGCTAAACTACGATTTACACTACTCTACGATACAGTTCTCAAATTGAAACACAGAAAGCATACAAGGGGGTTAAGCTACAGCGTAAGTATAGTATTGGTAGAGGACGGTAAAATATACTGGATAAGATAGTCACCATGGATAGAAAGCCAGATGCTTGCAGGTTGCTTTGGGGAGGTAAGTGAGGGAGGACTGATCCTACATCTTAGGTCGGCATAAAAGGGAAAGACATGGTGCTCTATTTAAAGGCAAACTGAGTATCAGTCATACTAATAGCTTGTAAACACTAATTAGAAAAAGCGTAATACACATACTGTACAGTATAATGTACACCACCACATCACAAGGCTTTAGAAAACAACATCAATGAAAAGAATAACATCAAACCACAAATATAATTTAAGTCCAACTGAAATCACATTTAGTATCCCTGTTTTACAACCAAAAAACTTTCAACAGGTTTTTAAAACTGTATTGCTAATAGTTTTTTTTCTCATTAAAAGAAATAAAAAAGATTGCACCTCTACGGGTCTCGCTAACATTGCACTTTCCACCTTCATTGTAGAGATTTGTGGAAACAAGGTCTAGCGCAAAACAAAGTAGATCGGGACAAGCTGCATGAGCCTCCTGTAGCTTTCCAAATTTACAAAATTTTTGCATGAATCATTTCAAATGTTTGTCTTAAAGAAAACATAGAATGTAGCTGCCTGAAATGGCCATTACAGTCAACCCCATAGGGATCTATATCTGGGGTAAATTGGGGGTAAATATGCTGCACCGTGCATATTTACCCACACACATTGGTTTGCTTACATGTGTGAGGATGAATTTTAATGCAATTATACTGTCTTCTGAACAAACTCCAAAACCTCCATTTACCTTGGAAATCGGATGAGCTGAGGAGGACGTCACAGTCGAGTTGACCGCGTTCCAGTACAACAAGTGCGACAACTTAATGTGGTTTTCTCCAGCCAGTTTAGCCAGTGTTACCAATACCAGTTAACTGGAAAACAATGCATGACGTGGGTAGCAGTACGGAGTGTATGACTGATTTAATGAGACACTGTTGATGCACATAGCAGCCATCTTTGTTCGACTTTCTGAGTTGGAAATCTGACTTCAGGGGGCCTTCCAGCTGAAATTTCCGACTGGGAACTTGGTAATTCGGACTTTCAAGTTCAAATGGAACGCACCATTAATACGAAGGGGATTATCCCATGGATTATTAAGAGGACAATCACATCAAAACTCATTTCCCTTGGCTGGCTGACTGTAATTATTTGAACCAGAGTACACAAACGGGAAGCTAAATTAAATGAAACAAGAAAGACAAAGAATGGACGCAGAGGTCAAAGTCAACAGGACCATCACAAAAGACAATGTAGCTCAGGAAACTGGTGGTGTTCCTGCAGTCAGTGCTCTCCTGTGTCGAATGAGGAGGAAAAAAACTGATACAATGAGCGGGACCTGTTGATGCCACACTAGATTAGGTGTGACCCATGAGCATTAAGCACTAGCAACTGGTTATAGTCCAGTGACCAGCTTATGATATTATATAGCTGAGAGCTGGCAAGTTGCCCCTGACGTAGACCCTTATGTACTTATGTACAATGTGATTATTCCAGGATGTTACTTCCTGTCTTTAATTTCACCTGGACTCCGAGACAAGTGCTTTGAATGATTCATGTAAAATCATTTTTAATTAGAAAGCTGCAGGAGGCTTGCGTAGTTTGCCTTGATAATATTGTTTTGTGTGAGTCCTTATTTCCCCGAATTTGTAAGGTAAGGTATTTGTAAGGTAGCACTGGTGCTGGGTGACCTGTAGCTCCCAATCATAAATCAAGGTCTTACCTGAAATTGGTCTCTTAATTTCCAAGGACAGTGTAATGGGAAGGTTGTGCATGAGCTCACAGATTTCCTGGTAGGTAGAGGAGCGTACCAATTTTTCTCCGATTTTGACAATCTCGTCTCCAGGACACAGCTTGCCCGTAGGTTCCTGGATGTACGATTAAGTAAAAGCGATCAAATTCACTGAGCAGCAGAATCAGTAGTGCTAAAGCCACAAATACAATACATGTCAAATCTTTTTTTAACACAATAATTCAAACTGATAAGTTTGGCAGAGTGTCTGAAGTATTCATTCACTGATATGAAGATGAAACCACTCAGACATACCCTCTCTGCTGCACCTCCAGGCTTTAGTGCAGCAATGACAACTTTCAGAGGGGATGACACAATCTCCAGGTCGAGACCGAATGACTCATCCTCACTTCTCCTCAGGGTCACAGTGTCGATGGTAAAAACACCCACAAGCTCACTGGCATCTTCCTTCTTATTTTGCTGATGGGATACCAATCCCCCGGCAATCTTGGGGTTTCTACCAAACTGTGTGGTATGGGAAGGGGGCTGGGACGGGCCCAAGCCTGGAGAGGGATCATCAACTTTGGACTTTAGCTGCTGGGGCAGGTTTGGTGCTTCAGTGCTCATCATACTTTTGACCCGTGTCACTGCTTTATGCTCAAGCTTGGGAGAGCGCTTTGACTCCAACTGTCCATCATCTTGTTTTGTATGATTCTCACTAGTGATGATCAAATTACTGGGCCCAGAGCCCACACTGTTTGCTCCCCCTGCTTTGCAGATAGGCATGAGGGGTGACTCAGAACCAGATGACTCAGACTTATTGGTAATACCCTCCTCACACTGTGAGAAACTACCATAGAGTGGTGGTGTCACATCATGGCTTCCACAGCTCTGCAAATTCCCACCATCTTCACTGTTTCCATTTAAATCTAATGATGATGCAGCAATCACAAATGCAGAATCAGTTTCGGAAATTCCAGACGTTTGAGCATTGCTGAAGTTCACAGAGTCCGATTTTGTTGGTCTGTGGAAGAGCCCAGTGTTTCTGGTGTTGTCGGAGTCCTCATCATCACTGAGTTCATACTCTAAACACATCACCCGTCGTTGACGGAGTAGTGGGCTTCGCACTGAGGTGGGGCTGGAGACAGCAATGGGCTGGCAAACTGCCTCGACATGGTGGTGAAGAGGATCAGGGGTCTTGTCTTGTGATGCGCTGTAAACAGAGCAACTCTCCACTTCTGTGAGAGAGGGAGCGAATGATGGAAATAAGATACAGAGAACAACAATTAACAGGTAAACAAAATCATTGCCGAATAAAAACAGACAAAGATGACACAGTGTCACAAAGCATTAAAACTTTTTTTTTTTTGCATTATGGGCCATCTTCCAGATGGGGTTTAAAGTTGATCAGGCCCTAAAAGTGGCTTTCTGCAACACATTAAATTTGGATCAGTGACAATTTTGAGCTGTCCCATACAAAAGTTAATCATGAAACAAACATGGTGATATATCTGGTCATCTACTTAAAACAGGTTCCCTCCCTGTGAGGCTGATTCCGAGCAAAAACCAAGTCTGCATCCCAATTTTGACAGTGTCACAAATGACCATATTCTCAAATTGTGACTGCTGCTATAAGCCATGTCTGCAAACCAGTCGCATTGTGACATATAAAAAAATAAACATGCTCTAACAACTAGTCTTAGTGTAAAACAGACACTGTTTTAGGAAATACCGCCAATCACTGGAGGTAGTACACATCCACTGTTGAAAAATATCTCCAGCAATATTACAATGTTTTAAAGCAAAGTTTTATACATGCTGTCAATGTTTAGAGGCAAGAAGCTTGATTAGGTTGGAACAACCTCAGTATCCTGTTACATCTGATCAACTGGGGGGAACTGTGTTTAAAAAAATGAATCATGAAAAGATGGCTTTTGAATTTCAAGAGCTAAAGTTCAAATATCTAAAGACATGTCTCTGAAACTAATTGCATCAGCTGCTCCAAATAAACCATGTGTATGAAAGTTAAAACTGTGTCCTTGGAGGTATCACTTCAAGCCCATCTTTAGTCCTTCAGGGTCTTATTTTAGTTCAATCTAAATAGCTACATCCATACCTAACAATGCCATTTTCAGTTAATCTTACAGTAAAGCTAGCCTAGGTTTAATCCCTATCCAGGGAACTGGTCCTAAAACCTTCCCATGGCATTTAAATGGGTGAAATATTTACCGTGTGGCCGTGATGAGCTGTCAGCCATGGAAGTACTGCAGCTCTGCTGGTGGAGCGCCTCATCACTATTGGAGCCCATCAGCATGGATTCAGACAAGAAGGGATGGCTGGAAACATCCTGGGAGAAGTATTGAGATAACTCTGTCTCTGAGCTCAGAGAGCCCTGCTACACAATTGTGAAAAGGAAAGAAGAAGAAATCAAGGGGAAAAACATGGTCACGGTTCATTTCAGCGGTTCTCAAACTTTTTTTCAACTATATACCCCTCCGAAATATCCTTTCACCCAAACACAAAACACTTCTGGTAGAAAAAAACCTTATGAAGAGGTACATCAGTGTCTGATGTATTAAACAACAGCCATGTAACTGAGAAACACTTGAATGTCACATTTCAAACGTTACTGACGTAACTACTACTACTTTGTTGACTCCGTTCTTTCTTTTGGTTTGTTTTTCACTTATTTCTCTGTGTTTTCAGCTGTGTTGCTGCTACGCTTCAACCACAAATTAACTGAATTTCGTCTGTCATTCTGTTCCAGTCACACTGAACAAACGTTATCGTAAACGTGACTGCATTCACAGCGGTTAATGACTGCAATGAAAATATAAATATTAAATACACAGTAAATATAGTTTATCCAATTTACATGGTTTTACTGAACTTATTATAGCATAATTACTTTAGGAACTATGCATGACTGAATTTTTTTTTAATTAACATTAAATAAAAAAAAAAATTAAAATACCCCTGCAGTAATCCAAAGTACCCCTAAGGGTACTCGTACCCCCATTTGAGAGACACAGCTCTATTTCATTGATCAGTTGTTGGTGGTGACACACAGATAAACTTGATGCATGCAAACTTGCATGAGAAGAAGACTACAAGCTGACGGATGTCTAAGCATGTTGAATAAAAATCAGCTTTGCAAATGTTTCATATCGAGAAAATCCTTCAAAAATCCTTCAAAATCCTGTTTGTCAGGCCTAAAGGATCCAAAAGTGTGTTTCGATGAGAAACTCAATAGTAAACAAAACTGTTTATACTAAGGCTTCACAATAAATTTCGTGTTTTTTTCTTTCTTCGTTTTTTTTTTTTTTTTTTTTTAACAGAAACTGAACACTTTGAACCACAAGTCTATATTTGTGATTTTATAGAACAGGCAAGCATCTCAGAACAAATACAAATGTGGACTAAGCAAAAGTTATGCACACTGTATGTCCTCCACCCTCCCAAATCACAGGTAGTTTTGCTCAGTCGCTCAGCAAGTGCCTGCATGTGAGATTAACACTGAGGCACCAGTCGAGAAGAATATGTGTGTGCAAGCTCAGAAACAATGAATACTGAATGAAAACTTACTCTGCTGGCAGGCTCAAGGAATCTCTTCATGGTCCAGCTGAGAGCAGGGGAGCCATCTCCCTGCCTGTCCTTCATCGATGGGTTGGGGCTCTTACAGGACAGACCTACACATTACAGTGGTGACAGTTAAACCCAGATCAGATCAGATGCCTTTTAGATGAACTATAGTACTATTACATTGTAACATCTGTAAAATGACTGCAGGGCAGGATTAAATAAAAGAGGAAAGACTAATGTAAATGAAGGTAAAGATAACAGACCTTGGGAGTGAGAGGAGTGTCTGTTTTTGCTCATTTTGTCCCTGTGTGTGGATCGAGCTATGATGTGATCCATCTCCTGTTCTGACACCTGAGAGAACACAGAAAGTAAAAATTAAATGAGAGCATGCCTGCATTCATGTATGAGTACCAATACTGGATGTGAGATTGTCTAACAGAAAAAAAACACTTTCTGTTATCACGAGGGGCTGCATCCATCAGAGAATCTGACAATCCTTTGGGGAAAAAAAGATAAGACAAAAAAATGCCTCCCTGTTTGTATTTTGACAGTTCAATGGCAAGTTAATGGAAATAATGTCCCTTTAGTATGAGTCCTCTTTAGTATGAGTTTGATTTTTTGGCATGCTCCAAGTGCCTGTGGGACACTTCCTGGTATGTTTTTGAACAGAGACCCTCAAGAGCTGATGCTGTTCTACAGATTGTAGGGCTCTTACGCAGTGCTAGATGGATGTTGAATATCTTAAAAGAAATAAATAAAGACAGACATCCTCTTACCTTGGGGTTAGGATGCCTGCTTATGATGAGACTGACAGGTCCAGGACCACATTCACTGAGGATGGCATAGGCTTCGCTGAGAGCAGCATGACGAAGACTGACCGAGTCCACCTCCAGTATCTGATCGCCACGGCTGCACGGAGGAGCAGAGCATGGAGGTGTCACCCACCTCTCTTTGTACATGACCCAACTTAAATTCACACATGTACATTCATATGTGAGCATTACATGAACAATAAATGATTTGTGACTACACTTCTAAGGAAGCCCTGAGAGGCAAGTGTGAATGAAAAGGTTTTGCCAGCATAATTGATAAAAGTTGCTTAATTTTATTATTTCTTTTAATCTGTAATAGGTGGGAAAACATTTTTTTCTTTTTTTGTCAGGCTCATTTTCCAAGTGTTTATTGTATCACTCCAGGTGAATTTTAATTTCTCCACACACTCTAAACACAGTACTGAATATTGTGTGTTCAAAAAATATGTCAATGAAAAGTCACCTGGATGAAAAGATGAATGTTTTTAGTTCTAGTTAGAACATTGGGCAGTGGTGCACTCCAGCCTCTTGTGGCCAAAATGAGTGATTTCAACAATAAACACAGAACACAAAAAAAAAAACACCTGCCAAAACTTAGAAGTTGGATCACC
Source organism: Pterois miles (assembly GCA_947000775.1). NCBI lineage: Eukaryota > Metazoa > Chordata > Actinopteri > Perciformes > Scorpaenidae > Pterois > Pterois miles. The sequence goes on along the minus strand of CAMQGK010000058.1, from coordinate 3,653,959 downwards.
ACAACTTTCCTCTCAGGGCTTCCAATCACTGATCTCTTGTGAACGTACGCTGCTCATTTGGTGTCTTTGCATTAGTGTGACTACATATTAACTTCTCCTGCATCTATCAGTTTCCAATCCAAAGATGACCCTGACGTTTTTACCTGAGCCTGCCATCCATTTTAGCTACAGAGCCAAGTGCCAGGCTGTGGATGTAGATACCAGGAGCAGAGTTCTCCAGGGTCAGACAGCAAACTCCAATCCCAAGACCAACACCGGACTCTGAGAAAATCAACATTCACTATCAGAAAAGAAGTGTTCAAAAAACGAGTTAGCCATCACTGAAAAAAACAGCACAACATCTCCTTCTAAAGTATGACAGCTATCCCAAATATGTAATGTATGCACACGATACAAAAATAAGAGGACATACTGTCCCATTACTTTAGCATGTTTTTGGTCCAGGTCTTTGTGTCCTGGTTGGCTCCAATTAAAGGAACTCTTAATTTTAGACAATGATTTTCCAACTTTGTATATTGTCAAAGTTAACGCGATCACATGTTAGCACAAATTTATTTTAATGCCACTTATTTCTTTAAGATACTGGTATCATATGAAATCCATTGGTATCAACCAGGTCATACTAGCTTGCCATGAAGGAGGCTAAATAATGCTCCAAACTTGTGCTAAACCTCTGGTGAGGAAAAACTGTCATGGCCATTTTTAAAGGGGTCCTTTGACCTCTGATCTCCAGATATGTGAATGTAAATGGGTTCTATGGGTACGCACCAGTCTGCCCTTTACAGACATGCCCACTTTATGATAATACAGTCAAGTCAGCACTCTGACACACTGACAGCTGTTGTTGCCTGTTGGGCTGCAGTTTGCCATGTTATGATTGGAGCATATTTTTTATGCTAAATACAGTATATGTGAGGGATTCTGGACAATATTTGTCATTGTGTTGTGTTGTTAATTGATTTCCAATTACAAACATACACATACATTTGCATAAAGCAGCATAATTGTTCATGCACTTGTTGATAAGGGTATTAAATTGCTGACAAATCTTGCTTTAAGTACATTCTGAACAGATAAGAAATGTGTGTTTGAATCATTTGACAACCTGAATACATTATATAGAACTGAAATGAAAACCAGGAGGTGGCATATGAATGTGTCTCTAGGTTCTCCATCAAGTCAGCGAACCTTTATTAAGTGTGACCTCCATGATGATGCAGTCTTTTGGACCAGGACCAGGGCCCCTGTGGCAGTCAGCCTCTTCAGACCCTGAGGGGACAGGTGTCCCCCCACTGGCATTGGAGTTGGGTGAGCTGGAGCGGCTGAGGAGGGTAGGGGTTGGACAGGGGGTCAGGCTGGGACTGCGTAGACGAGTTCGAATCGTCAGCGTCACTACGCCTTTCTTCAGTTGCTGTTGGAAGAATATAATTCAATATTAAGAAAAAGGAGATGAAAATTGTTTTAGCTTTTATCTTCTGACTGAGCTTCAGACAAATTCAAAATGATTTTCCGAGAACAAAAAAAAGTGTTTTTTAACAAGTCCTTGGTCTCTTCAACAAAACATGTGATCAACTCAGTTTACTTATGCCATAAAGCATAAAGTTACACTTTGATAAATTAGTCAAAAAAATTCTTTTGACTGAAGGAAAAACATATTTGGTCACAAACATTTTAGAAAATAAAAAAGTTTGACTTTCTTCAGCTTTTCATGTGTGATTTAACTGTTTTAACGACACTGTGAGACAGAACGTATTGCAATCATGCAGTCCACCTTGAAGGTCTGGATGGCCTGCTGGTGTGTGAGTCCTTGGAGAGACTCTCCATTCACTTCCAGAATCTCATCTCCTACACAGGGAGACATACAAGTAGTCTGAGATGAGTGTAAATGTAGATCACTATTTCTCTCATATAGTCCATTTTACTTTCTGATACACTCTCCCAATTCAGTAAGACAGGGTGAAAAGGAATGGTTACCCTCCTTCAGTCGTCCATCAGCTGCTGCAGCTCCATGAGGGAAAATGGTTTTGACAAAAATCCCCATCTGACCACGTGCTGAGTCCTGCCCACCAACAATACTGAATCCTAGGCCCTAGAAAGGTTCGATCTCAATGAATGTCAGAAAGGACTAACAAAGACACAGTAATCAGTGGTCATCAGTCTTGTTTTTCTATGAATATTATTTCCAGTTATTTTCGGGGATAACAACTCGTCTCGTGATATCACAGCGGTGTACTCAACATGAACTCACAGAGCACTGTTCTCAGTACTGCTACATGACTCAAACAAAATGAAAAGTGTTGCTCAGCAGCTGAGCTGGTTGTGATGTGTTGAGAAGGCAGCTGAGAGGTCAGACCAGTCTAAGGTCAGGAGGAAGGATAATATGAGGCAAACCAGTCAAGTTGCAGTTAACATCCATATCTGTCCAAAATGTCATCACTTTATCATTTTATCCTATTAGACATTTGAGTAAAATTGTCACAATTAGCATATAAATTCTTGAATTATGTCCAAAAACTCGTTTTATGAAGTCACAGTGACCTCTGACCACCAAAATTGATTGAGTCCAAGTGGACGTTTGTGCCAAATTTTAAGAAATTTTCACAAGAATGGCACAGTACGAACGGACATACTCCTCCGGCCACGGCTGTCTCCAGCGTGGAGGCCTAAAACCAGCCGAGTGGGTTGGACAGTCGAGGAGAAAACTCAGGATGACTGGTGTAAAAGTTTGAAGGAGAATTTTAGTGGTTGGCGCTGGAATGTGACATGGCTTTTCTTAGACACAAGTAGGGGGGGCTTCAAGGAAAATTACTTCAGCTTCAGTAACTTGGGGCATTCAGAGGATGTATGGCTTTCCTAGCAAGAATGACAATACGGGGGTTTCTGAGCAGTTTCCAGAACAGAAGTGTTCTCCATCCAGTTGCTGAAAAATGCAGTCCTCACAGAATCTCCAGAATGGCAAGAGGCTAGGGCGCATACCCAGTGATCACAATATGACCAATTCGATCCCAGCGGGGGACCTTTATTGTATGTTGTACCCCTCTCTCTCCCATGTTTGCTGTCTACTTCAGGGCTACCCACTATCTAATAAAGGCAAAACTACTGGTAGTTTTGTTCATGGTACACTAAGTGTTGCACTTTTAAAGGTATGACAATATGGAAATAGCATGATGGGGCATGGTCACAGTTTTTATCTCATACATTTATGACTTTACAGTTTCAGAGAATATTACTTCCTAACCATAATAAATCATGTCAGAATATATTAGAGCAAGACTGATAACAGATGCAGCTGTTATTGTTAACATACTATATTTAGTGACCTTAATTCATGTGTACATGTCTAAGCGGTGCACTCACCTTGCCCTGGCCTTTCATCAGCACTATACTGGAGATAATGGATGGCTGTGCCAGTCGCCATGGAGACTCCACTTGAATGGTGCTCAGGGAGCGGGCTGATTTCTTAATGATCTGATATTCCTAAAAAACACAAACAGTCAGTTATTTATACTGTAATGAGGATTTTCTTGTTTATTCCAGTAATGTATTTTCAACCCCATTTTTAAGACAAAATAAATCTGTGTGTATCTTGATGACTTAACTTAACGCTGTGAATGTTGTCTCCTTCTATTTTTTTATACTTCGCTCAATGAACCTCATTAACCCAGTAGTTAGTGCAGCTCTCCTTGTCATTGTTGTCATGACAGTCGGGCAGAGTAAGTGACTAGGCTTTGATCTAGTCATTGAAATACACGTGTGTGGTGTGTACATGTGCCTCTATCTCTTTTCCTCAACATACGTGTGACTGAATATTTCTCATCAGGGCATCAACTTGGAACATATATGGTTCATTCACTAATTTCAAAATAATATCTCTAAGAAATTTCAGCTGATGATATTTTTATACATTGTCATATTTCTTGGCTTTATCTATCCTTATTTGTGATAGGATATGATTATTACATTATGGTAACAAGACTGAAGCCCAACTCATCTTTCTTCCACATTATATCATGATAAAATATATAGTTCAGCGAACAATGTATGCACTTTATGAACATCTTAACACCAGATGTTTTCAGTTATATGAAGACTAAGGTGAGGTGTTCACTGACCTGTCTCACTCCAACAGTATCTAATTGTTGAGGTAAGGAGTGTTTACGTCGACCGGGTGGAGGCTTCTCCGCCACTTCACAGCTGCTCACACCATTCTCCACAAACAGCTCATCGTCCTCACCCACTGACTCCAGGCGACTGCTGCCCCCTGAGCCAGGAAAAACAATCTTTCCATTCCTCTGCACAGAAGTAGCCATTTCAGTTTTTCATTGTCTATTTTTTACTAAATAACTTCAAACCAACACGCAGAAACATTTAAACTGAATGCACCCTGTACGAAGAACAAAATTACTGGCAATTCAAATATCAGGGTCAGGATGATACCAAACTCTGGCAGCACTGGCTGTATCACTTCATTTATTGATTCTGTCATGATATCTATCAACATGAACAGATGTGTAAATGATTTCTTAAGAGTATATATACAGTACATTACTGTTTAAAAAAAAGCTTATATCGCATGCACTGTTTCTATTCTAAGGACCGTTTTGGTGTTAATGAAAGACCTGTTTCTGTGAAGTACCAACCCTGGGATCGACTGCAGAGCTTCTTGGGTGTGGGGCTGCAGCAGGATCCTTTGGGTGCTTCACCCGGACTCTGTCCTTCTAGTTTCTCCAAGTTAGTGAACTGTAAGCACAAAAACACAGATACACTATATGCAGGTCATCTCCTCTTAAGCAACAAGGATATCTGGTACAACAATTTAACCACACAAAAATACATACTTAATATGTCAGTTCATATAAACATTACCTTTTGTTTGAACATCTGAAAATTCAACCTCAGTTGTGCACACACTGAATATACTGTATACTGTATAGACCTATGTGGACTACTGCCAAATGAAAACTTTATGGCTGCTCTGTTGTACTGAAGGGAGTCAGTTGAGGTGGTCTAGGTGTGTGATCAGGATGCATCCTGACTCCTCCATCTGGTGGTAATCTGGATGTGTTCATCTGGGAGTAGAGTCCAGGGTGCTAAATTATGAATTCTGATATGGTGAAGGTATGACCCGTCCTACTATGCCTCTGACTGGCTAGTACCAAAAGGCAACCTCCTGATCCAACAAGAAGTCTGATTGTATAGAAGTCTGTGGGAAAATGAGCCTACTTCTCTCTTGATTTATTACCTCAGTAAACATTGTACACATGGGTTTATGGTCTCAATCGCTAGTTTCAAGTCTTCTTCAGTACAGCATGATGTTCATTTAGTAAATTATGGTCCCATTTAGAGACAAATAGACCATAAAGCAGGGGATGCTTTAGGGCATGGCTACCTAGAGATTGACAGGTCACTACACTCGTTGTCCGTGTTTTCGTCTTACAACTTTAACCCTTTCACAGCGTGTTTTCAGTTCATGACAGTTAATTGCAACATTTTGGTCAGCTAAACATATGTTATTCAGCATTCAGGTGTACTTAGCTCTCTCACTCTCGTGTCACTTCTTGCTCCAAAAAACCAAGATGGCAATAGCAAAAATGCTGAACTCAAGACTTCAAACCCGTAGTCCACCACAACGTTTGCCCACATAACTAACTGCCCTGCCCTGGTTACTGCTATAGATAGGAGCAGAATTAGTGAAGTACTACAAAGACATACTCATTAAACACACAAAAACATATAGTACATATCTGCGCGTACCAGGAACGGGTTGTGTAAACTGGTGCTGCAGTTGGAGGTCTGGGGGGAGTGAGAGGGAGCAGTCTGAGACAAGGAGGACAAGGAACTACAGGTGCTGACCAGGTCCGGCAGACTGGTGGATGGGAAGCGCTCAAAACCCACATCTGACTCCTCCTGCCGGACAGACAGAAGGTTAAGATAGCGTGTGTGAGATGTTATTACATTCATGTGTATTTGGTATGTTAATATGTACACTGAACATAAATATAAACACAACACTTTTGTTTTTGCGGTCATTTTTCATGATTTGAAATAAAAGATCAAATGCTTTTTCTATGAGAGCAAAATCAAGTGTTTCTATTTTTGTTCAGAAGCTCTGAGAGAGGAGGAAGTGATGTGTTGAACATTATAAAATCATGTATCATGTAACACAGTTGTTAGCACAGTCTCTATATGTTCATTCTTTTCTTCCAACCAATGTTTGATCTTTACCTGAAACTTGGCCAAAGCTGTCCTTATTACAGCCCTAGGCCTGTCCCCATAATTACATCATATGGACAGGACCTTTGTCATTTTTACATTATCAGCTTATTGTAAGATATATGGACATGACTCGATATTTCCCATTCTGTTTACATGCATGTTTGTTTACATAAGAAAGTCACCATCATTTCAGCCATGATGCCAGAATCAACAGCAGGGTTTTCCTGACCATTAGAAGACTTAGGGATTGCACAGATGCATTTTTGTTACCAGAGCTGAGAGTCCATGTTATTTACTGTTTTGGTTGTGTGGCTTTATTTTATTCATGTTTTATTTATTTAGAATATTTAACATTTTTTGTCACATTCCAATGCCAACGTCTAAATAATCTTAAGAATTAAAAGTTCATTGCGAATGTGAGTGTGAATGGTTGTCTGTCTCTGTGTGTCAGCCCTGTGATAGACTGGCGACTGGCTGGGATTGGCTGCAGCCCCCCATGGGGGGATAAGCGGTTGCAGATGGTTGGATTAAAAGTTCACTGCTCTTTGAAAGGTGTATTTGCATTATTAAGCTATTATATTATCATTATATCAGAGACATAAATTGGTCTTAAAATTACAATAATATCACAATTATCACAATTATTTCTGGTACAACAAAAGTAGTTGTCATAACAAGTTTGTCTTCAGTGGGTCCATTCCTGTCTTGAACACTGTGTGTTCCCACTGTGCCATTTACACTGAAATCCCCCTGGCAGGGACTGATGGTATACGTACAAGTTCTTTGAGTCTGAAATTGCACATGTACAGTATCAGGTTCTCTGCACTTGGGGGCAGCTTTTATGCAAACTTTTTCTTAAAATTCCTCTTATGATTTTTGCATGTAGCAACCTAACCGGAACCGGAGGGTCACGGGTTCAAGTCCCGACATGGACCAAGAACTGAGTGTGAACTGGTAGCTGGAGAGATGCCAGTTTACCTCTTGGGCACTGCCGAGGTGCCCCTGAGCAAGGCACCAAACCCCCAACTGATCGGGGCGCTTGTCAGGAGCAGCCCCCTCACTCTGACATCTCTCCATTGATGCATGTGCATGTGTGTGTTTCAGGTCTGCACGTACCGTGTATAAGTTAATAAACAGAGTGTAAAAATTGAATTTCCCCTCGCGGGACTAATAAAGGTTGATCTTCTTCTTCTTCTTCTTCTTCTTCTAGTTTTTGTAGCATCACTGCCATGTGTAGTGTGCCAGTAGCACAAGTGTAAAACTCTTCCCCTCTTATCGAATGTCTTATTCTCACAGCATTTTGTTCACTGTTGTTGAACTTTGCACCTTAAAGCTGCAGTAATATTTAGTTAGAAGAAGCCAAAATTATTTTCAAAAGGCAATGCATGTGTGTGTGTGTGTGTGTGTGTGTGTGTGTGTGTGTGTGTGTGTGTGTGTGTGTGTGTGTGTGTGTGTGTGCCTACCCTGCTGGCCACCACCAGCTGGACCAGACCAGTGGTGGAGCGGAGGATACTTACAGCCTCCTGATGAGTGAGACCCACCAGAGACTGACCGTTAATCATCAACAACTCATCACCAGCATGAAGACGACCGTCCCTGAAACACACACATGCACATTCAGACAGAAACACTTACGCATACTGTACATATATACTCGCACACAAACTACAGCTGAACTATTCTCCACTACTTAAAACATGCAACAGGTCACATATTGCGTAGCACTAGCATTGAGAGAGGGCATATCTCCACTGTAGGAGGCTGTACTTCAATTCTTTTTGATAGACAAATAGAAAATGACTTTAAAAAATGTAACCTGCATCTTGATCCAGATTAGCATTACATTGACATAGTGAGTGACCACTGTGTGATACATACTCCTGATTTATTTGGTATAAGAAAGTGTAGCAGTTAGTACTGCAAAAAAAACCCCATCAAAAACTGACGCAACATGACACCAAATATGTTAACACATTTTGAGATATTAGACTATCCAAAAACAAACTAACAAACAAAACTGAAAACATAAGCTTCTTAGTGAGGCACAATGAAATTAATAAAATAGCAATTCTGATAAAGGTTTGAACATTAAAATCCAGTGAGAAAAAACAACTTTATAGCAATTTTTTAAACACTTAAAGGGTAACTTAAGCATTTTTCAACTTGGATCCTATTTTCTCACATTTTTGTGTCTAAGTGACTAATGGGGACAACTATTTTTCACATTGGTCCAGTGAAGAGGGAGAACGCTACAGAGGGCAGCCGCTAAATGACTGCCGGTCTGCAGCTGCAGACCAACATGAGAAAATGAAAAGGTTGAAAAAACAAAACAACTGAAGTTACCATTTAATAATTCAACCAAGAACACAGAATATTAATGTACTATAGGGAGGTCCTTGACAGTATAAAGATTCTCTGTGGAGTCCAGAGATGAGGAGCTACACCTACAAAAACATAATACCAAAGCAAGTGCATTTCCCTGAGTTTATTAAGGACTTACTGTACCTGTGAATGGCACCCGCCTTCTCTACATGAGCTATAATGATTCCATGAGGAGAGCGCTTGGAGCCTCGCCCTCCTGTTATCTGTATGCCCAGGCCCTCCTCACCCTTCACCATATGCATCTTCCAGATGTAGCTTCCCTCTCTGGGCTACAAAGGAGCACAAACAAACACATATCAAACAATACATCAGGGTTGAGATACGAATAATATACATAAAATAACAACAACACATAAACCATGTGACCATATTGACTTCAAAATGTGGCAAGAGAACCAACATAGTGTTAGAAAACTATGAATCCAAAGTTCGGCGGTCTAACCTTCAGATGATATTTTTATGTGACTATGGTAGTTTTGAGCACTCGAGAGGATCTGAGCATGGACACCTTTGTGAGGACCTACATTCAACACTGTTCCTGAATGCATACTGTGTAGACACTGATGGCAGACTGAAGCTGCTACTGCTGCTCTGCCAGTGTGGTGCATTCACTATGTTGGTGCCTGTGTTGACATTGTGTAAGAGCCAATGTTTGTAATGTGGACATGGTCTTCTGTGTTGATGACAGAGAAAATTAACCTTGTGGAAAAAGAGCAAAACTTTCACAAAACATCTTTGGGCTCTTTGAATGCCACCTGATCCACAAAGACTCCGCCAGGATACAATTTCTGTTAAGTTACCTTTTCACTCACAAATTACAGGCTGTGAAGTGTAGAATTTATTGATTAATTAAGCCTCAGAGGTCCAACTTTTACCTCATCATTTTATATAACGTACAATGTGCTTGAACCATTAAGTGGTACTAATGAAACAGAGAGGACACCTGCATCAATTTATAATCCTGAGCAGTGGTTTACTCTGTATTTTATCTGCAGTGGTCGGTCGGTCCATTCATATCTCAATACCCAATGAATGAATGAAAACTTGCCAGACTGACCATCACCATGAGGGTGGCTTGTCTGGTTCAGGCTTGTTTGGTTCTGAAAAGTGAAGCCAATGCTGAAGTGCCTTCAACTTGCACTCTGTCTAATATCCAGCAGAGGGCGACTCCTCTGGTTACAAAAAGAAATCTGACTGTACAGAAGTCTATGATGAAATGAGTCTACTCCACACTTGATTTATTACCTCAGTAAGCATTGCAAACATGAGTTCACCACCAGAGGGTGGCTGTTACACTACTGAGATGGTGCCGGTCATTCTCTACTCAGGTAGACATTAGTCCTCTATATCTTTACATGGCAAATAGTTGTTTGATGCTATATTAGATAATGTATAGAGCACCTTATATTGTAACATTTGGGGCACCTAAAAATGTCTTATTCAGCATTCAGTTGTACTTAGCTCCATCTACTCATGTCGTTTTGGTTGCAAAAAACCAAGATGGCGACGGCCAAAATGCTGAACTTGAGTTTTCAAAACCGTAGTCACAAACCAATTGGGTGACATCACGATGACTACTATCAATGTTAAAAACAGTCTTCAGGTTTTATTGAAATACCTTGACAATTCTTGGGTGGATTGCCATGTATTTTGATGCACATGCATCACATATATTTTTTAATCACCATGTCCAGTTCATATCCCACTTCCACACAGTCTGTGCACCCATCACCTACCATGTTGTGCTGATCTTTGCATTTGCACGATTTAAATAGGGCCCTTAGTGTTGCTTAACCTCTGCATTTCCACTGCTCACAGCTTTATCAGCCATTTTGACGACTTGTGGACCTAAAAGGATTTATATAAACAAGGTCATCTCCATCTAGGGCACAAACATGCTGATGACAGACATTATACCTCATTTACAATCCCTCTGATGTGCTCTCTGTCTCAATCCTCTGACACACATGTTAAACCACTATCCCATCATTCTCTGGTTTCCTCATACCAGCTGTTGCAGGGTGGTGATCCTGTTTATCCTCTCAGACATCTGGACACAGATCTGTGGCCCACTGAACACCTGGCTGCTGGGCCTGAACCAGGAACCCGAAGTTTGAAAATTTTGAAATCATAATTGTTTTTGAAATGACTGCAGGTGTGTTCTCTATTTGTGACAAGTGCTACGTGCTATGACGTTCGTTACTCCATTGAGCACAATGGTGACTTTTTTCCACCAGGAGTCACTTAAGTTCCTAGAGCTCCACACCAATCCCTACTGACACAGGTTGTCATGTGTTCATTAAAACGATGTTCGTCATCCACTATACTGAGGGGACTGCTGTAGTGCAAGTCCAGACCAGTAAGTCCATACATACTGTAACAAAATCGAACACCCCTTTTATACTGCAGTCCAGTAAATGATGAAAGTCCATTGATCAAACTGTACAGATAACTGCCTCAGGTTAATCTCTGCTTGTCACTGTTAGCAGACTCTGAATTCCTCAAACAGCAGCTATTGCAATCATTTCAAACCCTGAAGATTTTATAGAAAAGCTATATTTAAGTGTGTTCCTTCACCCCAAAGTGTTTGTTCGATGGACAGAGCATGTGCAGTGGGCCACACAACACATAATCAAAGCAGGAGGAGATGACCAACTTGCATTTATATGAAGGGTCACCATCAACAGTTGGTGATGCTGCGTTTAGTTTTTTATGTTTCACGGTGCTTGAATATTCTGCCAGGTTGTATCGGACACACTACAACATTCACACTGGTAAAAAATATTTGTCTCCTTTCATTTGATTAGATTTGTTTTTTGGTTTTGATCTTCACTGTAATTTAGTAGAAGTTTAATAGCTTTTAATTGCTGCAGGTTGTCATATATCTTTATTCTTTATTTTCTGTGAAGCTTTTTTTTATTTTCTTTGACATTAGATGTGATTTTTTTCACTAAAAAAAGCTGAACACACCAAATACATTGTTTAAACAATATGACTTTGGTTATAGATTATTTGGATCTTGGTGCCACAACAGGAAATTGCTCTTGATGTGGTGAAGTGGTATATTAGCAGTCGCACTGCTAATAGACTGCTGACTACTCAGAACACTTAAACTCAAACAGAGAGCAGCGCTCTGAGCTGAGGAAGCTTTGATGCCTGGGATCAGCCTCATTACCAGTAGAGTTACATAACATGACAAGTGGATATAAGAACAGAATGTTAGATTTTTCTTCAGTAACAATTTGTGGAACTGTTATAACTGTATTGATTCATTTTGGCCACTACGGGGCAGAAAAACATTAAAACAAACTGACAAATACCAACTACGTCTACTGGAAATTATATTCATACACAACTAACTCACATTAGCACATATCTTTTCAAGTAAAAGTTATGTTTCTCAGATTCCATTTTTTAGTAAAATGATTGGATATGTTGATACCAAACATATCTGGAAAACATGCACAAACTATTTCTGTTGATTTTTTACCGGATCTGCTCCTGACAACTAAAGCATGATTAATGCTTTTAGTGTTCTGTTTGGACATCTCAAAACACCAAAACCACCATCTTTCCTGAACCTTCATCAAATGTTTTAGTAGCTAACCACAACCACGTGCAAGACGCTGGACAGGAACTCTGACCGCTGGTGTCAAAATCCTGAACTTTGTATGGCCACTATCCACCCAACTACTTCTGTGCAGATGTCACACTTACTGGATTGCTTCCCAGCATGCATCGTCAAAACGCACTTGTGGATAAATACCCTGAATAGTGCATTTCAGAGATTGCAAATTGTTTTAACTTGCTTCATAATTGTTTATTTTTAACAGTTAAGGCGTTACAGAAAATAAATGGTTTCGTTACATCAATTACAATTACTAGTACCATAATGTAACAGTTAATTATTAAAGATGTGACATCTGTCATCCTGTCATCTGTCTAGACATTAGACATATGTCAAATGATGTGGTTGCAGATCACTGTCTCTCCAGTGAGAGAGAGAGAGAGAGAGAGAGAGAGAGAGTGAGAGAGAGAGAGAGAGAGAGAGAGAGTTCACGTCCTTCAAAATAATGCTATAAATAAAATTGAGCAAATCATCTAGTGGCCATTCTGTTGTTCTGCTGATCTGAACTGGTTGTGCTCTAATGTGCAATGATAAACATTGATATATCAATGTTGATCACACTGAATGCCAAATTCAAGCCAAGTGAGTACGTACAAGAAGGCCGCCGCTGCCTGTGTTATAAATGTCAATGTTCTATTGCTGCACACTGTGAATCTATAACGTGCGTGACTTTATGTGGTAGCCCATCTATCGTCACATCTGCTGTCACCATCATCAGTTTATGAAATCAATAACACAACAATAACATACTCATTGTGTTGTTTTTAACACACCTGATGCAACTCAGCAGCTCTTACTGTTGGACTGTAGGGCAGAAGGAACTGGGCAGGTAGGGGTCTGGAGGTCTGGGGCTGGGAGGTCTGGGTCTTGGCTATAGGCTAGGATAAATATAGCCTGATTACTCAAACAGTATTTAAAATGTCTATGAATCTGCTCTATTGATTTACAGAGTATGATTTTACAGAGCATGTGTGTAAATCATAGTTCAATAGTTAGAAATAATCAATAGTTATTATAGCAAGTTTTCTATTTAAGCTTTTTGGGCATTAGCTATAGTAATAATAATGGTCCAAAATGATGAAAAATTGCATAATTTTGGGCTGCATGGTGGTGCAGTGCTTAGCACTCTCGCCTCACACGAAGAGGGTCGCAGGTTTGAATCCCGCTTGGGGCTCTTCTGTGTTCTCCCTGTGTAAGGGTGGGTTTTCTCCGGGTACTCCGGCTTCCTCCCACAGTCCAAAGACATGCTGCTTAGGTTAACTGATGACTCTAAATTGCCCGTAGGTGTGGATGTGAGCGTGAATGGTTGCCTGTCTATATGTTGTCTGTCTCTATGTGCCCTGCAATGGACTGGCAACCTGTCCAGGGTGAACCCCACCTTTGCCCAATGACAGCTGGGATCGGCTCCGGTCCCCCCGCGACCCCTACCAGGATAAGCGTTTGACTTCATATTTTCTTGGGGGAGAACCCCCAAAGCCCCATCCCAAACTTATACCATTTCATTTCCTGTGATGTTTGGTAAATGGACTTGTATTTATCTAGTGCCTTTCTAGTCTTCCGACCACTCAAAGTGCTTTACACTACATGTCAGCATTCACCCATTCACACACACACATTCATACACTGGTGGCAGAGGCTGCCATGCAAGGTGCCAACCTATCCATCAGGACCTAATATAAATACTCTTCGGGAGCAATTTGGGGTTAAGTATTTAGCCCTAAGACACTTCAATATTTGGACTGGAGGAGTTGAAGAGCAAACTGCCTACCCTCACATTGGAGGACAACCCTCTCTAACCCTGAGCCACAGCCTCCCCATTGCAGGTTTTTAATTGAAAGGACTGAACTTGTGTTGCCACTGTGCACACAGGCCTATTTGGCTCAATACCCTAGCTTTGTCTTGAGTTAATGTTGACGTATTGTCTTATAATAATGAATTTCATATTCTGTTCACTGATTAGGAGGGCATTCATTTAATACTTTGTCACTGTCTATTGATGGGTATGAAGGGAAGGGAGGGCCTCCAATATGCCCATGGCTCCGAGGGCCTCAAGTCATATTAAGGTGCCCCTGGAGGGCATCGGCGAATGTGTGTGAGCGGACAAATGAGTGAGTGGAGCAGAAGACAGAGTTGATTTATCATCTCAAAAACACTGCGTCGACCACAGAATAATCTTGCGTTTGACTGATTTTGACCTACCATATACTGTATATCTTTTATTTTGAAGCTTTACAAGTATTACAAGTATTTTATTGTTCAGCTTTATGAACATTTTCATTTTCATGGCTTGACATCATTTATTAAGAATAACAAATTCTGAATAAAACCCTCACATTGTGGTTGTGCTTTAAGTTAACGCCCTGTTTGCTGGCAGCAGGTCTTACCTGGCTTGAAGGTTCACTGCTCAAAGAATCCACTTTGCTTTCTAGCAGCTGACTGTGACACCTTGCAGGCAGGGTGGCAGTGCTTCCTCTGTGTAGATGCTGGGGAATAGTTCTCACCTGAGGAAAGGCGTTTGGGCTTTCCTCTGAGGGCGTGTGTGTGGAAACAATGCAACCTGAGTCATCTCCTGGAGGTTTGACTCCTGCATCAGTGGGAATAGAAGAGCCATTGCATCCACTGTAACAGCTCTGGAGCTCGGAGTCAGTACTGTCCCTGTTGTCTCGGTTAAAGGACGATCGCGATATGACACCAAACTTCCGAGTGCGTTTGCAGTTAGCCGAGTTGTCCGAGGGCTCAGAGGTAGCTCTGGCCTGCTGCTGGTCTTCACAGCTCTCACTGCTGACGGGGGTGCTGACGCTGCCATTGACGTTACAGGGAGGAAGAGGAGCCTTTCGCTTGACTCGCCGCAGCATGATCAGATAGATACAGCCTCCATTCCAGCACTGGTCAGCCAGGTAGCTGTAAAAAACATTACATCCAGGTTCAAATATTATAAGGAAAACTACAGTCCTTATGTGTCCCCACATTTGCACCTCTGTTGGAGGAGTAGTCCGTTCCTGCATTCTGTACAGGTTTTATATTACAACTATTACAAGGAACTTTCATTTTGTCAAACACAGACAACATGTCCCTTTTTTAACATTACTCATTTATTTGTAGGGGTATCATTCCGCTGTTTTGATGCTGTAACTGAAAAAGCGGTCTGAGTAAATTTTGTCGAGCAATGTTTTATAATTTACATTCTCAACCTCGATCTTGTTTGTCTTACGTCCCCATGATAGAATAAAAAGTTTAAGGGCTGCTGGAGTTAACCCACGCAGTATCTTATAAAGCAAACAAACACTGGTCTTTAAAAATAACTCAATAAGTTGTATTTTTTGATAATATTGCATAAGTTTGTTTTTTTGTCCAGTGTTTTAAGAGCATGGTTTAAGGCTAAAGTCTAGTTTAGCACACTGCAAAATAAATGCAGGAATGCAGTAGCAGAGGGTAGTAGGCGGTCTTTAATCATTTTATCAGACTGAAGCCTTGTATCTCAAACAATTTTAGGCATTTTCAGCACTTTTGGTATATGAAACTTTTCCAAACTTCAAATTTGGTCTGCAGAATCTCAAGACCTTAATGATGTCATATTGTAAAGCTTATGTGTTTTCATGCTGTGGCAAGACAAGCGATTTGCCTTGACACAGGAAGCTGCTGCAACTTTACAGAGTCTAATCTGCCCCAGATTACACATAGTGGACACAATTTGCAATACAGCATTTCCAGCTCCAAATAAGGTGCGGAGAGTGTCCCACGGTTGTGGGCTGCATCAACCAGTGTCCTGCCAACACCCCTGATGTGCGGGAAGGTACAAGGGCCCGTTCATCACTGTTTGAAGCTTTAATTGTTTCTTCATTTTTCCAAATAGTAGCTGTAATATTCTGTTGTAGAAATTATTGGAATAGTACAATATAAATTCTGTTTAAAATAAGTACATTATCAATTTTTGAGTACCGGTAGTTTTTTTTTTACCTTCTGTATTCAGTGATGAGTATATTTTATATTTCAGATATGATTTCACAGCTGTCTCTTGGATTTCAGAGTAAGGCTAGGAAATGATGTGATGATATGATATGATGATTTACACAATGAGACAACAGAGATTACGTAAAATCAGGTTATTTCCTTTGCCATATTCTTGCATTGTGCCTACAGTATATAAGGTGGTCGATCATTGCTTTATCTTTTCCCTTCACATGATTAGTTCATGTTTCAGTTTTCACTTCAGTTGTCTTACCTGGCTCCACTGACATCTACTCCCACCATCAGCTGCCCGTTGAGTGACAGCAGTTCGTCTCTCAGTTTGATCCCCCCACAACGGGCTGCTGGGCTCCTCTTCCTCACTTCTGTGACCCAGATGCAGCCCACATCCATGATGGGGCCTTGGTCCCTCCTCCTCCTTGGGCCTCCCTTCTTTCTTCCATCAGGATCCCCAAAAATAGGGATGTTACCAAAGCTGAGGCCAAACTCAGCAGTATCTCCCTCATCTTTAGTTAGGGAAACAGCATGAACCTCAACGTCTAACCCCTCCCTGCAGGACGACGGGCTGACTGATGGAGCAGTGTCAGCATCCATGAAGTTGAAATTAATGTACTCCATCAATTTCTGAATGGCAGCCAGACACAGGGACATGTCCTCCACATTAATACTGTTAACACTGCTGCTACTGCACACACTGTCGCCTTCCCCATTTTGGTAGGAGTCCTGATCCACCTGCTGGATGAAGAAGAGGAATGATCCATCAGTGAATGGAGCTGGATGATAACATCTGGTGTAAACAGCTAAACTTTCATTTTCTAGAAAGGAATGATCTTTTGTTTTAACAGTCTGAAACGCAGCATGGTTTCCCTTTTACAGGTTTCCAGAAAACACATTTTAGTCCCATTTTTCAATTGTCAGGGGTCTGACAGAACAGATGTTTTCATTTTAACCAATGCAGCTGTCAACGTTAACAGACATGAGTTTAACACAATGTAACTTTTGGAATATCACAAAGTTGGTCAAATCCAGGATGAAAAAACAGCTCACAAATATACAGTATATGATTGAAAAACAACATACATTTACAGAAATGCAGCTTCTGTAAATCTTGGAGCCTAGTTACATCATATTTTTATCAACAATTATTTCTAACGGCAACATTTTGGACTAAGATCAGTTCATTTTAATGCACCGTCATCAGTTTATGGTCAAGGAGCAGTGAAAAATAAATCAATAACACAACAATAACATACTCATTGCGTTGTTTTTAATACACCTGATGCAACTCCGTAGCCCTTACTGTTGGATCAGAGCTGTTAGGGCAGAGAGAACTGGGCAGGTAGGGGTCTGGAGGTCTAGTCTTATACCAGTTCATTTCCTGTGATGTTTGGTTAATGGACTTTCATTTATGTAGTGCCTTTCTAGTCTTCCGACCACTCAAAGTGCTTTACACTACATGTCAGCATTCACCCATTCACACACACATTCATACACTTGTGGCAGGGGATCCCATGCTATGTGCCAACCTGTCCATCAGGATCTGATCTAAATACTTTTCTGAAGCAATTTGGGGTTAAGGAGGAAATTTGGAGCCTAGTTACATCCTATTTTTATCAACAATTATTTATAACGGCAACATTTTGAACTAAGATCAGTTCATTTTAATGCAACTGTAATATCTGCTTACCAAAGTGGTGTGTGGCACTTTCACATAGAGTTCATATTGGTGACTTTTCACATGCAAATTTGCATCATACCAAAACATCTAAGCAGTGCTGATGGGTATGGACAGCCATTAAGTCACTGAGGGAGGAAAGATCATGTTAGCTGCTCTATATAACCCTGTTCTGCTGGAGTATAACTTGATCTGCAATCCGTCAGTAGACGTGAATGGGTGGTAAAAATACATTCGCTTGAATTAACTGTGTTAACTTACTGACCTGTCAGCTACCGAGAGAGCAAGCAGTCCCTACGCCACCAAGCATCCAGCACCACTGATTTAAGCAGACACACAAATGAATTTCACTGTGCCACTTGACTGGCCATTTCTATGTTGACAGTGGTCTTTTTCCCACAATCATCCTTTATTCCTTCTCCACCAAAAGCACAATTGAAATAGAGGCACTAGCAATCAATGGATAATCAGAGTGTTTGATACTTAAGCAAGAATTAGCACCTCAAGGTTGCAAGCCTCTGCATCCATGTTTGTCCAAAATATCCTCACTTTAGACTTTTGTGTGACATTGTCATAATTGGCATATTAATTCTTGAGTTATGGTGGTCCACTGACAATGATAATAGAAGCACTTTGAAGGCATTTTGTATGTGTTACATCATAGTATATCTACAGCTGTTAGGGTCCTCTAATGGTTGGGGGCCCCATGCCTACAGTATGTACCTTGCCCAAGTATTAGATCAATCACATAATGATATAATATATTCTATAGTTATAATTATGTACCCTGGATGGACATACTGTATCATTGATTGTCTGAAAGACTGACAGTGCTCCCAATAGTAACACCAAACTGAATAAATTAGTATCTTGTGATAAAATAGGTCATAATAAACATAAATTATTTAATTATTAAACATAAAAAATGTCTTGTTATAATATGAAAAGATGAAAGGCTTCTCATTATAATAAGAAACTGAGCTGATTTATTTTGTCATGGTGGCAGCAATACGCCAACGAAATGTTGTATTTGATAGTCTATATTTCAGTAGAAACATGGAGGATAAGTACCTTGTAGCCAGGGTTGTCCTGATTCAGGTTGTGGTCCTGCTGTGATCTTGTGGTCTGAGCCCCGTGCCAGTTCTCCAGCAGTGGGAGGATGCTGAGGGCGTTGTCCTGAGTGATGGGCATCCTGGCATCCTGGGCCTTTTGGGGGTCCCTCACCAACAGCCACTCTGATGCTTCCAACAGACACAGGAACCAGTGTGGGCCAACAGCCCCAAATCCATCTCTGAAAGAGGGGGGCTGCAGAGAAACTGGACAAACTCTACTCAGAGATTTCCAGATGAGCCACGATGGAAAATATCAGATTACTGGCAGGATACGTCTGCTGTGGTGACTGCAGCATCAGGCCATTTCCTAAAGAGAACACATTCACATGTCACATTGTTGTAGTTGATAAAAAGGTAAAGAAAGAAAAGAATGATAAATAAATGTTGTTGTTTGTTGACAGCAGCTACAGTGGTAACAGATCCATATCCAAAGCCGTACACTGGGGAACTCTGACACTAACTACTACTGACCTGTATTACAGACAGTGAAAGCTTGGTTTCAAGACCAAAATCTCTCCTAACGCCAAAAACATGCTATTCCGATTAAGGCATTATTTCCAGCCAGACAGAATGAGGATTAATGAGTAGCTCTTAAAAACACAGAACATTCTGCGCTTATGTGCACACCAAACTTATTGTTTTGATGAACACTTCTACAGTTTCTGATGTTAATCAGCTGGCATGTTGGAGATGAACACTTTGAAAACGCAGAGTTCAATGAAAAATCATAGCTCAGTAAAAGTTGTTCCTCTCACAGTGTCTCCATCTATAACACCGGGGAACCGAACCAGGAAACGGCTGCATGCCATTTTAATTTTCGTTTTAATAATCGAGGAGATGTGTGGCTGTGATGAGCATTATGGTGTTAGAGAGATTGTTCAGTGTGTCCTAATGTATTTGTGGATCATTATGTTTATGTTGCAATATGAAGGTTAAAGAGGCTACAATGTTCTCGAGCTCAGATTGTCAGCAATTATTAAAACAGTCAAATCACACTGGAATCCCACTTTAAAAACAATATAATCAAAACAATAAAAACCAATAAAAAAATACAACATGCAAAAGATTTGACCACATTTTAAATTATTTCATTTATTTCATATTATATATGGCACTATGGGAATAGTTAACTGCAGATGATTATTATACGGGTCCTTGTGGTGACAGAAGAAGGAAACGTTTTTTGTCACAGATCATATTTGACTCCAGGCTTGGTTGAGATGAGCCAGGCCTGCACAGAATCGCTCATCTGTGATTGCTGCAGAATGCATGCTGGGTAAACTCGTGTTGACTTGTTCTGATGTCATGCACACTTCATGAGACTTCATGAGATCGAGGCAGCTGCAGTATTTAGAGGCTGTTGCTCTCCACCGACTACCCAGGGCAAGGCATGATGGGAATCCACTGACGGTCACCTGATCAAAGAGCTGACTGGCTCTTAGGTTTGTATAATTGTAACATTTAACACTAAATTGCAGACTGTCTCACATTGTGCAATGAAGGATCATTCAATATATTTTGTGGTTGATAATAATATTGAAAATATATAGAACTTATCAAAATGAGTGCTCGTTACTATGTACTTTACAAGACAAACAAAAATATAAAAGGACAGAATCCAGTACCACGGCCGCAACGAATGACATTTCATGAGTGCAGCGCAGTGCAGGTGACATAGTACAGTATATCGAGTGGCTGTGAATAAAAGTTACGTCAAATAACAGGTCATCTCTAGAAGACAGCCTGTAAACTGTGAAATCTGATCTGGGATCTGCAAAAACTTCAAAAACTCTCATGGCACTTGTTGCCCAACGACCTATCCTAACCTTAACTACTCAAGGTCAATACCTAAGCTTAAGAATCTTACAAGTGTCCCCAGTTTGCCGGCTCCCTTCTAGCCACTACCATAATAATGTGATGGAGTAATAACTGGTATAACAAGCGAGAAAGTCCACTACTGGTGGTCGGGAGGGGAGGTTTGTGGGTGGATGGAGGAGACGGCTGTTTGTGTCCTGTGTGAAATGTAGTCATTTTAAGCTAAACCACAATGTTTTTTTTTAACCAAATCAAGCTCAGTAGTATTCATGTGTATAAATGTTGTTTCAATTTACAACTTAAATTACGTGTTTAACATGGTTTGTGAAAATATGTCTCCCTCAAAACACATTTTGGTAATGCAATTTAGTTTTATGGAGATGTAAAGACAAATACATCATGTACTATTACACGGAGCACATGATGACAGTAGGAGCTTTCCCATGTCCAGAAAAGTGAATTCAACCTAAAAGAAACTAATATGCTCTTGGCAGTATATTGGAACTGCTTAAGGGTTTAAAAGGGCTCTACTTCGGTGAACTCAGCAGCGCGGCGTAGATGCACCTGCCCAGTCAGTCGAGAGCAAGCCAAACACCCTTTGGCTTTCATGGCCGATGCTGAAATATTACAGCTTCATACTTGCATCAAACAGACAGAAGACAAACAACACCCTCATTTCAGCTGTTTCTTACCTTATCATACACATCCACCCAATGCGTAACAGTTGTCTCACTTGAGTAAAGCTAGCCACTGTGAACTCTGTGATCACACCACAAAAAGTGTTAAGCCACTATTATACATATGTGTGAGTGACAGCCAGCACCTACAACACATCAGTCATGATATCAAAATTATTAATATATATAAAACGTGGATGTAAGGCAAAAAAATTAAAAAAAAAAACACAACAAATTGATTTGATTTTGTAGAATAGATCAGATACCAGGTAAGGCCAATTAATGACGCACAACTGTAAATGTCTTACAATTTACATCTTGCAGAAACACACCAGGTTCCCATAACAAAAGCATTCCTGTGTTAGAGTGCCACAGAACACCTCTTGCTGTTCTCTTAAGCCGGGTACACAAGAATATTTGGCGGCAATGGTTCTTTCAAGATATCCCTGTGGTGTGAGGTACATTAAGAGTGTTGTTTACAGCCACTGATCTGAAGCCCATTTTGGCCATACCAATTTCAAATTGTAAATATTAAACATATTACATTACATATTAAACAACGATAGCCAATAGAGAACTAAGCTGACTGAAACGGAGGGACAACCACTGCTGTCATGGTGGCTGTGGTTAATGCATGAGCTAATGCAAAGCGTGAAGCATAAAGTAGTAGTGATGGAGCTCAGAAATGGAGGACCAACTTACTGACTTATGGCAACAACCTGAGTGTTAATTTTACGTGTCTCCATGACTGAGTAGTGCAAAAACTAACAGTGCTAATTCTTCCTGCCCATAGTTGGCCATGTTTTTTTTTTTTTTTTTTTTTACATTGAACTCACATTTCATCATGAAAGATTTTACGAGATGTCCATTTTTTTGTGGAGACCCTTGTTGTTGTTCATGAATGAATCTGTGTGTTGTGCTGTTTTGGCCAAATCGTTGCTCTCGACACACTACAGGAACAAAACTGTTAAATTTAACATGTCGTTATTTGTGGTCTCTCTCATATTTTCAAAGATTCAAAAATCTTTTAGTGCAGGCCAGCCTTTTGCTGGCTTTCTGAACACATATTAACACTGACTATCCTAGATGGGTGTTAACTTCACCTTATCAGAGAGAGGTTGAACCATGAAACCACTTTATTATTGTGCCTGTTATTTTAAAAACAGTTTATTTAGGCCAAATCTAACTATTTATAGTAAAGTACAACATCCTGAAATACACCAAAACTAAAAAGTGACTGGTCTGGTCTCACCCCAATTTCCAGTACTGAAGTAAATGAAAACCAACAACTGGATGATAAAAATATATCTATAAGCATGCTTAACTTCTATAACTTATAAAGTTATGGTTTATAAATAGCTGACAGTGATGTTACGTTATGTTCTGAATGGTCTGAGACACACTAAGCCATCAGAGTCCTTCAGGGGCCCCATTCGCACAATGAAGGGCTCCCATGTTAAGTGAGGAATCTGGGTTGACCCTTCATCTACACGCTTAACTACAGACAGAGAGCTGAGTGCAGCCACATCTGTGGCAGATATAGACAAAAACGCAGGCTACCATGAGACCACACTTTAATGACTATGCAGAGCTTGGGCTTCAAATAAACTGTTGGGCTTTGTGGTACCATCTGCCTCTACTATTCCTGTACACTCCAACTGAAGGCAAACAGGGCCTGCCCAGTTCTGGCCTGAGCTGAACCACGGACTGGAATAGGAGGTGTAGGTTTACAAGGAAGTAGTGGAGGTGAGGGTATAGTAGAACCTCAGGGAGATGAAGCTTTCAAAATGTCATATCAGGAGGCAAAGAAGACAGCTACAGTTGCAAATTAGATGACTAGAGGGAGGAAGTCTGCAAGCTTTTCTAGGTTTAGCTTAACATTGCCAGTTTTTAGAGGCAAGTGCCTCCTGTTTGGAGGGAGATCAGCCAACAGCTGTATGCACATAGACTGTTATTGGTTCTTTTTGCTATGTTTTTTTTTTTCCTCTGCCAGGAGATTATGTATTCGGTTGTGTGTGCATCTCTGTGTCTGTCCATGCTAACTTCACATACTACTGGACTCACCAACCTAATATTTTTTGTGCTCATTTTTGAATGTACGCTGTATGCTTTGACTATACGCTGTAACATATTAAACTGTTGACTCCCCACTACTCTTCTGGTAGGGGCCACATGTCATCAACAAATGCTTCAGTGTGGACTCTTGTTTCCATATGGATTATGAATTGTTCCTCGCTTGACTTGCACGCCTAGGTAAGACAATTGCATGCATTTACAGTATGTATGTAGCATATGTACAGTATATACTGCATGTATAACTATCGCTTAGCAAATGACAAACTGAACTGAATGCTATAATAACGGAGTGTGTCGTCTCACCTTGGTGGGAGTAAATGGCTCATAACAACACTGAAAAGTGCTGAACATGGCTGAGACACAGTTATTATTGCCATGTTTTTTGTCTTAAGAAATTACTGAAGTCAACTATGTCAGTGGTGTTGGAAAATCACATTAAATATAAGTATATGATTCATTGTGATAGGACCTTATATGATTTTCTGAAACAACACGGACTATGCAACCAGTCAGGTGATTCCCTAAATGCACTTGTTCTTTCAGATGACAGCTGTTTTAAGGAGTGCTTAGGGTTTAACAGCTCAGTATTACTGTGTGCTAGCAGGCTGTTTTTCCATACCTTCATTCCTTCCAGACATTTCACTGGTGTATACAGTACGTATACGATGTTATACGATAATATATGATGGTATATGACAGCCCGTGCTGTGGGGGCAGCTATAATGATACTGATAACTTCATACTCGCTCACCCCCTTTCTGTGTCTCTCGACCACACACTAACGCTGTATCCCACCATCACAATAAATCTATAGTTGTTTGGGGCCCCTTCGGTTGGGGTCCCAGGCAGTTGCCTACTTTGCCTAATGCTAAAGTCTGGCCCTGGCCACAGGCCAAACATTCAGGATGTTCTCAACTGGCATGTTTTTTACTACCGTAGAGACAAAATGGGAGGTGGGGGTGATAAGCATGTACATGTCTGTGTGAGTGAGGATGCCTGTGGGGGAAGAAAGGTGTATTAGGTAATATATTGGAATATATGTATTTTATTCAGACCCTAATTCAGTATAAAAATATATTAAAAAAATGATGACACTGCCAAACTTGGACTATTCAGCAACAATAACCCTGTTACAGCCAATCAAAACTCTATTTGGGGCTCAGTCTGTAGGGAGTTGGCTTGGGAACCAGAGGGTCACTGGTTCAAGTCCCGACATGGACCAAGAACTGAGTGTGAACTGGTAGCTGGAGAGGTGCCAGTTTACTTCTTGGGCACTGCCGAGGTGCCCCTGAGCAAGGCACCAAACCCCCAACTGCTCGGGGCGCTTGTCAGGAGCAGCCCCCTCACTCTGACATCTTTCCATTAATGCAGGTATATAGGTCCTGTTTGTGCATGTATGTATTTCAGGTCTGCATGTACTGTGTGAAAAAATTAACAACAGAGTGTAAAAATTGAATTTCCCCTAGTGGGACTAATAAAGGTTGTTCTTCTTCTATTTCTCACTTGACAGGACGGTGCACTGATGATTACCTGCCGCTGAACGTGGACTAAACAAAAGAACTGGCCATTAGCACATCAAACACACCCATCATTGGACGGTAGACCACCTCCATCCACGGCAAGACAGCTGAGCAGCTTCAAATGTGTTGGACTCATCATAGCCATTAACTCAGTTTTGATCAACTCATCACTTCTATCCATAAACGACCCAAGCAAAGACTCATTTCATCCGCAAACCTGTCTGTTGCCTTTAAAAAGCATAATCCAACCCATGCTGCTGCACTGTCCCCCCTGCTTCTTCACCATGTTAACCATCTCCAACAAAAACAAATTTAGTGGCATAACCCACACTGCCTCCAAAATCATGTGCTCACACCAAATCTCTCAGACATCAGCCACCATCACACACCTAACAATCACAATAGCAAATGCCACTGATCAGCCTTTCAATCAGTACTTCACATTACTACCATCTGGCAGAAAGTACAGGACTCTAGATGGGGAGCAACTTTCTTCAGCAGGAGTTTGGTGAACAAACTCGTCGACACTGTTGAGTGTGGAGCAATAGGATGTATGTACACATTTGTTATGTATATATGTATTGTCTATATCTGTAGGTTTCTGGGTTGTACTGGCAGAGAAAACAAATCTCCCTCTGGGACAATAAATAAATAAGTATAGTACATGTACATCTCACCGTTTCTAAGTTATGGAAATCACAATAGGCGGTCCGAATAAACAGGTGCTCATTCAATCTGCATACAACTCTAAGCTGTCTTCTCGCTGCTACACTGCTTCCTGCTTAATGCCCTGGCACACCAAACCAAAGGTCGGCTGTCGGACAGTTTGGCGCTCATCAAATTCACAGAGCCTGCTAATGGACACAATCAGTATCAGATATCAGATAGCAAAACAGCCAAGTGTAAATGCAATCAAGACACATTAGGGACAGACTGATATTTGATTGCACTGCATGAGGAGCACTCTACTGAAGAATTGTAAATGCAGGAGGCATAAGTGAGCTTTGCTCCTCCCATAAGTGGTCTGTGTCCTGTACCAATGGCTAGATTATACTGAAAGTAACTATATTTCTCCCTTCAACGGGAAGACTTCAACTCTTAGTCATATGGAGGATGTAACCTAATGGCAGAGCAGTGATCAAGGGAGCAGCATGAAAGCCTAACAAGCCAAACTCAACTTAACTGGGGTCATCCAGTGTTTCTGTGTTAGCTGATGGGATGCTCATGCTAGCTAGCAAAACTATTATATTAACTAAACTGCTAAACTGCACAAGGGTTAAAAAGGCCAAGATGCAGGTGATCAGATTTGTGATCTGGCCAGCAGAGATACATAAGTATGGCTAAGTGTGAATGAAGGTGTCTTAACTAGGGGTGGGACGGTGCACGCAATTCACGGTTCAGTTCATATCACGGTTTTTGGTTCAGTTTGGTACATTTATGGTACAGCAATGAAGCCAGTTTCCATCTTCAGTTTAAATATGCATTTCATTTATTTGGCAAAATAATTCAACAACTGTTTGTCTTCACAACAGTAGACTAACATCAGGAACAAAACTCTTCTTCATTGTCACATCTGAACTTCTCATCTAAAAGAAAAATGACTGTGTTAAAAAGGTCAGCATCATGTCAGCCAGCACTACAGCTTTTTTAAACTGTAACATAAACTAGGCAGCATCATAAGAGGAAAATCTGCCATGTGCAATAACACTGCTCAATATTGCAATTGTGATATGATGTGATAAATAACAAATATTGAAGTGTGCATATTAGCTATACTGATGTCAGCCTGGTTATTTTTAAATTCAGAACCAGAATAGAATTAAATATTTAAATCCAACTAGGACACATGTTGATTCTAGAGCAGCAACAGTAATGTTTACAACAGCAAAGTCACCATAGAAACTCATTAATATCTCACTGGAAACAATCATGACATATTAATAAAATAAATCATACTACTGAGTGAAGTTTCTGAAGACTGAAGAACACAAACATCAGTCAGTATCAGTCCTTCCTCCTGTCCTCTGTCCTCCTCTGCTGATGTGAACCACTACAGGTCCCGATGGTAGAGGAGGAGCTGCTTTGTCTCAGCCAGCTGATGAGTTTACTACTAAGATACATGACGAACTAACCTAAACAGTCAGACTACAGAGCCTACTGCCAGCTTTAGTTTACTACTAAGATACATGACAAACTAACCTAACAGTCAGACTACAGAGTCTACTGCCAGCTGATGAGTTTACTACTAATTTACATGACAAACTAACCTAAACAGTCAGACTACAGAGCCTACTGCCAGCTTTAGTTTACTACTAAGATACATGACAAACTAACCTAAACAGTCAGACTACAGAGCCTACTGCCAGCTTTAGTTTACTACTGAGATACATGACAATAACCTAAACAGTCAGACTACAGAGCCTACTGCCAGCTTTAGTTTACTACTGAGATACATGACAAACTATCCTAAACAGTCAGACTACAGAGTCTACTGCCAGCTGATGAGTTTACTACTAAGATACATGACAAACTAACCTAAACAGTCAGACTACAGAGCCTACTGCCAGCTTTAGTTTACTACTGAGATACATGACAATAACCTAAACAGTCAGACTACAGAGCCTACTGCCAGCTTTAGTTTACTACTAAGATACATGACAAACTAACCTAACAGTCAGACTACAGAGTCTACTGCCAGCTTTAGTTTACTACTAAGATACATGACAAACTAACCTAAACAGTCAGACTACAGAGCCTACTGACAGCTTTAGTTTACTACTAAGATACATGACAAACTAACCTAAACAGTCAGACAACAGAGCCCACTGCCAGCTTTAGTTTACTACTAAGATACATGACAAACTAACCTAAACAGTCAGACTACAGAGCCTACTGCCAGCTTTAGTTTACTACTAAGATACATGACAAACTAACCTAAACAGTCAGACTACAGAGCCTACTGCCAGCTTTAGTTTACTACTAAGATACATGACAAACTAACCTAAACAGTCAGACTACAGAGCCTACTGCCAGCTTTAGTTTACTACTGAGATACATGACAAACTATCCTAAACAGTCAGACTACAGAGTCTACTGCCAGCTGATGAGTTTACTACTAAGATACATGACAAACTAACCTAAACAGTCAGACTACAGAGCCTACTGCCAGCTTTAGTTTACTACTAAGATACATGACAAACTAACCTAACAGTCAGACTACAGAGTCTACTGCCAGCTTTAGTTTACTACTAAGATACATGACAAACTAACCTAAACAGTCAGACTACAGAGCCTACTGACAGCTTTAGTTTACTACTAAGATACATGACAAACTAACCTAAACAGTCAGACTACAGAGTCTACTGCCAGCTTTAGTTTACTACTAAGATACATGACAAACTAACCTAAACAGTCAGACAACAGTCTACTGCCAGCTTTAGTTTACTACTGAGATACATGACAAACTAACCTAAACAGTCAGACTACAGAGCCTACTGTCAACTTTAGTTTCATTCTACTCGTGTAGCCGATGGATACGTTGCTCCTAAACTTTATGAGGATAATAAATTAATAACATGGAGGCTCTGTAGTTCGGACCCTTGTCAATAACAGATCATCACTGCTGCTACTGTTCCATCCTTCACAATAAACTCCCTGAACACAACCACTGATCACTGCTGACTAGAGGGAAGTAAGTCATTTACTTATATGTTATTATTTGCTGTTAGCGGGTGAGCTAACGTGTGGTGACGAGTTGATAGCTGTGGTAGTGTAAACACAGTGGCGGTGTTGAGAGACATGCACAGTAAAATCTGGTCCGCCCTCACTGAAATTTAACCAATCACAACACACGACCGCAGCTTCAGTTAGCGTTCTACCTCATATTCCTGTCCACCGTGTCCCAGCCTCTTTCCATAGGCCTTGATTTCTAGTGTGACAATAAATGTGACGAAAAAAATACAAAATCAGCCTCATAACCTATTTCAAATGAACCGAACGGTACATACACAAACTGAACCGTGACTAGCGAACCAAACCGTTCCCATCCCTAGTCTTAACCTATTAAGACCGCCTGCAACATTGGTGTGTTTATACCTTTAAGACCAGGTGCATTGCTTGTGTATTTCCACCATTAAGACCAGATGCAACGTGCACATGTTTTAGACATTTTCAGTTGACCCAATTTTTGTACACTGCCATTTAAGTTCTTGCATTGCAGCTTTTTATTAGTGCCACTATTTTTGTTTAGCAATTTTTTAAAAAATGGGAATGTTTTTTAGGACAAAACCAATAAGTTCTCAAAGCCAAAAGTCTCAGCTGTCAAGTGGTTTTTATTTCATATTTTGTTTCATGTTTTATTTCAGGGTTTTTTTAAACAATAACTCTGTCAAGTTTTTCACAGATCCTCAGGTTTTTGGAGGTTGTTTTCAACGGCTCAGGTGTTGGAGTGCTGTTTTTAGGTGGCACCTCAGGTCTTAATGGGTTAATTGGCATCTGGACTTCTGTCAATCACAGTGTGTACATGAGGCCTTTTCATAGAGGCTTTAAATTGTAATCTTCAGAAAGAGAAAGAGGACACAGAGAGACAAAGAAGTAGAATCAGTTGAACTGCTGACACACATCAGTTAAATAACAACAGTATTATCGTGACATTTCCAGTAACGACCTAAATCCCTCTAAATGGGGCCCTTCCCCCTCTGCACATAATCTCTGGCCCACTGCTCAACACTTGTTAAAGAATTAAAGACCTACAGTCTATATTGATACAGATTTACGGCAGGACTTGTCCACTGCCTCTTCTCATCCCTGACAGTATTATCCATCCATCCATTATCTGTGGGGGTTGGAGCTGATCCCTGCTGACAGTGGGCGAGAGGCAGGTTATGCCCTGAACAGGTCAGAAAGCAAACACAAGCTCTAGATAGACAACCTTTCACGGTCACATTCACACCTACGGGCAGTTTATAGTCAACAATGAAGCTAACCTGCATGTCTTCAGACTGTGGGAGGAAGGAAACCCATGCTAACGCAGGGAGAACATGCATACTCCACACAGACGGGCCCAAGCTGGCCAGCAGGTTCAAAATCAGAACACTAACCAGCACTGTAGTGGATCGTGTTAACGATTTCAAATACATTTGTGATTGAAAACAATGATAAAATGCTTTGAACCATGGTTAATAATCCATCTGTTATCTGTGTGCTACAATATAAACCCTGGAGGAAAGGAACAATAAAGCAACGCACACATTCTGATTGATGGTGATCCTTCCCTGCTCTATTATTATTATTACTGTATGAAAAGCAGATCAGAAGATATAGTTTATGTATTTCACCTGTTCTACTCCTTGTGGATGCCGTCGTCCTCGGTCAACTTTACTGTCTTTCAGAGGTTGTTGAAGGCTAGGGTGTAGGTATCATATGATGTCCAAGAGTGAAGCAGCTCTGTCATCTTTACACCCAAAAAACCACATGAACAACGTGCACATCTTCCCTCCTCCCACCTCTACTGGAATTTGATCTCCTTGTTGCAGGCCTTGACTCAGCATTAAATGGAGCACGACCTATCAGATATATCAAAATATTATGTCAATCGTGTCATAGTGTTCATAACTAATGCAATACAACTGGATTTAGCACTGTGATGCTGTTGACACCTGTTAATGATGTAAGCTATTTTCTAATTTACCAGAATGTGTCATATGTCAGTTCAAGTGGTTGAAATAAAATCAAACCAGGTTAAGCTTGTACACCAGACCAGACCAGCAAAATCAGAAATCCACCCAACTGTACAACTCTAGAATTTAACAGAAGGTAGCCATATTAATTTAACATAAGCAATACACAAATCTATCCATAATTATCCTATAATGAAAAGGTCAGGAGGTCACCAAACACATACAATAGCCTCATATTCCGGGGACCATGAAGAGCCACAGGAAATGTCAAAAAAATTAACTGATTGGTTGAAACCTTTATCTATACAGGGGACACTCACTGAGAGAAAGCTCTTTTTTTCCAGTGTGCTCTGTTGACAGCGAAATAGAAATGGTTGCATGATTTAAGAGTTAAATGATAAATCACAGCACTGCCACCCCGAGTTCAAAGTAAAACAAAAACAATGAGCCTCAAGAGAGGATTTTTCATGGCTGAGATTATGGCACAATGACGCACTGGGGCCATCCTTTGCATACCCGCTCCCTTAATACTAGAAGCACATAAGCACATATAGCATCAGTGGTTCTCCCACTCCCACTCAACAGGCTACGGTTTGTTAGCAGTGGTGCTGTGGCCATCTGGTGTACCTTACAGGCTGTTCAACCCTCTCCGTGTGCCTGTCATTCGGGGTGCACATGAGAACGTGCTGCGTGCGTGATCCACGACTGGGCCCACCAGCCAATCAGAAACAAGTCTGTTAATTTGTGCTTCGCCATAGCCTCCTCCTTGTTACGGCTACAAACTGGTGGATAAATTGTTTTGACTGTCACAACCCCTGCCAAATGATTTGTTTCACTATCAGAATTCGATAGATTCGGTCCAGTAACGTGGAAAATCTAGAAGAGCTGCACGATTGAATTAATCTATCCCCATTCAAGTTAGCACAGGGCTAAACCAGAAGTTAGCCGACTCATCCGGCAGAAGTTCCTGTTAACATTCTACAGCGTGCACTGTGGGATGACCAACACAAATTATTGTATATACCGAAACTGCACAAATTAATCTACCCTCACCTCATTGGGCTTGCTTTGAGCACTTTCAGCAGTCAGAGTTCTGCTTATTTTTCTGATTTAGATACCTAATTTTATATATTTGTTGATTTTTTTAATCATTCAAATATGACTGCGTGTTTAATAACATTTTTTTCTGTGGTGTGACAAACTCATCTATTTATCTACACATTTATTTTTGCTTAACCTGGACTAGATACTGTACAGCAGTTTATACTTACGGTTTTACAACGCTGGAAAGTTATCACAGTAGCAACACAGTGTCATATGCAAAAGTAGGTTTCCACTTCCCTCCTACCTTTAATATTATCCTTCAGACTTAAGGAGTACCTTCCAGAACTCCATAAATTTGATGCTACACCATACTACACTTAAATATTATAGTATTCATTAATGCCCTGACATCCATCCATGGACTTAAAAGTCTCAAGTCTCAAGGTGTGCACACTCAGGTGGTTTGTTTTGATGGGTAGATAAATTTCTCTACTTTACAGTTTGACAAAAGGATTAGTTCCCTACTTATTGTTCTGTGTTTCAGGCTGACCTACATGTCTCATCCTCCCCCTCCCCCTCCATCCTGCTCTTACCCAAGGCGCCATATGGACAAGGATTACAAAAAGTCCCATTTCAGTACATCCGAAATGTCACATTGTTACAGAATAAAGAGTGAAACATGACTTTCAAAACATTTTTTGACCTATTTTGAACCCAGCATAACAGGATAGTTTAATTTTTAAAACAAAATCATCATCAAGATGTTTTACCTGTTATTAATGCTATGAATGACAGAAGCCGTTTTGTGATATTTTCCAACTACCAACTACCAACCTAATTTTAGTATTAGCATTCAGGTAAAACCTAAATGATTTACTTAAAGTACGTATTAAGTAAATGTGATTAGTAGGTGAGTGCTTCTGTCATATTCAGTAGTGAGAAAGGCTACCTTATTATGGTAGGGGGGTTTGTGCAACCCTGAGAACTGTGTTGTCCAATAGCTCCTGGTAAGGTCTCCAAAGGCAAATATCATGGTCACTGAAGCTAAACCTCAGGTGTGAGAGGTGTGCGTGGAGCCTATGAAGAAGAACCTCAAGGAAGTTCTGGTAAACTGTCAGATGATTCAGGAAGAGGAAACATGGTTTGGCTCAGGCTGTGTTCAGCAGGAGAGAACTGCTGACCCAGAGGGGTCATGGTAGTTTGCCCATTCAGTCTATGTTTGTGGACTTAGAGAAGT
The DNA here is from genome assembly GCA_947000775.1 of Pterois miles. Lineage (NCBI taxonomy): Eukaryota > Metazoa > Chordata > Actinopteri > Perciformes > Scorpaenidae > Pterois > Pterois miles. Next base: position 3,620,933 of record CAMQGK010000058.1, on the reverse strand, counting down.
CTAAAGATAGTGTCACCTAGGTCCTCCCAGTGTCTTTTGGTGGGTACTGCTGCAGTATGGGGAACCGGGCCATCCAGTCCTCATATAACTGGAGTGAGGAACTGCAGATGATGTGGTTCTGTTGGCTTCAGACCGCAAGGGTTGGGTCATAAATCAAATTTTATTCTATTATTACAATTTCCAGCAATTATAAAAACAAGATAACCAGAATAAAACCATTAACATGCCTCAATCCATTTCACAATGATGCTCTCGTTTTGTCTTGTGTTTTAAATCCTGCACACCTCTTTCTTTTACAGTGGAGCGCTTTTGCTATCATCAAGTGGCCATCCCTGCATGGTGGCTGGCTTTCAGGGTGCATTTTCTGTGTATATTCTATAGACCACTGTGTTTGTGATTAAGTTGTTATAAGAGCATGAAGTTCTTCATGGATCTAGCCTCTTAAGTTTGCTCTCAAACAGCATGAGATTGTTTCTTTTAACTTCAAAATGTACATTTTCTTTCTAAATGCATGTTTTCACAGTAATTGTTAAATAATCGTGATCTCAATATTGACCAAAATAATCAGGATTATGGTTTTTGCCATGATAAAGAAGCCCTGCCTTCAGCACACAATGGGGAGGTTCGCAGTTTGAGTGAGTTCTTGAGTGAATTTCTGCCCCAAGTGAAGGAGTCCAAATATGACATATACTGAGAGAGGGAGCTGAACCAGAAGACATCTATAGTCATGAGTTTTGGGTAATGACCAAAAGACTGTTTCCTCTGTAGGGTGGCTGGGCTCAACCTCAGAGATAGGGTAAGGAGCTGAAACATCCGGAGGGAGCTCAGAGTAGAGCCGCTGCACCTTTCTGCCAAAAGGAGCCAGTTGAGGTGGTTCAGGCATTTGATCAGGATGCCTCCTGGGCACCTTCCTTTGCAATTTTTTTCTTGGGCATGGCCACCTGTAGGAGACCCTGGGGTAGACCCAGAACACGGAGGAGAGATTCACCTAGTGGTCCCCGAGAAGCAGCTGGAAAATATTACTAGGGAGAGGGATGTCTGTCTGCTCAGCCTGCTGCCACCGTGACCCAGCCCTGGATAAGCAGCAGAAAACAGATGGATGGACAGCCTGTCTAGCAGATAACCAGGAATTTGAAAGTGGATGATAGTAGTTGCTTTGAGGCTATAACACTTTGTTGACTGTTATATTGCATTAGGTTCAAAATGGCTAATGAGCAGTCCAAAACTGGTCTATCCATTCTAGTGGCATTTGCCTCAGTTTTACCAACCAAAATTCAGTGCAAAACCAACAATAGTTCACACTAACATACAGAATTTGCACAATACTTTGTTCAAAAATCTCATGAAAATTTATTGTTTTATTTAGCACTAAAATGTGGTAATTCCCCAAACTTGCCATGCTGGAAAAAAACGTCACTGCTTCAATCAATATTCTTTAGTTTTAGCACAAAATAGTTTATTTATTTCTACGTAAATGTGAGTAGTTGGTGAGCTGCCCATACATATCATTTGTCCTGCCCTTCACAGTTCACACTCTGCATCTGCCTCACAAAACACAGTGTTTTCTACCCCCCTAAAATAGAGACCACCATCACTATTGTCAGAATAAATCAAAATTATTAATATTCAGGGGAAAGACAAGGCTCATCAGCATCTGTCTGAATCAGCTCAGCATGCGACAGTGGTTTATCAATCACATCTTATGTTCACTTTATGGCATTACTCAAAGCAACACATTGCAACGTCAGGGACTAATAAGAAAACACTCTGAAATTGTACTTGCTGGGAAAAGTAAAGTAACAGCTCAAATCAATTAAAATCAGGAGAGGTGAGGACAAACTCACCAGCAGAGAAGCTCAATAAGCACTGCAGGTAAACAGACTGAAGTAAGTGTAACACAGTTTACCCAAGAGAGTCTGCGTCAAGATGGTGTTAGTTTACAGTTATTAATCAGCAAGTCCTTTCTTCTCTGTAACAAGTTGTAAACTTTGTTATAAACCATGTCCAATAGGACATGCTTTGTTTGGGGGTGAAACTGATTCAGGGCTCTGAGGCTGGACAGGGGAACTGGAACATGCCAGGGATTAGAGATATTTATTGTTTCAGGCCGTGGTGAGCTGCTGTCAGCAGTTTATGTGAGCGGTGTGCAGAGGGAGCAGAGCAGGCGGATTCTGTCTTGAACTGGAGTGGAGAATTTTCACCTCACTGTATTCATGTAAATATGACCACATCACTCTTTCTGTAGTGTGCATCTCGTACACACCACCTGAGTGTGTGTGTCTGGCTCACAGTATCATTTCAAAACTAGAATCTCCAGGTGTCTCCCGTATTTTCCTCCAGGCCCTCTTGTTTTGTTCCTGACTGTTCATCAGGTGGAGTCATACAGCTTGGGAGTTGAAACAAGTTGAATCAAGTTCAAACTGAAACAATTTCACCTTAAGCTGCTTTACCTTCACCTTAATTTGTGTTACTCGGGGCGAGTCTGTATCTGAATCTGTACTTACATTCAGGAGGGCTACAGCATCTGGGGACTAACATGTAGAAATGAGGGTTGGTGGGAGTGCAGTGATTACATAATGATGAATACCTATCCTAGAAGGGTCCTCTTTACTGTTAACAGAACTGATACAATTGCTTATGAATGTATGAAAAAAGTCACTGAAGGAATATGCTTATCAACAGAGGTGTTCTTGTAAGCATATTCCTTAAATTAGTTTTTTTTGGTCATGTATTCATGTCTTAGTGAAACAGACATGACTACCTTATAACACTGTGAACTTGTAAAAACTTGCAGTCAGTGTCCCTCCAGTCTCAGCCCTGCTGACTCCATCTGAACAAATGCCTCCTAAAGTAGACATGCCCTTGATTTAAAGGATAGGTTCGCATTTTCTCAAGCCTGTCTTAAAACCATACTCACATGCTCATGTGTACATTGAAACAGGTTTTGTTTGCTGTAATCATTCCTCCTGTTCATACTAGTGTCCAATGCAATTTCAGTGTTAGTAATTGGATACTGTCTCTTTCATTGGAAGCATGTTAGGAAGGGATATCCTAATGACAATGTTTATGTGGACACCTGACTAACTCGGATTTGAACAGACACGAAAAAGTGAATCAATCATTTAACTCCACACTGAATCCAGCCTCGTCATTCAGGTCCAACTTGCCAGTGTTTAATATCATAACTCTCCTCCCTCACTTTCCCTCTTTCCATTTCTGTCTGTCTTTCTCACACACACACAAACCACACCACACACACACACACACACACACACACACACACACACACACACACACACACACACACACACCCCAAGTGTAACCCAGCCAAAGCCTGAAAAAACACATTTAGTGATGTATGGAGCACCAATGCCAAAACCTGATGAAGAGAAAGCGAACCATTTTCCCTCTTAATACTTCTCATTATTGGGTGTTTCTCGGGCTCATTGTAGAGCTGTCTCAGCCTGTACACCAAGTGAAACTGAAGCAATCAACAGGGGCAACATTGTAATGTTCCTGGATGTTAAGATGAGTTTTAGCGACAGTACAAACAGTCCATTTCACCTGAAACAGAGAACAGTGGCCAGACATTGGTGCTGAAGAGGAAGAGCTCTCTACAACACCGACTCCAGCTGCAGATGAACTGTTCTCCCCATCTCCCTTGTGTTTGCTTTGGTGACATATAAAAAAAAAAAGGTTTTACTTTGTAATGGCAGTTTTGGTATGCTATTATGGAGCAGGTAACTAGCTAGCAGAAGTTATCGGCACCTTACATAAACAAATGCTTTAATGCATACCTGCCAACACATTTTTCAATGGTATCTACCAGTTTCCTTGTGGGGCTACTACTCTCTTGTAGTTTTCCAGATTTATGGCAAATTTTCACACTTAGCCTGTTTCTGGCCCTGTACTGCATCTATAAGCACTGATGTTTCCACACAGATGACAACAGAGCTACACCAAATGTTGATTCCTGGCAGAAGAGAGATGTTTGCAACCATGGATGTATAAAGCGAACTGGATCCAGCGTTTGAGGCAGGACTTCATCCATTCCTATGATAGTTTCTCAGTGGTACAAGAAGTCAAAATGGCTCAACTTCCGTCTGGAAAAGTACTCGGATGCTCTGGGGTCTTATTGGGCCCTACTGCGCATGTCTGATATGCGCAGAAGCAGCCGCTCGGTCACATGACTCGGTTACAGAGTCCCAACGTCACTGCTTGTGTTGTCGTCACAGTCTGACATAACAGCAGAAGCAGACATAAACAGCTGAAGGAAATAACTGTGGATTTAGCTATTAGTGCGTTTTACAACTTAATGAATTAAATAGGCCTATTATAAACTATTACATAATTTGTTTACCTCAAAATAAACTTATCCTCCGACTTACAGGCATCTCTTTCTCATTATAAGTCTATGGGAACTTTTTGGGCCCAATGACGTCACATGACAAACACAGAAGTTGTAGCACCACCCTTTGGCCATTACGAACGTTGGGCTCAATCACCAGAGCTCTTCACAGGGGCTTGCTTGCGACACAGCACAGTTTAGGCTCACGTTTGAGCTGCGCTCACTGTTGATTCGGCGCACAACACAGCCTGCTGCCTAAAGTTGGGCTTTGCTTGACGTAGCAAAAGGCTGTCGTGGCACAGGCCATTGAAAAATAATGAGGTTCAGAGTGCATTGGTGTCAGAAAGGGCCTTCAGTGACTGACAGAGAGGGAAATGGAGAGAACTAAAAGAAAGAAAAACTCCAGAAGGGGGAAAATTTTTATAAAAGTTGTTGATTATTAGTGTATACTAGAGATTCATGTGCCAAGTTTACGCCAGAGGGGCATTTTCTTTACTGTGAGAATTAGATTTTAGGTTAACTTAAAAATGCTAATGCAGCGTGCTAAATCTCAAATTTTCCTAAGGGAGGCCCCGCAGATCTGCCACCTTGGTTTTGAAATCCTCCCTATTTTTAAGGTTTCAAGGTTGGCAAGCACGCTATAATATGGGCTTCACAAGATAGCACTTTGGGCATTTATTTTCTTAGTGATCCTGTCTTTGAATGATCTGAATGAGACTGCAGAGGAGGAGAGACAGGTGATCAGAGAGGGGAAAGGACGGGAGATGGAGAGACAGGGTTGGCTGCAGCTGGCGTCAGTGGATCAGAGCTCTTTCTCTTCGGTGCCACTAGCGGCACTGCAGCATTCTACTGACATCCATTTCAGTGATCGTTTATGGATTGTTTCATCCTTTGCTTTAATATTGTAAAACTCATCTTTATATCCAGGAACAATACTGTCCTGCTTTTGTCCTCTTCAGTCCTACGTCTCCTCAGTTGCCGTCTGTCACTGTCTCTTAGCAGGTTAAGAAACGGATATTTTTCTCAGGAGTTGGTGGAGACCAAACCAAAGCTAAACACTGTTCCCCATGTTGATGTGACAGCAGGATTTTACTCAACAAAAATAGTTTTCAAGAGGCTCTCTGGGGAATATACAGGAAGGTGTTGTTTTCAGTTATTGATCCATTGATCTTAATCTGTCTATAGTGAAACCGGCAAGCTCAAAGGGACACTGAGGCCTGGATCAGTCTAACCATTATAGATACCATTAATAAACTGACAACATAAAAAAACAGCAAGAGATTTGTGTGACATAAACAGCTGTCAGCGGAAATTCTGTCTGGTTCTGGTTCTGTCTGGTTCCTGAAGGTGGTGGGCTGGGAATGATCAGTGCAGCCTGGATGGCAGCCTCGAGATGTAAAAGCTATCACATTATTTCATAGTGAAGTCATGTTGAGGCTGTAGCCAAAGGAGCTTGAGAAAAACACTGAATGGAGTTACAGAGAGAAGAGATTTCCTCAGCAGGAGTGCAGAAGTTCAATCTAAAAGAAATTCACCTACTTAATTTGGATCATGACACAGACAAAGGGGACATTAAACTTATGTGTCGGCACCAAAGAGGAGGAGAGATTACATGATTGTTCTATCTTTACATGTTTGCCAAATGGAGCCTTTGATTCCTTCAGCCATTTGCCTTTACTGATACCATAATGGTAACTAAAATCTAAATGAATGTATTGGTACAAAGCAGACTCCCTGACCCAAGAGAGACACAGATTTGGTCAGGGGAGAAAGCTCCTGGCAGTAAGGCTGACATGACCAACAACCCAACTTACTTCTAGTAGGTTTTTCATGCTATAAAGTCATATTGTCCTCCACAATAGGCTACATTTTAACTTCAGCCAGTGTTCACATTTAAGGTTCAATTTTTAATACAGACAAGACAGCCAGTAGGCTACTAAAGCTGAATGGAACCAACTAGACTTTGTTTTGGGTTCATACCTGATTTCATCTCTTGTGCGTCGTGACTTTTCTAACGTTATCCATCTGTCTCTGTGTAACCACGCACTTTTTACACACTCAGACAGGCCTCACTATTACCTTATAATTTAATATGGTCAGACTGCATCATGCAGCCAAGCCTCAGCAGCCTACATTAAACTATAATGCAGAGTACACGGTACCTTTGGGCTACATGGCCATGCACTTCGAAGGCTCCCAGTTCCAGGTCAAAACATTAAAAGAGTCCAAGTTTATAGGTTTTAACAAAAAAGAAAAAATATACAGAGGTTATCTGGTCCTCCCAGAACTACACATTTACAATTTACAAAAGCGTCTTAAGGGTTAAATCCGTGCATGAATAAAGTAGAGCACGCTGAGCTTGGAAAAAAAAAAGTCGCTTCAGAATTGGAAACTCCATTCAACAGATATCCACCGCAGAACCCCATCCAAGAAGCGACAAAAGTGTCTTTAATTGCAGCCAGCAGCGTGCTGCGTTAGCCGATCTCCTCCGGTATGGCTGATACGCTTTGGGGAGAAGATGAGCTCTCATTCGGCCGCCCTGGTCTCGGCTGCAGGCGGAGGGCGGAGTCTACATGTCCACATTTTGTCGAGACGGCTGTTTTGCTGTGAACTCCGCCTCTCAGGCACCACTTCCGCCCACTCTGAAAGCTGCGTCTGTACTCTGAGCTGCTGTCCCACCAGACCTCCGTGGACAGTGATGTGGCGGAGCCTGGTGGAGGCCTCGGGCACTAACAACAACAGAACTGTGGTTCATCACACAAAAAAATGACCATCATATCCCCCTAAAACCCGACAGTTCATTTGTGGGACTCGCTTCTCCTCATTTTCAACCATCTCCATAGCCAGAAAAGAAGAGTCAGACAGCAGAGCAGGTTTTAAAATGTGTTTTATATCTGTTTCCAATATTCATCAAATGAGAAAGAATTTAAATTGTCGTTACCTATGTGTGCCTTGTATTGTACTTTTTAAGGCAAAAAGTGACTCAATATCCAATTCAAGGGACATTATGAAAAATAACATTGTAAAAAATAAACATTACTGGAAAAAAACATAATCTTTGTGATACGTTTCTTACATCCTTATTTAATAATGTAAAAGAAAATATAAAATAAATATAAAAACAGTTTTTCCTCCGGGTCTCAGGAGGATATCATATTTTGCCATCAGGACTAAGACATTTAGATGATTGATTTTATGAATCTGTATATGTATCTGAATATGTTTGTTTTCTTTTGTATACCTGAGTTAGCTTTATTCTATTGTCGTGCTCTCCGTTGCGAAACAGAAAATGCACCCATATAATCAGAATATTCCCCCAGGTGCTCTCAGTGTCTCCCCCAAGTCATTGTCACTTAACTGATAGGATCACACATTTGAGTTTTAGTACTCTAGTTTTTTGGATTTGGGAGAAACTTGTCCATGTTTACTAAGATTATGTAGGCTATGAATTTTGAAAATGGGTGTAGTTTGGCTTTAAAAACAATCCTAGTAGATGTGTTACAGATTTTTACATGTGGTCCCTGCTCTTTATGAAAAGTGTTTTCTGTCCAGATAATGACAAGGTGGGTGCATATTTGAGAAGGTCTGACCGAAGCCTACTTGTGTTATTCCCTCTTCTACCAGCACTGGCTCAACTATCCAGTGACATCTACTGGCTTGTTGATCGCCACTCTCTCAATAGAAGTATTGATAGTTGGGAATTGCACATTCATAATCACTTCACCCTTTTAAATTACAGCCCAATGTTGAATAAACATGTTAAATAACAAAACCCTCCTGCAATCTTTCCAATCGGTTGTTTTGTTCAATGTATCTGAAGGCTAAATGTGAAGGTGCTTGATCTTAGTCCCAGAGATAAATGAAAAATGAAATGGAAGGGGGACCTTCCTCATTATAATCACTTTTGTTGGATATGTTTTGGAGTTGTTTCAGACTTTTGTAAAATATATTTTGAATAAATAGTAGATAAAAAATATGATACCTTAAATATATTATCATCTCAAGGTCATTTCAATACATTATTATTAATTTGACTTTATTTTGTCCACAATTTCTCTGGTATATGTTCTTTCGAAGTTAAAGTGGAGAAGAAACTAAAGCTGTGCCTTTATGCCTCAATAAAAAATGTTTGGTGTCATAAATGTGCAGGAAACTTAAATCAGATATAATAAAACAAATATCATGGCACCTGCAAATGACTGACTGTTTAATATGTTATGGTCAGCATTTCTGGGCATTCCCGTTTGGGTTTACCAGGTCTGTCCAGAGTCTTTCTCCCTCTGATCCAACTCACCACCAGATGGTGATCAGTTGACAGCTCTGCCCCTCTCTTCACCCAAGTATCCAAAACATGTAGCCTCAGATCAGATGATACGATCACAAATCAACCATCGGCCTTCAGCCTAGGGTGCTCTGGTACCAAGTACTCCTTATGTTCAAACATGGTATTTGTTATGGACAGCCCATGACTAGCACAGAAGTCCAATAACAAACAACTGCTCAGGTTCAGATCAGGGAGGCCATTCCTCCCAATCACACCTCTCCAGGTGCTTCCATAGTTGCCCACTTGCGCATTGAACTCCCCCAGCAGAACAATGGAGTCCCCTACTGGAGCCCCATACAGGACTCCATTCAGGGTCTCCAAGAAGGAACTGCTGTTCGGTTCATATGCACAGACAACAGTCAACACTCTACCTTGTTTGCTCATGGGGTCTTCTAAACCATTTTTTGTCTGGCCCCTTACCTGAGACCACTTTGCCATGGGAGACCCTACCAGGAGCACTAGGCTCCAGACAACACAGCCCTCAGGGTCCTGTGTGTTTCAGGGTAAGAGAACTATGGAAAAAATAAAAACAATGATAGGAAAAAAAAACAATATACAGTGATTTTATTACATAACATGCAGAATGCTTGATTATACCTTACTGGGTATCTCACCATCATCAGAGAAAACTGTCAGTAACACGTTGCCTTGTCCATCAAGGTCACTGAGGTCTCCTCACTGCAAATTACTATACATTTGTTAATCACTGTATAATTATTGCAAAAAATGGACAAGTTGCATTAATGGAACTGTTAAACATATCCATGTCCAAGAAAGTATGCATGACATTAAGGAGCGTCCACAATGAGGTTTGGTTTTTTAACCTTGTCAAAATTATCACTTGTGAAGTAAATTACATGCCTTTGTCATTAAATTGCTTAAAGTCATACTGTCCTCCAAACTCATCCAACTTCACATATTTCTGTAGTTGGTTGTACTTAATCTGGACCAGCATTTTTACTGAGACATGAAGATGGAAATGTAAAAAATAAGACCAAACTGCATGACATGAGGAAAAACTGGCAACGTCCTCACAATGTCTCCAACTGAACTAATGAGACTCCTGGGCAGCTGGGAGGGGATTCATTTTGAAATGACCTCTCTACAGAGTTAAAGTAACACTGATGTGATCAACTTTCTCAAATAACTCAAACACTGAACACCATTGAACCCATAATGTCTTAAAATCACACTCCCAGAGTTGAATTCAACTCTGAAATGTTTAACATTTCAACACTGTGTGGTATCAAGCCGCCCCTGAACCAGACACAATGTCAGAAGCCTCAAACCTGGACTCAGGAGAAGTGGAGAACAAACTAAAGCTGTGAGTTTTTAGGGCTCAATAAAAATCATTTGGACTGTGGTGTCATTAATGTGTAGGAAAGTTAAGCCAAATACAATCAAACAACTATCATGATTGACTGTTTAATGTTATGGTAACGTCACTGAAGTCAAGGAAGTCACGTAACACATAATTATTTTAGATGTCTGATGTTGTCTTTTATTTAATTCAACACCAAAACAGTCAACAAGTGGTAAAAATTAGTGATGAGGGAAAAACTCCCCCCCAAAAAAACTTTTAACAGGGAAAAAAATGGAAGAAACCTCACGAAGAGCAACAGAGGAGGGCTCCCTCTTCTAGGATGGGCATAGGGAGCCCATATGACAAAAACTGATCTGTATAATGTGAAGATATATGGAGGGATGGATCCAGGAGGATGTCAAGCAGCTTCCAGGTGTCACCAAACAGATCAACACAACCTCCTCTCCTTCATGTAACCTAGGGAGAGGACAAGATTTTTATTTTTAGTTCACAGTTGCTTTGGACCCCTTTGGACTGAATTGAAATGATGGGACAGAGGACAGATGGACAGACAGACAGACAGACAGACAGACAGAGAGAATCACTGGCTCTTCGAATAATGTTCGGGGTCTGGAAGCTAGCAGGCTGCTGACAGTGGTTCAGTGTGTTCAGGGGACTGCTGTGGCGTTCAGGTGTCCTGGGATGATCGGCTGGTCCACATCCACTCTCAGATGCTCCAGGAATGCCAGACACAGGAAGAGTCCTGCCCTAAGATATCAAAAACAAGATGTGATTTTTTTATCATCACTAAACTTCCTCCTTTGAGTTGACAGTCATCTCAATGTTCTTCCACATTTCTCCTGCAGACTCAGTAATCTCCTAATCAATCAACCTTGATCTGTATTGGCACATTTCAACTTTAGCTTATCACCGCTTTATGTCACCTTTGCTAGTCTTGTTGTATTATTAAAGACTTACTTAACTTGTTGACTCAATCACAGGAGACCATCGCTCTCATCTTGTGGTCGGCCATCCTTCTCATCTGGTCAGGAGGATGAACTTCTCCTTTGTTATCAAGGAAACTGCTGGACGTACTGCAGGAAAAAGTCCAACATGGTGAGCAATATATATAATACAATATATATAATATATATCATTAAAATATTTTAAAAATTATTTAAAAATGTTGTTATTAATTATTGTCTTATCTGTGTTTAGTTCAGTTTGCTATAATAGTTAAATACTAAATACTTCTTCAGTTAAAAGCAGAACAATTCAAAAACAGAAAAAGTGAGTAGGATAATCGCTGAGTTACTAAAAATGTGATCAGAAGAGCTGTAACTTGCTTGCAGTTCTCCTCGCTGCTCCTCTTTGTAGAAGCTGAGGACAGAAGTCGATGGAACTGGGTCTCCGGAGCTTTCTGCCTCTCTGAGGTCTACTCTCAAAACGTCGTTGGCCTCTCAGCACTGACCTGCTGCCGGCTCTCCTCGCTGCTCCTCTCTGTGGAGGAGCTGAGGTCAGGAGTTGAGGGGAATGACTCCCTTCATTATATTTTGCTTCCATCACTTCTAGTGAGAAAGTTTGGGTGCTGTGAAGAAGCTGCCACGACCACAAAGACAGAATCTTCTCAGCTGATCTTCATGAACTTACTGATGCTGCTCCACAGGCTGCAAATGCTGAACAGGCGCCTGCAAATGCCTGACAATCAGTCTCCGAGGAGCAGCAACCGAATCCCAAAATGAGGATGGAGGTGGACCGGAGGTCCAGCAGGGACACCGACAGGAACAGTGACATGGAGAACCAGCGGGAACAGTTGGAAGCACTCATCGCCTGGCCTGCCAAAAGCACTGCTGTGGGGACTGCTGGATGACAGGAAATCAATGTCCAACGTCATCCTCATCATCAGCGTCCTCGTTGCCAGTGGTGTGGTAGCCAGAGTCATCCAGGGTCTCTTTGTTCTCATCCTCATCATCAGAGGAGAGCAGGTAAACCTCACTGTCTTCAAACTTATAGACACTCACATCCTCATCATCCTTATCATCAGAAGAAAGACGAGGGATATACTCACCTTCCTCAACCTCAGGCACCTCATCCTCATCACCAGAGACGATGTAGAGGCCGAGGTCATTGGGTTGGATCAGCCGCTGGAGGTCTTCAGCATGTTCAGCAACGCCGTCTGAACTCTGAGAGGAGCTACCTGAGGGGACAACAAGGTACCTGCATATTAATATTCATACACGAGAACATTGTTTGCTATTATTCAACAAAGAGAAATGAGGTTCCTTATCAGACGTGTTTTTTGTACAAATGCAGATTCTAGCACTCAGATCCATTTTTGAAAGGAAATGCAACTACATGGAAAAAGATGACTCCCAAAATAAAAGTAAAATCACATTGGCTGGATTGTGTAGAACAGGACATCCGAGTTAATAATAATAACTAGAATAATAACAGCAGCTCAGGTGGAATGGTTAGTAAAACAATGTTTGATTTATTGGGTAATTATGATTAAACAGATTTACAATAACACACATTTCTTACATTGTCTTAACATTATAGACTATTCCAAGTTCCTTTCTCAACAAAACAGAAGCTCGGACCCAAAATGGAGTTTATTGCTGAAATAACTAATAGCCAACTTGGTGCTGATAAGGGTTGCTGTATCTATTGGAGATACACTTAATGGGCAACATGACGCATACTACAATTATAATAGTAGGTATTTGTCTATGAACTAGCTGATAAACCTAACCTAAAGTTACTCTGATCCTATTAAGGTTATCTCGGCCTCTACCTGCTGGATAAGTTCGGTACCACATTCACCACACGGCGCCATATTAGACAGACATTATATTGCTGCGGACGAAGTCAAGGAAGGGGAGCAGTACTCCAGATGACACGGGGACTCGGGCCGCAGTAGTCTTTCCGCAAATTACTCGAGTTAACTGCTATATGGTTGACAACAAGTAATCGAGTCAAACATCTCGGGCAGCGTAGTCCGAGGCGTGTTGTTTTCGTCGTTGTTTAGCTAGATTGCCGGCAGACATGACTTCCTTGGTTCAGCGGAGTTCGGGCCTCGTGCAGAGGCGGACCGAAGCCTCGCGCAACGCCGCTGACAAAGACCGTCCGTCCGGCGAGGAGGACCATGAGCCCCGACGGGGAGACGAGCAGGACGATGACGATACCGGAGACTCCAAAGAAACACGTCTCACGCTGATGGAAGAGGTGCTGTTGTTGGGACTGAAGGACCGAGAGGTAACAGCAGATACACCCTGGTCTGTAACGCTATAAAATGAACGTATACGTTAACGTTAGACGGTGGGACGTTACCCATGCTAACGTTAGCTAGCAGCTAGCATCCTTGTTTGCTATACCGCTAACAACAATAATGGGCCTCAGAGCTGCAGACCGAGCTGCTTTATGTCTTCTGGCGACATGTCGGTGATGTGGAGGGGTGATCTTTTACATTTAATCAGCCGTGGTGGTCCATGAATTGCACTTTGTCTTGTGACAGACTTGTTACGTTTGTGTCTATCGATAACCAAGGCTAGCGAGTTAGCTTAGCGGGATACACAGGATACGATTACAAACAGTGGTCGGTGACAAACTGGTCAATGATATGTTGGTATAAATGTAAGTTTCCAGGAGCGGAGAATGTCGCACATTCTGCGGTTATTGGCTCATTCTGTACTGTGACCTTATCACTGGTTTAACAGAAGAGTACTGATAGAGATAGAGGGCTAACGTTACAGAGTCAACTCAAAATACCACCTCTTTCTTAGGTTTGTTTTGATTTTTGTTGTTGATTTTTTTTTTTACCCTGTGGAGTTAATTAGGGTTTGTTGACGCTGATCAACAGAAAGAACAAGTGAAAACCAGTATTTAGAAATTAGTCTGAAACGCATCTAAATCATCACCAGTGCACTCAGTGATTTATATACCTTTAATTAACATCTGAAAGGAGATCATCTTAGTCTAATCAAGATGAGGCAAGTGATTAGTGATAGGCTGTATACATATGTATATGTCTGGAGGTTTCAACAGGTGGTTAGTCCATTTAAAGACTGAGACCAGTTAAAAAGACTAATAAACATTCAGATCAAGTCTGTGACAAATTCACTGCAAATTACCAGTCCAGGAAGATGTTTTTATTAGTGTAAACATATTGTGATTTATCCCTCTGTCTTCAGTTGTGACTAACACATTTAAATCTTACAGCCATCACTGATAACAGTAGTTGAGAAATAAAACCTGACACTGCTCATCATAACAATGTACATACTGTACCTAAGTAACCAGCATTTCTGCATTTTACTCAAAGCCGTCTCCAACCCTTCACCTACAAACTTACAGAGTAAGGCAATGAGACACTGTTGGATCTCTAACCAGTGAAAGCCTAACGTAGATTGCCTTGAATTAAAGTTTAATTCACTGCTTGCACAACAACGCATGATCACAGCACTGCTGGATGTTGGTTGAGTAGAGACGGAAAGCATTTCTGTAATAAGCTAAGTAAGCTCAGGTTTGTTTTGCTGCATCAACATAAAACTTAATAGATTGATTAGAAGGCTGAATCAGACTTACTTTTCAGATTTCCTCTTGTTTTATTTAGGCTGCTACATGTGTTTCTGTAAAGTTCTCGCTAACTTCTTTCTTTAACTGAAGCCAGACATGGCCTTATGGGCACTGAGGCAGTGCCTGCAGATTTGAGTACAAATTACTATTTACTATGTCATACCAACAATTTACATATACAACCTATTGGTAATTCATCAGTATCAAAGGTGAGGGTTTTTAAGCCATTCACTAATGGCCGTGACTTACCTGATAACTTGAAGTAGTGTGTCTCGCTCTTAAATTCAGTCTGTAGTCGGAAGCCTGAATGATGCTGTCAAAATGTAATGCCAGCTGTATTGTTTGGGCCTATGACTAAATATTTGGTGCCATACTTCTGATGCCAAAAGGATTTACTGTAACATCATCATAAAATATTTATACCTGACCTGACGGACCTGAAAGTCTTGTTGTAGATTTTTATCTGTTCCATTTAGCATGTTTACTCACTGGGCTTCTCAGCTGAACCAACAGGAATTCTCCTGACAGCCAATCTGCGTCCAGTGAGCGCTCTTGTTCGTACTGGACTGTTGCGATTGCATGGTATCCTCTTGACAAACCAGGATTCTGTGTTTTCATGATGCAGGGCTACACTTCGTTCTGGAATGACTGCATTTCATCAGGGTTGCGTGGCTGCATGCTGATTGAACTGGCCCTGCGAGGACGCCTTCAGCTGGAAGCTTGTGGCATGAGGAGGAAAGGTCTGCTGGCCAGGAAGGTAGGACACGTATTCCTGCTTGTGTTTTTATCACATAAATGGTTCTGCTGGTGCTCTTTTTTGCCTCACCTTAGGTCATGTGCATGTAGCATCAACATATAAAGTAAACTGCACAGTTATTTGCAAAAAGTCATGACCAACTTCAACAATCTCATAACAACAATATCTACTAGGTCGAAAAGGATCGGTAAATTTTGGGATTTTTTCCACACTTTTGTACCTTTTTAACAGTGAATATATTTTAAAATACACCGAAAAATTAATACTAGGTCACTGCTCTTCTGGCATCTCCCATCACATGCAGCTCATGTAGCAACACTACTGCACTGCCAAAGGACTACATGCTTTCAAGTAAGATTTGATTATATTACTGGATTGAATATATTTGATATTGTTTAATGATGTTTTAGTTAACCAGCAGGTAGTTGCCTAACGTAAAGTACACAGTTTCTGACTTCTTAACTTGTTTTTTCTAGCTAGCTGTTACCATATGGGATGGTTGGATAAATCATGCTAATTGGGGAATTTTAGTTAATATATTTACATTCATTCTTTATGGTAAAATATTTGTTTTAAAATTAGTTATTCACTTCAAACCAAAGTTTGCACACTGCCCAAAGTACCTTTTCAGATTAGTTCACTTCACTTCACAGCTTCCTCACCACATTTTACTCTGTATGTTTGACAAATTAATGGATTTATTCGGAAAGTAATGGATTATGTCTGCTTATGATATGGTAAAAGGTTTGTTTCTATCTGCATATGACATGGTAAATACAGCCTGAACAAATAACCTCCATATTTCTGTTTTGTTCCTGTTCCCCATTAATTGCCATAATTCCTGTTTATTCCCATGGAAATCTCCCACCTTGATCCCTAACCCGTAGACACCTAAACTCATAAAGGTGCTAAATATAGGATTGGAACATTTCTGGTGTCTCTCAATGGCTCTCAACATGACGACAGCGAGCCAGTGGCTTGCAGCTAACAAACAGTGCCAACAATGCAAACAACAGCAACACTGCAGACAGCTTTTACTTGGTGGGCAACCGGAGGGTGGGTGCTACACTTGCGGGACAACGCCGCTGGTTGGGACAGCATTGTCGGCTGTAAACGTCATATTAGTGCAGAGTAGCGGCTGTGAAATAGCCAGTGGGGTACGCTCACATGCACGAACATGCGCTGAAAGCGAGTGTGGCCAGCTTAGCGATGTCAACAAAGCCAGGAGAATCTCTGATCACAACACACACTGTGGGAGAGCGACGCCATTCTCTACTAAAATAAACATTGCTCCTTTATGTCTTTACATGGCAAATAGTTGTTTGATGCTACATTAATGCTCTAGATATTGGATTTAGCATCTTTAACTGTTCCATATTTCATCATCAGTATGAGCTACATAAAAATGAATTGCAGAGTGAAAGTGAATGTGGGACTTTGTTTTGGGGCAATGCAGTTTTCCATTTATTTTCATAATGCCAAATAATACAGACCGATTACCTGACTGGCAACAGCTGTTTTTTTTTTTTTTTTTATTTTGATCAAGCAAAACGTCAAAACTACATTCTTTGGTTGTAACTTCTGCAATGTGAGGATTTTTTGCTTTTCTCTGTTTGACATTGTGAACTGAATATCTTTGGGTTTTGGGCTGTTGGTTGAACAAAACAATACATTTAAATATGTCAACCTGGGTTTCTAGGAAACTGCATTTTTCACCATCTTCATATGTTTATAGACCAAACAATTAATCAGAAAAAGTATTTGACAATTACATCAGTAAAGACAGTTGATTTAAGTCACAGCTGTAGTTGAGAAAGTGACCAGCATCAGAGATGTGAGCAGAACCTAGACGAATTAAAAGAAAAGGGAAATTCTGTGTCTTATTTCAGCGACTGTCTTCTGATAACTACATCCTGTAACTGGCTGTCATCATTCTGATTGGCAGGTGATATGCAAGTCAGATGCTCCAACAGGTGATGTGCTCCTGGATGAGGCCCTAAAACATATCAAAGATACCCAGCCACCAGAGACTGTGCAGAGCTGGATCGAGCTGCTCAGTGGTAAGTTCAGCTGCTTCGTCGGCACCAGCCCCTCACTGGTTGTATACTGTGTATGAAAACAGTTCGGCGCACTAGTGTAACCAGTGTCAAGGGTTCATCGGGACCCCTGTTGTTCATGTAACTTTAGTAGAAATAGTTTTCTTATTTCGCTCAGTAGACCCACATTTTGAAAAGCATTGAATTTTATGTCTGCATGTGCTTGTGGGCCATCACAATATCATTAGTCTTAATAATATGTTAATTCCACTACAGGTGAAACTTGATGGGTGGAAAAAAAATTGACGTATATTGGCATCAGCAGCCGCCCAAAATGAGTTGGAAAATATCAGCAAAAATCCAATACTGTGTATTGCTATTATACTTCCATCTTAATGTTCTAAGCCCTTATACATTCTAAACTATCAACATTTGAATAGCAGTAGCAAAACAGTGTGTTACAGATGCATGAACAGAAAATTTCCATCTGCCATTAATCTTCAGGTTCCCAGCTTTTAGATGATGTACATTACTTCTCCTAAAAAGATAACTGGTCTGTGTGGGTCTCCTAAAGGTGACTGTCTTTTGTTTTATCGGCTTGTCTTTATAGGTGAGACGTGGAACCCTCTGAAGCTTCATTATCAACTGCGAAACGTCCGTGAACGGCTGGCAAAAAACTTGGTGGAAAAAGGCGTCCTCACTACTGAGAAGCAGAACTTCCTGCTTTTTGATATGACCACACATCCTCTGACCAACAACAACATTAAGCAACGCCTCATCAAGAAGGTCCAGGAGGCCGTACTGGACAAGTGGGTGAATGACCCACATCGAATGGACAAGCGGCTGCTTGCGCTCATCTTCTTAGCCCATTCCTCCGACGTCCTGGAAAATGCCTTCGCCCCGCTGCTAGACGACCAATACGACCTGGCCATGAAGAGAGTGCGGCAGCTGCTGGAACTGGAGCCTGAAGGGGAGAGCATGAAGACCAACGCCAACGAGCTGTTATGGGCTGTGGTGGCAGCCTTCACCAAATGAGGGTACTACAAAGAGGACAGCAAGCAGTTGTGGCATTCAAGCGGCATTGTACTTTGGGGTAGGAATCAGAGTACTGACCTCAACATGGTGAATTACAGTTTACCCCTGCCTGGACTTTTGGAATGGGCTGCCCTCTTTTCTCATCCCTCTCTCCACATCATTTTCTTTTCCCTCCCAGATAACTATCCACATTGATCCTTCATGGCCCAGTCCCCTCCCCCATGTGTCATTTTTGTTCACTTTTGCTAAAAATAATAATTCTCATGGAACTTTGAATGAAGTGGTTGGTGATGATGTGGGTGAGGCCGAAACCAAGATGTCGTTCATATCCTCTTTATTTTCTATTGGATCTATCTTTGGAACTGTTTCTAAGAGGTATGGTATGTATGGCACACGCTGCTGAAGGTAGCATCCTGGCACACCCAAGAATAAAATAACCAACCTTGACGTACAAGTACAGATCCATGTACAGGGCAGAGATGCTGTATAGGAATGAAAGGTTAGCCGATACTCCTGTCAAGTCTTCTACCACTTGTGATTTGAAGTGTATGGATATGATGTATTTGGTGTCACAACATTCTTTGACTTTCAAATCAAATACTGGGAGAAAACTAATGTGGTTTGATCTGAAAGTCTGAGTTGACTGATTGCCTCTTAATCCATCCATTATATATATATATATATATATATATATATATATATATATATATATATATATATATATATATATATATATACCTGCTCATCCTGTGCAGGGCCGCAGGGGGTCGGAGACTGTCCCAGTTCACACTGGTCAGGCGGTGGGGTACACCCTGGACATGTCAGCAGCAGTATATCATAGGGCTGACTGTTCACACCTGCAGGTAATTCAGTTTCCAGTTCACTTGACCTACATGTCTTTGGACTGTGGTGGTAAAGCCCATGCAGGCACTTGGAGAAAATCCTAACTCTGCACCACTGCCTGCTGGATTCGAATTGAAGATTTTGTCTGTGTGAGGCTACCAGACTAACCGCCAAGCTACTGCGCCACCACACATTCCACCCCTTCTGGCCTGAACTTATGTGGAAGGTCACTCGTTTGTCCAACAAACAAATAAGCCAACACATGTATGGACGCATGCTGTCCCGGGATTATGGAGTGCCGACTTGTGACTTATAAGTTACCTAGACCTCAGTCCAATTAAATATTTTGGGAAAAAATTTTAAAACGAAAAGACAAAATCTGGACAACATCATTTAGGGCATTGGGGTAAAAATAGTACTGGAATAATACAAATTTTAAAGTTTTGAAAACATGTAGATTGATGGGGCTATGATGGCAACGTATGATGATAGAAGGACAAATAAAAATATTAATGAACCATTCTGTCATAATTAAGTGAAAATAGGCCATAGTGTTTTTTATATCCTCTGGTCAATATTTTTTTGAATTCAGAATGAATTAATTAATTGAATTTTTTAATTCAGAGTGAAACATGACTTTTGGTGAAGGACTGATTATGTCTCCCAGATGCACTGTCAAAATGTGTGCATGTCAAACATAAACAAGACTACATTCAGGTTTCTGCCATGTAATATTGAATGACAACAGTTGAAAACAAACACATCTTAGTCTGGGTTCAATGTCATCTGCTTGATAAAACAACTGGGTCTAAAAATGTAATTTATGGGATTTGATAGTATGATCTAATACAGCTTTTAACTGTGTTAGCTCATATTGACCGGAGTAAATAAAAAAAAAAAAAAAAAAAATCTTGTGGCTGTTGAAGATCAAACTGAAATAGTTTAGTGGCTGAAAGAAACTCAGGAAAGCAGACCCAGTCAAAGCCAGCTGCCTTTGTTAGCAAAATTCAAATAGACACAGTTCACTTATTGGTGAATTTAAATGCCACCAATGAAGTAATCCACGGGTCTTATTACAGAATAAATGCATTTATGATGATCTTCTACTCAGCTGTTGGGTTTGTGATGCTACTTGGAGTTGATTTTTAGAAACAAAACACCAGCATCAAGCCATTCACTCAAGACTTTTTGTGAAAAAATATGCTTATGAATGTGAAGACAAAGTGAATTTCAGTTATCCTCATGTTGACGTGCATTAAAACAGACTGGAATACACATACTGCCACCATAGCTCCCTCAAACATGAAAATGAGGTACTTTTCAAAATGGTCTCCTTTATGTGAATTGCTATGATATATTGTCTGTATTAAAACATACAGAAACGGAAAATGATTTGAAAATGTTTTTAGGCAACTTCTGAGCTATTTGTTCACCAACACCTGCTGTGCGCAGTGAACACAGCATCCCAAAAGTTGTGTCCTCATTGTGGAGGTTGGCATCCTGTCTGCTACTGTCACCAACCAATCCTTCAGTCAACTGGTTGACTAGCTAGCACACAATATATAATATGTAAATCAGAGAGCTTCGGAGATGCTGAAAGGTGTATTTTTTCAATTAAAGGGGACATATCATGAAAATCATTTTCAGTGCTTGTGCACATTGGGGTGTCTGGAGTACTTACCAACCCACAAACTATGAAACAAGACAACCCAGTCAGTTTTTTTGTGGGCTGCCTGGATCAGACAAAGTCTATTCAACAAGCCATTCAGATTTGGCTCCCCTTCCTATGTCACATACACCCACCCACAGCTTGAGATCTGCCTTTTCAAAGGTGCACCATGTTCAGGAGAGGGGCTTAAAGAGACAAGCACTAAAATGGAGTGTTTCAGACAGGTTGAATACAGGTATAGTCAGACTGACGGTATGAAAAAAACATAGTCTTCTAATGTTCTAGCAGAAACCCAGTATGCACGTATGAACCTGAATATGAGCATGATATGTCCCCATTAATGGAGCTATTCTAGCAGTTTCCCCCTGCTTCCAGTCTGTGGTAAGCTTGGCTAAACATGTTCTAGACCTATCATGCTCTTGGATGCACAGATCTGAAATAGATGTTGATCTTCTCATGTATGCGGAAGCTTCCTGGAAAACAAGTGCGTTTCCTAAACTGTCAGCGATGCCTAAATGTGCAGACAGTCTTACTTTGCAGTTAACTTGTGAATGCTCTCAAAATAAATCCATTGTATTTACTAAACTTCAGAAATGATGTAATGATGGATTATCTAACATGCTCACCAAAGTCTAATCAGAAGAATCAAAAGATGGGCTCACATTCCAGATGTTGATGTATATACTCGTGTGTTTGTATCAGGCACAGATTCAAAGGACATTTTGTCACAGTTGCACTCAGCTTTCCAAAGTCTATCATGGTTCAGCTGGTCGGACATTGTGCTCTAAAAGATTCATCAAAGCCTTTTCACCATGAACCATACCTTGCTCTTAATTTTATATTGCCTCAATTTTATGACTTTTATTTTCACATCTGTTTTGACTGTTCTCTGTTTTAACACAACTTTTTGCTACTCAACCTCATGGATCTTGTGGAAGACATTGCTTTATTACAGATAGCCTCCCTCTGATATTGTATGTAGCAAACGGCTGGGAGTGATCAGTCAGTGATCGTGGGAGAAGAGAAGAGGTGACCAAGAGGTTTATGCATCAGAAAATCACCTCAAACTGTGGAGTGAATATGAGAGATTATATATGTTATCTGAATAAAGGGACCTCTAGTCTGTGTACTTTCTTTGACCCTAGAAAATAAACCAAGAGCTTGGAAGTGCCTAATTATACAACTGATTTTAAGTTTTATTTGAAGCTTGTGAACACAACTTCCTTGTCCCATTTGAGGACTCAGGTTTAGCTCATTCCAAGTATTTTATGAGGGCATTGATGATAATCTGTGTGCAGTTGTGTGTGTGCATGCGACTGAATTAATGTTATTGTGGAATATAAATCAACTAGGCTATGTTCTACAGAGAGTAATTCACATCCTGGCACATGATGTGATGCCTTTACTGCTATAACAGTCTTTTTAATGTTATTTTGTTATATACTGTGTGTGTATGTATGTTTGTCTCTCTCTCATTATATATATATATATATATATATATATATATATATATATATATATATATATATATATATATGTGTGTGTGTGTGTGTACATATATGTATGTATATGTATATATATGTGTGTGTGTACATATATGTATGTATATGTATGTATATATGTATATATATGTATGTATATGTATGTATGTGTATATATATATATATATATATATATATATATAAAAATAAGTGGCAACAGAGAGAAACACTTCTGAGGTCATTTATTTATATTTTCAAAATGCTACAGCAGAGCAGTAACTTTGAATGAAAATAATTCAAAAATAAACAAGATGTTTTACACGATAAAGGGTTTAATCTTGTGAGCCAAATAAAACTGACGTGCAGAATGCAGTCCTACAGTTCACTCAAGTGTGGCAACTGTGGGTGAAATAATGTGACACAGCAGTTTCAAAGTTCCTCAGTCACAGCCATGTTTGGAGCGACAGTAACTTGCCAGTTCCAGTGCAGCGATGTAGCGAATGCAGTCCAAGTAGCAACACACTTCGGGGAATTGAATTCACAAGACATCCATCAACTCCTTCAGCCAACACTTGTCTGTCTATTGTACATCTTAGACCCCCTTTAGACCTGGCATTTAAATGCATCTTGTACCCAAATTGTATGTAAATATGATTTAAATTGATTACATTTACTGCTATTAATATGTGTCTCCAGTGTCCACATTGAGATCTGATCGCTCTGTTTGAAAGGGCTAAGCAGAAGCCTCCGGACCACCAACTGCAATCTGATCACCCA
The DNA here is from genome assembly GCA_947000775.1 of Pterois miles. NCBI lineage: Eukaryota > Metazoa > Chordata > Actinopteri > Perciformes > Scorpaenidae > Pterois > Pterois miles. The sequence goes on along the minus strand of CAMQGK010000058.1, from coordinate 3,597,785 downwards.
AAACACATTTTAATGCCAGGTGTAAACGGGGAATCTAGGACTATAATTTCTGCTTTGAGGACAACAGTGTCCATGTTTTGGACTGAGAAGAGCTGGGCTGCAGGAAGCCATCTGCAGAAAGGTGGAAATAACTCTAAAAACTATAACTAAACTAAACTAACTAAAAATAAAAGTGTGCTGTCTATGCTTCGAGGAGTCTCATCTAATATAAGGATCCTTCTGTCAGGGTAGACGTCAGCGGGATATGGGTTATATTATAATAACAAATGGATAATGGATGCATGAAAATTGGTGAACCAACACTGAGGTCACTGCATGATTGGCAACAGGACAAGAGAACCTGAGTGGCTGGCCGACCCCATGGTGGAGTGAGAGACCCTGCAGGGAAAGGAGTGGAGGGACAGCAGAAACTTAGCCAAGCCCACCTGAGTTTAAGGCAAGGCCTGCATCCTTTCTTATTGTCCTCTTGTCAAGGCATTCAGTATATGTTGTTAGGACCAGTTAGTAGCTGTACTGTAATTTAATCCCCTTGATCAGAGGTTCACACCTGCATTAGAATGCATCTCCACATATAGTACGTATGGTGGTGAGAATCACCATACATACTGGTCCAGTGACCACTTATGATCCAGTCTCATGTCCCTGTTCTATATGCAAGTAAGCATGTAGTAAACATGTGGCCAATACAGCAGACGTGACATAATATTACATGAATGTCAGTAGTAATATCGTACATATTTGTTACGTGAATTTGAGTTCATTATTATTAACATCAAAATAAAAGGTTATTGTACTGGCGGTCCCCGGGGACCTCCATTCTACAACAGGGGGTACAAGAGCTCCAGAGAGGTGGGGAGGGGAGCGAGCAAGCAGGTGGTCGAGCTCCGTGCAGAGTACCGTGACAAAAACACAGACACATCTGCAACACAATGATGATAATAATGCACTTTGTGTGCCTAATCTGTAGAGATATACACTATAGATAAGATAAGTTTTAATAAAATACAGTGGGGGCGGCAGTAGCTCAGTCTGTAGGGAGTTGGCTTGGGAATCGGAGGGTCACCGGTTCAAGTTCCGACATGGACCAAGAACTGAGTGTAAACTGGTAGCTGGAGAGGTGCCAGTTTACCTCTTGGGCACTGCTGAGGTGCACCTGAACAAGGCACCAAACCCCCAACTGCTCGGGGTGCTTGTCAGGAGCAGCCCCCTCACTCTGACGTCTCTCCATTTGATGCATGTATATGGGTCCTGTTTGTGCATGTGTGTGTCTCGGGTCTGCATGTACTGTGTATAAGTAAAAAACAACAGAGTGTAAAAATTGAATTTCCCCTAGTGGGACTAATAAAGGAATATCCTCCTCCTCCTCCTCTTGTACCGACAGAATACAGTAGAGCAAGGAAGCTGTTTCAATGCTGAGAGGCAGTCTGTTCATGTAAGGAGTGCCGAGACCCCGCGGATCCCAGCGGGACATCAGTTGAGTAGGTGGTCCTTAATGTGGCCCAGGACACTTTCACATCCACACTACTAAATGAATGCGGCCATATGTGGCCCAGACCACCTCTGAATGTAGTCTGAAAGATCAGATCTTAATCCGTCTACAATGTGTCTTGAGTACGCTCACAACTGTACTTAGAGCTGTCCACAATCACTGAGGACAAATGTCAATACCAGGTTAGTTATTACATTAGTTATTAGATATGTAACATTCAAAATACTATATAACAAGATAGTCCAGATAGCTCTTTGCCTCGCCACCAAATTAGGCTGCTTACACATCATGAAGTTTAAAGAACTTCCAATAAGACCAACAAGGACTTATTTTTCAAATATAGGTTTTTCCCCAAGGTAATTTCAAACATACCGTATTTATTTTTCGCATTATATGGCGCACTTAAAATCGCCCAACTGTTTAACTCAGACAGGATTTGATGGATTTGTGGAAGAGGAATGAACTGAAAGGTGAGCGTATTGTTTTGTATTTCATGTGTTACAACTGAAAAATGTTGAGTTACTGAAGTTATTGAGTTATTAAATGAATAAAGTTTGACTTATCTGGACATTTTGTTTTGCTTAATGCACCTCATAATCCGGTGCGCCTTATAGTGCAAAAAATATGGTAAATAAAACAAAATAAATCAACAAACAATAATCCATGAAAACACGAGGAATAAAGAATGATACAGGAGAACTGAACTGAAAAAATGACAGCTGAATGTAGACATGGGACTATATGAAAATTTTAAGATCCTTCTGGCCAAAATAATTCATGATATTATCCAGATAATTATCAAAATATGCTTAAAACTCTTAAAATGGCCCTAAAACATATTGGAATCCTTAATCCTAATCCTTTACCTTAAATTCTGTTGAGAAACATATATTCAAAGCCTCACATAAACAAGGGTACAAAAAAGTGTGACTACACTGTACCATGACGTGATCTGCAGTAAAAATCTACATGGTCTCATCCCTATTTGAAGTTATGTTGGACTAATGTGAGTTAGTGTCATTAGATAGATAGATAGATAGATAGATGATAAATGAATTTTTATTAATCCCCGAAGGGAAATTATCTTTCAGTTACAACCCGTCCAAGAAACATAAAAAAACCCTATTCTACTACTACTACTTCATTATCCCTCCTGATTTGTAGTCCTCTGTGCATAATCCCTTCCCTGTTTCTGTTTTTAACTTTTCTGAGCTGGTTGTGAAGTTGAATATATGATCTTTGCTCTACATCTCCATGTTAACAAACCTTAAAGTGACTCATTCGATTCCCTTGGCTTTCAGCTCATCTCGCACTCGGCTGAGATAATCAGGATCTGGGTACCCGTAGCTGCAAACACAGTAACAGACATTTTCGTCACATACTGTACATAAGTCTCTCTTGCCATAAATACATAGATGTAAAAATAAGGAATGAATGCACACCAATTCACCGCAATGTGCATCAATAAATGCAATGTTGCCAAATAAGAGTCCTTACTGAGTTGGTCCGCCACGTGTTGACGTTTTGTGGTGGATATCATTCCATGTGACGATATTGCTCCTGCCACTGGTGGTGGACCGGCCAACAGTGAAGACAAGTCTCTGATCAAAGGCTCTCCTCAGCAGTTTAAGGATGCTTCTGCCCTCTGAGGAGTCTGGGAGATAGGCTGTACGGGACACACCTTCATATGGTTGACCGGGGTGAGGATGCTCCTCCTGCACACATACAGCAGACATTCCTCTACTTAATGACGTCCTTAATGAAGTTACTGTGAACCTTTAACTGGTTATGAAACAGTATCAGTGTAATACTGCTGCCTGTATATGACCTACATAAGCAAACAAGACCATCAGCTAGAAGATTGGCTATTTCTATATAGGTATTCTTAATGCTTATCTTTCTCCACAAAATCAAACGAAATCATGGAAGACTCCAGCAGGGACTCTGCCGGCATCCAGCTCACAATGGACAGACCCTACACCAGGCTGCTGGAGGCCCAGGCTGAACTGCTGGACCCGCGGGAGGAAAGGGAGGCACGGAAGAAGCAGAACCAGGACTGAGCGGGAAGACTATCACACACTGCGGCAGTAAAATCAAAGGTTTTCTTAAGGGAATTTGGTGTACAGTAGTGGTGTGTGATCAATCTGGTCTTAACAAATCTCCCATTTGCGCTGGTCCACAGATCACCCCATGTTATCTTTGAAGGGTGCATTGGAAGGATGCATAAACTCCCTATAATATTTTACTGATATCATCATTAACTGAGTGTTGAGTAACTACAACAGAACTTATTTTACTACTTGGTTTTTGGAGTTATACACACAAAGCTAATGATCAATGGATTTCTCACATTTCTATGAGGTATATATATGACTGTAAAATATAATAGAGATGTTAGAAATGACAAAGAATGTAAAATATGTACTGCTCACTGTAAAGTCACTAAACTAAAATAGTATATTATACAGATACTTTAATGAACCTAAGTGAACTAGTAATTTCATTTGCTGATATTTTTCAGGCCTCCCTGCTGAATAATAATTCTGCTGCTTTCATGGTAGAGATATACTCTGTAATATTCATACTCTATAACTAATTTCACATTTAGCCTAGCTGTTGTATGCACACAGAATTGGAATGTGCTAAATAAGCCTCTTGAACTAAATACGTATATCGCAGAGTGGGCAACACATATTCTTACCCACACAGCTGACCCCTCTCATCCAGAGTGCTAGCCCTCCATCTACATTATTATGCTGTTCCAAATTCATGTAAACACTTCGATTGGCATTTGGTTTGTGGTGCCAAACGAGTTAAATTTTAAACATAATAACACAGATACTATTTGAAATACACTGCTGTGATGAAACTGAGATTATTAATGTATCAGCTCCACATGTTGAATTCTGCTTATCACAGCATGCTGGGACTGTAAACAGATTCAAACCACTAACTCAAGCTGGGTTACAGATTTGGCTGGCCATATCTGTCTATATGTCGACTTCATCACACATATACACTTGGTATTGCACAGTTTTTTTTTATTTATAAAACAATATTGACAAATATCTATCATATACTGTATCTGTGTTTTGTCTTGCAATCCTGCCATCATTATCTCAGACCACAGACTTACCTCCAGTCTGTGCTCAGTGTTTGTGCAGAGAGGGCCTTCATGCTGCACTTTTACTTCTGCGGACAAATTGTTGGTATTGTTTTACCTGTTGCCTAATTTTCTATAATTTTGTCTGCAGCTTTTTATGTTGCCATCTTGGTCTGGTCTCCCTTGAAAATGAAGTTTCCAACCTGGTGGAAGTGGAGGTCTTAGCAATAAAATTTGAGCATTTTGTCACTTTAATAACATTTTCATTCCTGTCAATGACCTTTAGAAGGTGTGCCAGTCCCAACACACGAGAGCTGAATGGTATGCTGTCTTTTTTTAAAGCTACACTTGATCATCTTGAGATCAGTCTGTAGGGAGTTGGCTTGGGAACCGGAGGGTCACCGGTTCAAGTCCCGACATGGACCGAGAACTGAGTGTGAACTGGTAGCTGGAGTGGTGCCAGTTTACCTCTTGGGCACTGCCGAGGTGCTCCTGAGCAAGGCACCAAACCCCCAACTGCTCGGGGCGCTTGTCAGGAGCAGCCCCCTCACTCTGACATCTCTCCATTGTTGCATGTTTGTGCATGTGTGTGTTTGGGTCTGCATGTACCGTGTATAAGTTAACAACAGAGTGAAAAAATTGAATTTCCCCTCGTGGGACTAATAAAGGAATTTCTTCTTCTTAAAATCATCCAACTGAGAAACCCAGCCCGGTTTTGCCAACTCTTTTCAGGTAGAAGTAGCTGGCAGCACTAGGTCCAATAGTCACTAGATCTAGAGAGAAAGTCACCAAGTCTACAACACTGACAGCCCGTGCCTTCAGCTTCTAGGGATCTTACATGTACGTACCCTAATTAAAGCAGCTCCATGTAAACTAACGGGTTGGACTCCAAAGCTCAGATTATTCAATATTTTGAACAAATAAAATATACTCAAGTATCACTTACTTTTACTTTTTCTGGAGCTATGGACCACATCTCAGTCTTCACCAATGAAAGGAGTTGACTCAGTTGTCATTACGTCACTTTAGGGCCTGATCAGAGAGAGCATGTTTTGCAGTTTGCTGCATCTTTTTTTATCATCATTGTTGCTATGCACCCAATGAACGAGCACTAAGATAAGATAAGATGAACCTTTATTAATCCCTGGAGGGAAATTCGGAACGTTAACACTAGCTTAACACAAACCTTGAACTATACGCTACCTAATTGTTGATGGTACAGTTTAAATTAAGGGAAACAACTACCCTGAAATCTCTCTCACTAATTTCAGCCCTTCCATCTGTCTTTAAGGTGCACCAGCAGAGATCTGAATGGGTTGAGTGATTTGTGGGAAGTGCTGACAGTCTAGGAATGTAAAAGACTCACTGGGATGCTTCTGTGGTCCCAGTTGATGGCCCCCTGTTATCATGTGACCAAAGCTCAGTTCTTCAGTGATTCCAACTGAGACAACTCCATTCACTGATGCAGTTGAAAGCTCCTGGAAAAGCTAGTAAGTACCTTGAGTTAACTATATTTTGTCAAATACTGTTTCCAATGTGGAAAGTGAAATTGAAATTGGTGAGGTTGTATCTGTAGTCTTACCTTTTGGATGCCACTTGGAACGTAATAATGGATCTTTATTGTTCCATAGTTCTCATATCCAGGCAAAGAGGACGAGTTTTTGGTGACATTCATTTCACCTCCATCAGGTTGTGTCCCTGTCAAAACACCGTACAACTGTCCACACGTCGGGCATACGGGTTTGTATTCAAAAGCTTTTTGCAGACAGCTTCTGCAGAATGAGTGCTTGCACCGCAGTGTCTTTTTCTCTGTGGTGACTATCGCTTCCATACAGATTGGACATGATTCTTCTTCAGGATCACTGCTGTGTGTAGTATATGGACCTGAAGTGTCTGCTGGACCTTTGCTCACTGGAGTCTTGCCTGAGCTTGGCATATTTTGTAAAAGGAACTCTTTGAAATTAGCAATGTGCACAAAAGGCCCGGTCACCATTACTTCATGCGTGTTGAGGCTAGGTTTGAAAAGGAGGCGTGGAAATCTCCTCTGCAGGTCTTTGTGGTCATGTGGACTCAGAGGGACAGATGTGACTTGCAGGTCAGAGGCAGTTCTCTGGTAGAATGTGATGAATCGCTGTCTGACAAAGTCAGCATGAACAGGGTTGGAGGAGACATGGTGTGATCTGAAAGTCACCCGTACCATGCTACTGGGTTTACTGTGTACTGTTCTGGGGTCAGGCTGTGTTTCGATGGAAAAACTGCTCCCTTGAATCTTCGTAAGTTCTCTATCACATTTTTGCTCAATGTAGGCCATAACCACCCCAGACACATCCACAGGTTTGACATGAGGTGAAGCATGTTCATCTCGCTGACAGGTTGGTCCATGTGTGACCGGACTGGAGTGATGCCTCACCGCTGACAGTCGGACTGAAAGGTTCTCCAGCTCTTCGTAGGTTCCTCTCACTATGTAGCATGAAGCTTTTTTCTCAGGACTGTAAGGCTGAAGAATCTTCATTAATCTTCCAGGGTCTTTGTAATCTGCTATATCAATGATGACAGTGATGTCTGTGATGAACTGTAACAAAACATGACAACTAAAGTTAGCTTTCATCTAAATGCATATATAGCAATACACAATTCTATTGTTACATTATTGTCTGATGTTGATGCAACAATGTGATACTGAGCACTTTTTAAAATGTGTTTCATTAAACTATTATACAGCAGAAGAGTGCACTGATATTAAAGGAATACTTCACCCCCATAATGACCATGTCAACTACTAGCCCTGTGTTACCGAAAACTTTGTTTTCTTGCATGCTTCCATGAAGAACGAAGAATCCCAAAACAGAGAAAAGTCTTGATGAATTTACATGAATGGAGGCAGCCTTTAACAAGAGCAAAACTACATAAAAACATCTGTTAATAAACTCTCACAACTCCTGCAGTATAATCTGCCTCACTTATACAGTTGTATGCTCACGATTTCCTAAACCCATTAAAACTTTACGATTTAAAACACATACATAAACAGCACAGACGTGCTTGTGCAAGCTTGAGACTGTTGATGCTGCATGAGCTGTGTGAGAGTTTGCAAACGGATGTTTTGATATACAGTAGTTTTGCTGCTGTTTAATGCAGCGCAGTAAAATAAAATAAATAAAATAATTTCTTTGAGAATTTGGGGAAACACAGGGTAACATTTTGGGGATGATGTTTTCCTTTAATCACTGCCCGGCAGCTGATGCTCCGTGTTGACTGTCTGAGTTGGAGATGGAGAAAATCTGAAAGGGGGAAAAGCAAAATGAGGAGACAAGCAGTAAAAATGCCACAAACTATCAGTTTTGGAGGCATTCAGTTTGAAAGTGTGGTCAGAATTAACCGACACCAAATGGCCCAATCAAACCCGTCATAAAGGCCGCCCAATACTTTAATTGCATTTTGGAGAGCGACTTCTTTTTGTCCATCTCACATAAATAAAAACAAATAATATGACTGTTTTTTTTTTTTTACTCTGAACTGGGGTGTGATGACATTTGGTTAAAATAACACACACAGCAACGTGGTCACAAATATGTCTCATCCAGACAACAGTAAAAGATTATGTGGGATCAATCGGAGATCCCACTGCTGGGGCGTACATGTTTTAAAATTAAAGTGATCACAAATTGGAAACTGTGCATTTTAATTTGTTAAAAATTGAACTTATAATTAATTTTACTAACATGAGGGATTTAAATCAAATCCTTCACATTTTCAGAGGGCTGTTCTACAGAGGACTGTGGCTCCACATACACCTCCCTTATCGCTAAAAGTTGCAGATTGATTGATGGATAGATGTTTTTATATTATAGGCTGAAATTGGATGATACTAGCGTACATCACCACACATCATATTTGTTTCACAGGAAGAAAAGATGATCGGATTTTGATATGAGAGAATCATCTCATGAAGTCAGAAGTTAACCACCCTTTACTGTGGCCCTTTAATAAGAAGGGAGTAATGGTTAATTTCTGGAGTATAGACGAGCTTTTATTTTGAAAGTCAGACACCCAAAGCGGAAACCTTGTAGTCCACAGTTTTCTGGCCAACTTGGAGCCCTTCTAACCGCAAAAAAGTAAACATCTCACAGCAGTTTGCGACAGAATCAGACAGAGAGATCAGTTTGCATCAGTTTTCTGCGTCTTTTTGGAAAACTCCGAGCTCAGCAGTGACTATCGGATGGTGGGGTGAAACCAAACCTTCGCCGACTGTAAGGTGTGCTCGTACTTTCATAGCACACCTTCCTTTAGCCTGCTGAGGCCAGTCTAAATGTAGGCTGATGCTGGACCTACCTCCATACTGCAGAGTTCTAGTGGAGCTGCAGCAGCACCGTGTTGTTGGGTCCGAACTCAAACACGAAGCTGCTCGTTGCTTTCACTTTCAGCTTCAGTCAGTCTGCCCCGGTCATCACGCGTCCTTTAGTGACCCCTGTCGGTGACCAGCTAAATAACACCCAGCAGAAAAACCACCAGTCAAGAGTTCATTTGTTCTGCACACAGTGGATAAAACTAAATATATCTACTCAGCTAGTACTTTATGTCAGTAGGCTGTTTCCATCTCATACTACAGTACTTTATAGCCCACTACACGTGTATTTTAAATACATGCATTTCCACCTCTACCTGCTGTCTCTCACAGACAGCTGCCTATATCAACTTGCTGCTGCCACATCCACCTGCAGATTCTGGCAGACAGTGTCAGCCAGAACCTCCACCTACAGCCGTTGCCAGCAGTCTACAGCTTCCCTCCGACAGCCTCAACTGGCAACCTTCACAGCTGCCTCCACCTGCAGATTCTTGCACACAGCTGTAGCCTGAACCTCCACCTACAGCCTTTTCCAGCAGGCTACACCGTCCCTCCACCTACAGATTCTGCCCAATAGCTTCAGCCATAGCCTCCACCTACATCTTAATCCACCCTACTGCACCTTCTCCTCCACCTGCAGATTCTTCCACTGACCTGTTGTCCCATCAGCCACTTCCCCGTTCTTGCAGGTAGCTGCAAACAGCAGTCCCATTACAATCCTTAATCTACAAGCAGCTGCAGCCAGGACCTCCACCTACTTCTCTTTCCAGCAACCTGCACTGTCACCTCGACCTACTACCAGGGCCACCAGAAGACTCTGCTAGACAGCAGCAGCTCAACCTACAACCTCTACCAACTACCTGCTCAGCCCTCTCCAACTAAAAAATTGCCAGATAGCCGCAGCCTGAACCTGCACCTACAGCCTTTTCCAGCAACTGTCTACCAGTAACTGCTGTTTCCTATATGTGATGCCAAAAACTGTGTGGAAGAGCAGGGACCAGAGATATGCTGATAAACAGAAACTTTTAGATAACATGCAGAAACATAGCTGAATAATAATAGCATGCCTGGGCTGACAAATCAAAGTTCGTCATTCTCTGCAGTCATCACATCAGTCCTTTGTGTCCATATGAATTAGCATAAAACAGATATGTTAATATCTGAGGTTCTACTGAATTTGTGTAACTTTAAATGCTATTTTCTCATAACATTTTTTTCATATTAAAAGAAAATTATTTCAGTTTGCTAGAAAATCTGTTTACTTTATGTTACATTTTGAGTCACCATTATTAAAGTCACCATTTATGAGAAATTATTTAAATTGGGGCGGCAGTAGCTCAGTCCGTAAGGACTTGGGTTAGGACGCGGAGGTCACCGGTTCAAGTCCCCCATGGACCAAGACCAACAGGTTGCTGGAGAGGTGCCAGTTTACCTCTTGGGCACTGCCGAGGTGCCCCTGAGCAAGGCACCGAACCCCCAACTGCTCTGGGCGCTTGTCAGGAGCAGCCCCCCCACTCTGACATCTCTCCATTGACGCATGTATGTGTACTGTGTGAAATTAACAACAGAGTGTAAAACTGAATTTCCCTACGGGGATTAATAAAGGTTCATCTTAAATTCATGTAATATGCTTGTGTCTCAATTTTTAATAGGTCATCATGTCTGCAATTAGAAGTGTTGGTATAGTAAACATTAATAAATCCTTAATAAAGAAAAGAGGATTTTTCCAAAACTTATTTTTATTAATGTCTTACAAATCATTTTTAAGGAAACATTAAAAGATTTATTACTCATTAATAAAGCCATTAATTCATGCTTATAAAGGATGACTCATCAAAGTGGTACTTTAAAACATATGCCATAAATATACATTTAGAAAGATGCTAAAAAATATCGATCATTTAAAATGTCTGAAAACATAATTGGGCAGATTCATAATTAACGCAGCAATCCAGGAAAAACAAAGTTTGATCTCATACTGCAGCAGTGATCAGCCTGAATAAAAAGCACTTTATAAATGGCCACATGATGGTGCTATCTCATCAAAAATCACTTCTTCTCCTGTTCATGGCCTAACTCAAGCCTGTTATGTTGATTTTGAAATGTCTTTGCAAACAACAGACAAACAAACAAACAAATAGCCTACATGTACCTGATGTGGCTGAATGTGAAATGAACATTTCGACAGCTTCGCCCAGCAGCCCGTTCAGCTGCTGGGCGAATATGAGTATTGTATATCAAACATATTCAAACATTATCTTATCTCATCTTATCTTATCTTATCTTAAATGAGAGTTCTCAGTTTTTTTAGAGTGTACAACTGAAATGATGACCCATATGTTATATTTAAAAGAAAACTGAAATGTGCAACAGTAAAAGTGAGGTCTTGGTCCATACCAAAAGTGCACAATGTGCTTATACCAATTTGGCCCAGAACAAAGCATTGTGGGTAAATCATTCAGAGGGGTATAAATAAAAAACTCAGACTTGAATCCCGTGTTGCCATGCACTGAACACAATAATATTTTTGTGTTATAAAATAATACTGCAGCAGATTAAGTTGAAAAAAATTCATTAAACATTTTAAAAATGGCAAACGAGTGAGATTTGTGGCCCTAACATACTGTAGAATAAGGGCGTATGCACGTAAGCAATTGTAAACTCACATTAATTTTAATTAAAATGTATGCATTAAACTTCAGTCAACATTGAAAAAACATAAGAAGGAATATCCTCATTTTGAAGTAATGCCCAGACACTTACCAAGGCTTTAAAATACAGGCTACATGTTAAATATCAAATCTGGGGGAGCACAGCAGGTGGACCCAAATACAGGAAATCATCACCGGGAACTTGGTGAAATTATTTTAATTCAACCTCCAATGCAAAACTGAAAGTCTCATAACAAATTAGGATCCAACAAAGACTGAAGTGAAAACCAGGACTTGAATACGACCTGATCTGAGAAGAGGATGAAGTGCAGGTGGAAAGATGGGCGGAGAAGCTCAGGTGAGGGGAACGAGGTGATTAGGAATGAGCAGGGAGCTGATTGGTTGGGGAAAAACACTGGGAACAAGAAAGGAGCTGACTTTTTGGGAAGAACTATCAAGGCTGATTCAGAGGAGGAAAAGGAAGGAAAGCCAGTACAGGAACATAAGAGAAAATACACAGAATAGAAAACCCAAAATACAGATAACAAATCAGTCCGGTCTACGAAAAGACTGAAAGCATCTGGACACAGTGCCAGACTGTGACAAAATCAACTGATACTGATTTTTCTGTTGAAAACTCTATAAACACATAAAACTAATTAACATAACATGCTTGTGCATCAATACATTTACTTATATATGCCTACAGAAATTGTCATGCAGGACAAAAAGATTCTGCTGGTATTGTTCACACAAATGTAGACCTTTAAAATCGAATTGTCTTTATAAAACAGGCATCAGTAGCTAACTTAAAGGACCAGTGTGTAGTATGTCAGGGAATCTATAATATTCACAAGTATGTTTCCATTAGTGTTTAATGATCTGAAACCAAGAATCATTGTGTTTTCATCAGTTAGAATGAGCCCTTCATATCTACACAGGGAGCGGATCCTCCTCACGGAGTCTGCCATGTTTCTAGAGTAGCCCAGAACGGACGAATCAAACACTGGCTCTAGAGAGAGCTGCAGCTCTCCATTGGAAAGGGAAGGGTGAGCAGAGTGGTAGCAGTCTGTAACCTCACCACTAGATGCCACTGCATCCTTCACACTGCACCTATAAGTCATTTATTTGGTTTTATTGTGGCATGTGTCAAAAGTTTTATATAAAATGTCGATGAAATATTTAATTTATTTAATTATTTGGAGGTTAAAGCTTTATAGCTTCCAGGTTTGCTTCAGTAGATGCTAGAATGGAGTCACCACACAAAATGGCATACTGCGCAAATGTCAACATGGGCTCGACACAATTCACAGTTATTTGAACCCTGCTGCACCGTGACGTTGTAGAGAATAAATATGAGCCAAAAATGCAGCAACAATCATCTTTATAATTCATTATACATGAAGACATGACTCACCCTTATAGGTAACGAAATGTAAAAATATACATACATATCCAATGAGGAGTGCTTGGTTGCCACAGCTTTCCCTGGACACTTACTAAAGAGCATCTCCCCTCTGGTTTGACTACAGGTTTACAGCACCATTGACTGATTCCTGAAGAGGGATGCAATTAACCTTTCTCCCCGCAAAACATAAAAGTAGCCATCCTTTTTGTGTTATCTCTAATCTAGTCTTTCTTTAATATTCAAGGACATTAAAAGAACACTGAGAACCAAAAAAAAAAACGCTATTTACATTGCATTGATTAAAATACAAAGCCATCTTTGTGGTGAATATTGTCTTGCCTCACACTACCTTCAAATCTTTAACATAATGTTTAAAGTTTATTTCAATACATTTCCATATAGCATTGTTGGCTACTTTTACTGTATTTAAGTTTTTACACTTAAAAGTTTGACACTATTGCTGTTTTGAAGCAAAGCAAAAGATCTGAATAGCCTTTTGGCAAAATTTAAACAGCCAACTACCACTTCCCTCCTCCTCTGTGAATTTCTCCACTGTGGGACTAATTAAGGAATATCTTATCTTATCTTATCTTATTTTATCCCCACCTACAGGCATTCGAAAGATTGAAAATATAGCCTATATAGATTTACAGTAAGTAGCCTAAAGAAAATGGACCTTAGCAAAACAAATTACCACAAAAACCGAGGACAAAGACGTATTCAACCATATATGTTGATGTGTTTTAAATTACATGACATGCACAAAAGTTTTGTGTTTCCAAAGCATGTCATTCATATAGGCCAACTGCAGCCTATCACACTGCTGTTAAAGGAATGAGACACAGAGGCCTCAGTTGCATTAATTCTTCTCAATGATTAGAACGGTATCATCCAAGGTGTTGAGAAGAAAATCATGGCTACTGAAGTTTCCGAGCATCACTGGAAGGCAGCATCGCTGCTCATATTGCAGTACCAGGGTTTGTCCAGCAGATGTCAGTGCAGCTCTACTGTCGGTGGATCCACAGCAGCGACGCTGCCGGCCACCATGTGACCGTCCAAACACATTCTGTTGACTCCATGCTGCGCCTTCTCTGTATTGTTGAACAGCTTCTTTTCAGTCATATAGACGCTCAGCTGGCAGAATATACCGGGAGCTGGCTGGGTCTGCGTGTCGGCCTTGAGAGGCGGCTGTCCCGTCGCTGTCTCACCGCCACCGGCGGATTTTCATCAGCGGTTTCAGTCCAGACGACACAGACTCGCGGGCACCGCGGTCTCAGCACAGTATGTACGGACAGAGGACAGCAGTCACAGAGACAGATGGTTGGATCGAGAGGCGAAGCTTTGTAATAGGCCTTTTTATGTCTTCTGTATGGGGTTTGAACAGTATTGACCAAGTTGGTGTTGTGTTTGAACACATCCGTATAGTGCTTGAAATATCCCTTTGAATAGTTTGTCAATTACCAGATTTTTACCATCATAAATAACCTAATATAGACCTGCTGACAAAATATATACAAATATAGATGTATACAAATATAAAATGTAGACTATTTTATTGATTTGTATAATGGGTAAGGGAATGAATATGTGCAACAAATTATATTATTGTAGTAATTCAGCGTTGTGTCTTTATAGACTTTATATGCTGAAATAAAAAAGGTTTTCTTTGTTAAAAAATATGCCACCAACCAATCATAAAATAGGATTAAGATATATAACTTGTTCATTTAAAAACTATGTCTTCCGCACCTTATTGATCAGATTTTATTTATTTTTAGATTTTATCAGAGCGCTTCAGATATGAACATCCGGCGGAGAGGAAAACTGATCTGACCCGAGTTTATGGCTGTTTCTGCCCTCAGTCTTTAGATAACATCCACAGGGAGCGAGCTGGAGCAGCAGTCACAGGGATGGACGAGGTTTAGACATCTGTCACATTCAGCCAATAGAATATACATTAGTAATATTGAAAAAACGCGCTACGGGGCAGCGGAGATTAAGTCCACTTTCTAATCTGATCACACAAGTCAGATGGAAGCAAAACAACGCCTCCAAAGCGTCATAGATAGCACGGAACAGATCAACGCGTGACGCATTTTCACACTCAGGAGTACATTAGGGGAGGGAAACCATTTGGGTTCATTTCATGAAATCACATTTGAATTAAAATGTAGACTGTTGAATGATGCGGTGAGCGGCCTGTACAGCAGCTCCGGCTGACTCAGACATCATCATCCTCATCTGAAGGTCACTGCGCACCGATGGAAACCATGTACGTCCGGCTTTGCTCTTTTTCAGATTTTCGGGTCAAAGTTGAAAACAAGTTTATTTTTTTAGTTACTGATAAAAACACTTGTTCATCTGTGCAGCATGTATCCTGTAATCAGTCCCTGATATGATGCTGCAAATCACAAATTAGGGCATAATTAAGTATTATTGTTTAACATTTGGATAGACCTACACACACGCGCGCACACACACACACACACACACACACACACACACACACACACACATATATGTATATATATTAGTTATAAATAAATAAGTGGCATTTAACCAGATTCGTCAGTGTTTGACGTACTTGAGAGTTTACTTTTACTTTGCCTTTTCTTATAAAACACAAATACAATTTGACTATTTAAGCCAAACACGAGTTTAACTTTTACCTGGTTATTTGGAGTACTTTAGCTCAATGTCAATAATGAGAGATAATGCACCGATAATTATTCATTTTATACATTTCACCCACTAAATGGAATAAAGCCTTTTGTAAGGCTCTTTGTCCTGTGCTCTGTGAATGGTGGCCAGCAACTCCAAATGATGTCTAATAGTTTTCAGTACTGATTTATTATTTACTATTTCCCTACTGTTGAGCCTTTCAGGCTGCTGCCCCTATTAATTTGAACCTGTACATCATTTGATTTCTACAATTCAACAATGATTTACTTTTTAATGATCTAACGTCTGTACATACAGCTTTCTTTTTTTGGGGTTTTGTCTTGTAATTTGACCTTGTTGTAGTTGTTCTATTCTGTATTATTGGACCTTCCTCATTATTGATCAGGGCTCACTGGAGGCATGAAGTGCTTGCATGCATACACACACATATCGGGATATCATTCATTTTCCATTTCTGTTGCCACCGCTCACATCTACTTTAATTTAACATTAAAATATCTTACAGTTTCTTTCATTCCTGAGTTTAAAACGTTAATTTCAAGGTTAAATAGACCTGCCAATCATAACACAATAGAGTGAAACCATACAACTGTAACAGAAAGCTTCCATAGTTTATTTTTTAAGTCTTCAAAAAGAGATTGTACCTATGAATTCACAGATGGCTAAAACTGGCTAAACAGGTTATTATCTAATTCGTTAGAAAAAAAAATGGATGACTTTTTTCTGAGCGTGATGACCTGGCATAAGAACCATAACACATGACGGGAATACCACAACACAAATCACTGTCTGCTATTAGCTTACACTGTGACAGAGCGCCACCGATCTCCACTGATATTAACAGTGAGAGGGCAAAACTACACCGCATGTAATCTGGTTGTTTTCACAACCATTTTAGTATTAGTCCATGATGTACGAGACGTTTCTCCTCCCATAAAAGAACAATCCTTCAGCTTATCTGAAAAAAGACAAAACACCAAACTTGGAGATACATGGTTTTCACTGGACAGTGGTGAAAAGGAATTGCAGGATATTTGTAAGATTGATTCATTTATATTATTCAATTATATATGACGGTATGAAGGGACTCACACAGAAGAAAAAAAAACATAAATATATGGATTAATCCTCAGCCATTGTTGTTGATGACACACACACACACACACACACACACACACACACACACACACACACACACACACACACACACACACACTGTCATGTTCAGAGTCAAAGTGTTATAAAACAGGACTAGAGTCAGTTTGAGCTGTAACATGGTTTCACACACATTTGGTTCAAGGACCAGTTAGTGTTTTGTTTTGTTAATTGCACCATATGCATTTTAGATTATTTAGGTTTGTAGATCATATATTTTTCAGCTGACCACAGTTATGTTTTGGCTTGTTTTACTCTTGCACCACTGATGTAAACACGACTGTCCCAGCATCAGTTGTTAATATGGTTTGGAAGAAAACATTCCTTGTTTGTCCAACTCAAACACGCTGTTTCATAAGGAGCTATCTAAATTATGAAGTATCATTAGAGAATGTATACGTATGTATACGTATATAACAATATTCTTTGTTGCTAACTGTCACACTCGTAATTAAGCAACAGTTTTGTTTTTGTTTTTGGTCAGTAGCAGCGGAGACAGGGTGACTAACAGGCTGCTGTTTGTTGCTGCAGGCAGCAGCCATTATTCTGAAGTGTGGCTGCTCTTTCACTCTGAGCTGCTCATTAACTCATATTCATAGTGCACTAATTGATGTTGTATGGGTATTTGTTTGCACATATGGCAGAGGCCGATTCCAGATCTGCTGTGTGAGGTGAAGCTCACTACCTCCTGGACTGAAACACTAAAAGGCCTGTATGTGCTGAACAAATGGAGTGCCTGTCCTCGTAGAGAGATATAATCTTTTAACATGTAATCTGATGCCAGTGGTACAATGGTTTAGGACATTTGTTGGGTTTAAGGTCCAAATGAAATCACATGTAGTCATCCCCTATTTGCAAAAAATAGCAGTGCAATTTTAAATTTGTTTTTATAATTTTGTTAATTTTTTATTATTAAAGAAGAAAAAAGGTCTCAGACAAATATCAGAAATGATCCAATTCCTCACAGCAGCTGGATGGGTGTAGCAATGTCTGCGTTTGATTGACAGCAGCTGGCAGTCTGAGCCCCAGCAGGGGACGGTTGTGTCTAGATGGTTACCTAGAAACCATCATGCCATGCAAAAACATATGACTCGCTACCCGACGACCTATCCCAACCTTAACCACTAGTTGGAATGTAGTTTTAAGGCCTGTTTATTGTGCTTACACAATGTCTTTACACCTACAAAGGCATACCTAAAATTAAATTACACATATTGCTTCAGGTTGCAGGGGTAGTGCAGGGGCAAAGTACTTGCCCACTACAGTAGTCATACTTGGCTGCCATGGTTGTGTTTTTTTGTATTGATTGGCCATTGCAATCCAAAGAATCAACTGTCCATAGGGCCACAGCTGACCAACAACAGAAAATGTTTCTGTATGATGTGATAAACCCATTAAAAGATAAAGTTGGATAAATCATGCCAAATGCTGTATTAGTGATATTAGAAATGAGATAAAGACATTTAAAAGGTGTTGAATTAGGTGAAATCTGCATGATACTTATACATTCTTATAGGCATATCATTGTAATGATAAACTGTGAAAGTTATGTGCAGGGCCTCGGCAAAAAGTGTTGAGCCTTGCACAATTTTTACAGCATCATAATACAATGTCATCCGACAAGATGTTGCACTGGCTATCAAATCAAAAGCGCACATTTGCGGTAGAACGTGAATGGCACCATTGTTTGCCTGTTGACTGTCTAGGATCAAATGATTGAAGTTCACTGTGATAATTTTCCACAGTTTAAAATGTCGTTTCACAGTTTTATCAACTACTGTAAAAGGTTTCAAATGTTTGCATCTATTACTCAAACTGGACTTCATGGATCATAGGGAGCAACATGCCCCAACACAGTCGACAGAAAAAAAACTGTTGGCATTGGCAAAAATATGTATCATAAAAATGTTTCACATCAGTCTCGGATCACAGTTGCAGAAACGGTTTGTTTATTATTTTTTAAGGTTTAGACAAAGAAACCATGTACAACATAACTAATGTAACTAACGTAAATAAAAAACCAACCACCATTAGTGTAACATCATGAAACAAATGCAACAACGTCATGTAACAAGCGTAAACTAAACGTAGGAACACAAACAGCGAAGTTTCAGTCGGAATGTGACCTTCACCGTATACAATAATTAGCATGGATATTGTAGGAATTGGCAATTAAAAATGCTTGCACTGAATAAAATATAAACTATAATCTGGTTTGTGAAATCTTCGGGTATCAGCGTTGTGTTTGGTGGGTTAGCTTGATGAATAGCAACCCTTTCTCCTACATGACCTTCACACACTAGTCATTTGTTTATCCAATTATGCTGTGATGCGAAACACGATCACTGCCTGGATTGGTTCAACTTTACAGTTTTGTTGATTGAATGAGCTGCTACGTTTATGTACTGCAGATGTTGTAGGGAGGAGGATGGGCGTGGACAACTTTTAGCCCGAGAGTCTGGGTTCACATCCTGAGTCCTGCATGGGCTTAGGTTTAGGCCAGAAAAGCTCTTTGGCTAAGGTTAGAGAAAGAGCGTGGTATCAATTAATTTTCACCCCCTGTTTACTTCTATTCTATGCAAGCGAAGGAGCAAATAAAACATTTGCTTCCAGTAACAAAGCAAGTTCAAGTCTTGGCATCACGGGGAGTTCAACTTTGGTGAACTTTGAAGTTGAAGTTGCAGCCTCAACTAGTAGCAAAGATGTGTGCATGTTGTTGAGCCCACTTGGCACTGCTCATATTCAGCATGAATATCGCCTCAGTAGGTGATGGTCACTCTGCATTCACGCAAATGTATTTGTTTATTAATCTTTAGTAAAATCGTTTAACAAATAAGCTATAGCGTAGTTTCCCTCTGTATTCAACTGGTAGATAGAATGTATAGATGTACTGACACCCAGGGCTGAGTAACGTTTAAAAAATGGCAGTACCAATACCAGGACTATTAAAGTGATACAGGTTCCAATAGAGTACTCCATTCGATCAATTGAATGGAAGCTGTGTGTCCCACTGACAATCTAATCGGCGGCATATTGCACAGCGCTCATAGTGGTCACCGCTGAAATCATCATTCTCCGTCCCACCGCGAGCCACCAGCTCAGACATCTTTGTGGTGAATGGGTGATATGGGTTGTAGCTGCTGCATTAGTGGGTCAATCACAACATCACAATAATCAGCTGCAGGTATCATTTGACTGGAGAAGTTTCTATACTTCTTGGTACTGATTGATACTGATACCCAACCCTACCAGCCATACAGGAAGAGGTAACAAAAGCATCCCTTCCACTGTTTGATCACATCTTGAGTCTGTTGAATAACCTTTAACCACATAAGATTATTGTAGTTAACTATAATAATGATATGCCTTACTGTCCCATAAACACTGGATTTATTAACCACAACACAGCGTGACCTGTTGAGGCTCCAGCTTATTTTTCATCGGGCTGAGATCTGAAGTTGATGGAGTTTATATTCTGCTGAGCTCTGCTGCAGGAAATGGAGGAGTGAAACAGGCAGCTGCAGTGGAAGTGGGTGGGCCATGTGGGCTTAACATATTTTGCTGATACGAGCTTCACTGGAAGTTGGGAGCTGAGAGATCTCCTCTCGTCTGGTTAATGAGTCAACATGATGTTAATTAACACTGGTTCAACACAAATAAACGGCCCCTGTCTCTCTTGTTGTTCTTCTAATGAAGCAATGACCAGTTATTAGTCCGTCAACACAAACAAATCACACAAATGACTTCAGCAGGTACAGCAGGGCTTGTATGTGAAACAGCAGCACTTTGAGGATTATAGCACTGTGATCGTACAATACTGCGACTGTAGAATAATCACGGTGAACTGAATGCAACATATGAGAGAGATTTAGTGCTAGTCAATATATAGATACTGTATATAGATATACACACAATATTACTTCAAATACAATGCAGTAAAAAATGTTTTGATTGCAAAGAAAAGAATGAATAGAAATTGTTGTTAAACCGAGCCATTATATTGAGCCACGTGGCTTTTTCAGCATGTTTAACATAAGGATTCCACATCATTTCTCGTGGCTATAGTAATTGATTTGGTTTGATCTGCCAACTCTATGGTCAGTAATTGGTAGAAAACTAAAACTAGCTTACTGGCAACAATTAGACAGCAAGAGTCTGTATTTCAGATCACAGCTATTTTGCTGCTGTTTGATTTATAGCCATGCATAACCGGTACTGTGCTGTTAACGGCAGCCTTACTGTAATTCATATTACAAACTGTAACTTTTATTGCACTTTAATCTATTACCAAGACAAAGATTTTTAGTTGTCTAACCTTGAAGGGTAACTTTGACATTTTCCAATCTGGACCCTATTCTTCCTCGTCTTTGCGTTTAATTGACTTAGTGACACTGGTCCAGTATGAAGGGACAACGGTGTAACAGCACACGGGTGGGCAGCTGGCACACCCAAAAATTATATGCAGCATTAAAGGTGGAGTCTGTGATTCTTATCCAATACATTTTTGTTAGATTCTGGTCCACTTGCTGTTACTTTGGTGTGTTATTTTTCACACTGAAAGCTTCTACTGATGTTTTAGATAGAATGAAGCCTGTGTGTTAGGAGATGTGTCATGAGTATTTACGGCCTTGTGTGGGCGTAGCTCAGCATCTCCTCTTGTCATCCCTGTGTGTGCGAGTGTAGACGCACCTCAAAGTCATGTCTGCAGGCCCCCCTAAACAAAGACGTTTTGAGGTTGTCTCTGTGCATTAGGCATCACCAGTACCGAAGGCAGGGGACAGTGGGGTTGGTTGGGACCCTTGTGTCGACACCAAAGGAACCTTACTCACCGACTACTTGAACAGTAATGAAAATAATTTGATCCCTGAACAGATACACGTCTGCTAACAATTTATCAAGTTTTTAGAGCCAAACCCAAATGTGAAAGGCACAATTTTGTTAAATGTACAAGGAGTGCATTTTTCCAAATTTCTTCCTCCCCGGGACGGCTGGGCCAGTGGGTCGGTTGAGACACCTTGTTTTGAGCTAAGAAAATACAATTTCAATAAAAAAAATTGCAGTCTAAATTTTAACACCTTATATTAACAATATCAGTTGTTCAAGCATTTCTTGTAGAAAAAGAAAACATTTATAAAATTGTTAGATTTTCATAAATTGCTGACGTGGAATTTGTCAAATTTGACTTCTGACTGGCTGCCCCTTGAGTAAACGTTCACTCAGTAACGTCACAGTGGGTCTAATTCAATTAGGAAAAGCCTTCGTCTGGTTTTTGCCTGCTTTTTGACCCCTTTTTCTTGATTTGTAAGAAGGAAGGAACTAAAAGCAATACTGTCCCAGCAGCCCCAGGTAGCTGTCCCATCGGTCCCAGGCTGCCAACAGAAAGTCATACAGATTCTACACAACAATCAACTGATAGCCCAGAAAATAAGCTTTCAACAGTATGTTTATTGTCTGTGGTATGACTGAAGAAGAATAACAAAAGAGACTAAATCTTTTTACATGCTGTGTATTTGAATAAAGTTTGCGGTTGAAATGGAAGATGATGTGGCTGATTATGAGCATAGTGAAAGATATAGTTGCTCTCTAACTTGCTAAAAAGGCACTGTCCTCTTGTCCCAACTGACCCCACTCTCCCCTACCCTTTATCCTTTTTGACTGATGTTCAGTGTGAATGCATGTGTTTTAAATTTATGTTGGTGTCCTTAGCTTGTTTGTTGTGTAATTTGTTGATGTAAGCAGTACAGTTTTATGCTTCTATTGTTTTATATATACTATAGGGCCTTCGTCAAAGAGAGCCTACTCTCAGTGGACTTCCCTGTTTAAATAAAGGTTGTAAAAATAGTAATTTACCACATCTGTATGGACCGTAACCACAATCTTTTCTTAACCTTAAACATCCCATGTGCAGACCCTAACCCTAGCTTTCAGACTCCATCTAGTTTTGACACTAAACAGACTTGTCATCACTTACTGCAGGGTTTCCCCCAGCCTAAAGAGAAGCCATTCGTCATGAGCACTAAGGCTCTGCCTGAGGAAACTTGAAGGCATCACTTAAAGGTGGCAAAATGACAATCTGACAGATGCCCTGTTTAGACTACTGGCCTGTATGCACTGATACACATTTCCTTAACAGGCAGAAGATACAGTTACTAATGGACCTCTGTCAGGTGACTGCTTTTGCAAAGACCAAGGAGATAGTTACCATGGAAACAGGCATAAATTAAACCCCTTAAACGAGCAGGGGGGTGTCCTTGTCCTTTATGCTCTACTTGTTTCCCCTCTAAAAGGTACAAAATTTATGACGGTCAAACAGAGGAAGTAACTTTTCAAGCAACATTTGACGTTTTGGGCTTGGGTAGTGTATAAAGATGCCAAGGTTGACAAATTGAGACAACAGTCAGTGCAGACCTTGAGGAAAGCCTCAACATGGCCCAGGGCTCTCTGCCATTTTTCATCTCAACAAACACTGTGAGAGCTCAAGAGCCCTTTAGAAACCACAACAGATAAAATAGGAAGTTTTGAGAATAGTGTAAATAGCTCTCATTATCAAGTCCATGCTCCCTGCCAAAAGGGCAAACAGTGCTTTGTGTGAGAGAAGAGAACGTTGTTTACATGAAAGCTGTCAGCCGCTGGTGTTTTAATCATCTCTCTGTAAGCAGCAGGATGTCCATGTTTGAATGTACCGAGGTGTTTTTTACCATGTCAACATGGAGTGGGTTCTGCTACGGCATGTTAGGGCCATCGTATAGGTCAAAAAATTAAAATTACGGAGCCAGGGGAAGGGTGTTTTTGAGATTAAAGTGGTACATTTACACTCCCCCACAAATTGATATAAATTTGTGAAAAAAAAAACTCAAAAATTGTGCAAAACCATGGTAGCGCCAGTCGGCATCTGAATTTCATACTCTGTTGTGAAGAAAATCTCAGAGAATAGTTAGTTTCTTTCTTGTAAATTTACTACTTTAATCTCAGAGAACATTCAGATATTTTCTCATATATTTGTAATTTTTTTCTCAGAAATTTATCATTTTAATCTCAAAGAATATCTTTTTTTTTTCCTTCTTGTAAATTTACAACCATAATCTTGGGAATTCTGGTATGTCTAATATATCCCCCCTCCTAAATGAATGCAATATAATGTAATTTCAATAGCTGTATGTCCAGAATAGATGCCCAAGAATATAAAACAGGAAACTGTTTTGACATTTTTCATTTCATTTTCAAGTTGTTCAAGATTGTTATGCCATCAATTATGTGTGCTTTTAGTATCTATTCATGAATAATATTGAAATAATGGCCAGTTCAGTTTAATTTACAGTCTTTTATGAATATTTCAAATGAAGATTTTTAGAATCTTATGCTGAAAAGACACTTTTACATCAGCCTACTGTTATTTCTGGCTAAAAATACATATATAGCTTTGACAGTCTTATTGCATTTTTAAAATTGGAGTGAAGTACAAGCTTGCTTCAAACATAAGCTGAATTCAATTGAGTTTATTTAAGGTTTAAAGCGCTGTACTATCCTGAGTAGTAGAACATTTATACAAAAATAATCATTTATCACTAAGTAAAACAATCTTAGCACATTCTGACCAACTGGTCCTCATGCCAGCACTTTATTTAATTACTACTATAATTATGACATTTATTACAAAATGTCATAATTGATCTTAGTAATCAATTAATAACAAACTCTGACTGGAGGATTTAGATTTTGATCACTTTGTAAACATATTTATGGTAATAAATCAGATGTTAAAAATGTGTTTAAAAGTGGAGACTGACTTTTTGCGCACTGAAAATAGTCTTGATATAACTTTAAGCAGTAAATTACTGCAAAGAGCAGGGCTTCCTCTGCTTTTTGTCTTTAGAGCTGATCACTTTGGGATTCGGCAGCTTGTATTCCTCGCATACCATCCAGATGAGAGCAGCGTGAACTCCTGAGAGGTGAATCATTATCTTTTTAATCGTCTCAGAAATGTCAGGCTACTTCTTGGTGTCCTTTGTCAGCTTTTTTATTTGTCTAAAAGACTTTAACTGTGAAAACAATATCACAGGGCAAAGTAGCTCTGCTGGAGACACCGCCATGCAGTGCTGACCTGCACCTCCTCACAAGTGGGACATGTATCTGGGCTGTGAGGGCTGTGGATGCATGTGGAGACCACGTCAGCTGTCACTGTCACCATGTTGATAGTAAAGACAGTATAAAGGATGCTGAACACATCTCCTCCTGTATATTTTACAGCCATTTCTAGTGGAAACCCCTCCTCACTGTGACCGCTGATCCCTATTAAAGTGTGTGAAATAATGTTAACTTTTTCATTTTAGGTGTACAATAAAATAATGGAAATTTGGGTTTTATGATTTATACTTTGGTGATATTTGCTTTTTATTTTTATATTCTAAGTAATCCTTAAGGTCCTTTGTTTGCCTCCAAATGCATATGCGGTATATACTGCTCCTATAACACACTGTGTTGAATGTGAACAAAAAAAAAAAAAATAATTTTTGAGTGGAGAGAATGATAATGGCAGAACAATGTAAACTGCTTTTCCATATGTCTACCATATCACAGTCTTTAAGCATTTTCCTTACATATAATGTCTCTGGGTTTATTTTTTTGGTCATGGTGGTGGAGTCTAAGGTAGGTTCCAGTTGGATGTTCCTGTCTCCTCCACCAATTAGAATACTAGAAATGTTTGTGGCTATTATGTCACTTATTATTTTGCTAATCATCAATAATCATTTGAAATAAATATTGCTACTCCTCGTGATCAAGATGAGTAAAATGTGTTTCTAAATACCAATTTTTTAAACTTATCATGTTCAACACATGAGCGGTAAGATTCCTGCCAGAAGATTATGTATGTGTTGACTTGGCTTAACTCTTGATTGGATTTTGTATCCATTAGCATTAAATGTAATTCTGTACTCTTGTAACATTTATCCCAAAACATTTGTATACTTACACTTCTATTATCATTGAAAGTTTGAGATTAACTTTATCATGAGGAAGGAAAACTTCCCCAGACGCAGGTATATAAAACAAAGTCTTCTTACTTTGACACTGAAACTAAATGCAAGCAGAGACAAACGATCTGTAAGGGTGTGGACTGAAACATACGCATATTTCCTTTCAGTTTGGTCACTTATTTCACCTACAGTATAACAAGGATAAAATCAGGAAATTTCTAGAAACATCATGTGTTATTGATAAGTGACAGACTGCTCTTAGTGCAGACGAGAGACAACAAGAGAAGAAACATGCATCGATACAACAACAAAAGATGAGGCCCCACTATTAGAACCAGGATACTGTTAGAGTGCCGATATTTTCAAACCTCAAAACCAGGACTCTTAAGTGTACCGCACCTTCATGCACGTAGACCTGTATACGCTTACGCATGCACTTAAGGCATTTTCGTCAAGATGGAGGACAATTATTTCAGCATTTAGCACACCTCACAAGGGCACGTTTCAACACCACGGACAAAACCTCGGCAGACAAAAATCCACCACACATATTTTGTTTGAAAACTTTATAATAACACTGTTAAACACAGATATAATTACGGATTGTGAGGTCAGATACCTTTTAAAACTGAACACAAGGTTTTTGTCAGACTGCACAAGTGCAGGCTGTTGGCTAAATGGCCAACTGCAACACATTTTCTGCCAGATGTTATATACAGCTACCTGCTACCTGGCTGGCAGATCGCAGCATTTCTGTGTCATAACAACAGCCGTAACAATACATTGATTGACTGACACATACATACAAATCAGTGTTGAATTAAGCTGCATGGTGCATTGCTTACGTTTTTATATTGATAAGTGAGACAGAATAATGATAAACATCTATGTAAATATTGAAAACAAGTATGAATATTATTATTTTTTTTCAGTTGTGGTGAAAATGGGACATTTGAGTGTTTTAAAGACATTTGTGGAGACATGGGACACCCAGTATGAAACTGGGACCGTCCCAGACAAACTGGGACAGATGGTCACCATATGTTAGAATCATTTACACAATATAACACTATCAAAATTAGTATGTATGTTACATACTCTTTAGTGTTCAAATCATGACTTTAGATTAAAGATTATGTATTTGGTTGTGTGTGTGTGTGCATGTATGAGTGTGTGTGCATTGATGTGTCTGTCCATGGCTGATCTCACCAACTTACCTCATCAGCCTAATTTTTTTGTGCTCATTTATGACTTTATGCTTAAGGATCTTCTCATAGTTGCAGTGATTCATACTTGTTTGAAAACATATTTTATTGACTTTTTTAGGCTACCGTCATTAACTGCTGACTCACAGGGAATTCAACTGTTTCACTTTAGACTCTTATTTCTGCTTATGAATTGTTTGTTTCTTGATTTGCATGCCTTGGTAAGACAATTGCATGTAAGTATGTGTGACTATCTCTCAGAAAACGACAATCTGAGCAAAGCACTGACAGCAGAGTCCTGTGGTGTTTGGTACACAGCTAACAGAGCTAACAGCTAACGAAACTAAACAAACAGCAGGACTGATCGTTTCTGTTCAGAGGAAATGTTAAACAGTCACCGTGAAGCGCTACATGGTGAGCTACAGTTTAGTTGCACAGAGCTGGTGCCAGCAGCTGCATAGAATAAAATAAAACACGTCTGATATGCTTGCAAATGGTTTTGTTCTTATTCAATCAAACATTACAGCAGTGGTCGTTGCAAACACAACTGGAGGAGATCTGCACTCTACTGGATGCACTTTTATAGTTTGTTTTGTGCTAATTCCATAGCTTTGTTATGAATACAGTGTAATCCCATTCAGTATCTTGTGATATCTGTGTGGTTGTCGTACTCTGAAGGTCTTGCAACTAAAATGTGTACAGACAGTGTGTGAGTTCATCAGCTTTTCCTCTTTATTGAATAAGTTATCTTGGGGATAACATGATAACATGTTGATGATGACATATTTATTTCACAGTTACCGTGAAATACGATGACATTTTTTTTAGCAGCATTAGTGTAGAATGTCTTACAGCTAACAGTAGCCCCTCACTGACTCCTCAGCTTTGTTCAGCAGCTTTGACTTGTCCCAGCTCGTGAATAAGCTTGACCTCAGTAACAGTGAAGTCTGCTCCGAAGGAGAAAGCAACCTTGGCCAGCTGCCCTCAGCCTTTCACATGGACATGTTGCGGTGATCCCTAACTGGAGGCAGCAGAGCAAGACACTGCATCTATTCAGCAGGGAGCCAGGCTTTTGATTTGGTTCATGGGGATCACTTCTAACTGCAGACAAGCATTAACACTGAGTGGGTCGTCATCTTTGACTTGATCAACCAATGATAGGGGAGCCGCGGCGCTCCGGCTTTAAAATGAGCTGAAGTAAAAAGGGTCTCTGTGCCACCAGCGCCTGGCTGAATCAAAATGTTGTCTTTTATTCCAAACCCATTAGCAACCTCCCGACACATGCTATAATAAAAATACACATTTATTTTGGTCAGAATGGGATGAAAACAGCACTTCAAAGCTCTTGGAGATTGAAGTAGCAATTTGGATGTTTCATTTTTTTTCCTCTCTCATTGCATTGGTGGGGTTCTGGTCATGAGGAGACCTATTCACAAAGCCTGGGATTGTCCATTCAGAAAGACAATTCTTTAATGAAGAGATATCATTTCTCCTATTAATGTACAGACTTGTATGGGTGTACTCCTGTGTGTGTGTCTGAAAGTAGGCTAATGGAGTTTCAGGCTGCTAGACTCTCATTATGAACTCATTTCATCTAAAATCAACACACACACACACACACACACACACACACACACACACACATACTTTTTTTTTTTCAAAAGGAGAACTGTATGTATAAGTTGTAAAAATGATTTGCACAAGTACAAAATCAATACTGAAATAGTTTTACTCACACATGAGCAACATTAAAATCAGCACAAATACAAGACACACTCGCAAGATCCCTCTGCATTTCCCTGTAGGGGTTTATTTCACAACAATAACCGGCTCACTTTATACATTATCCCTTACATACAGTATGATTCAGACAGAAGTACCAGACCTCGAATCTCCAAATTCCCACGCTTGTAAACACATTTAAAGGTACAGTTTGTAGGATCTGGTGGCATCTAGTGGTGAGGTTGCAGGTTGCAACAACCTGAAACATAAGAACTATGGTGGCTAATGTAAAAATGTGAATGGCCCCATCTCGAGCCAGTTGTTGTAAGAGTAGCATAGGTCAGTTGGAGAATAGCAGAGCCAGTGCATAGAGTGTTTGTGTTTGAGGGAAGCGAGCTTGGCAGACTGTAGAAGCAATCTCACCTCACCGATAGATGCCACCAAATCCTACAAACTGCACCTTTCACCGATCTAAATTGTCTGCTTTTTGGTCCCAATGTAGGCTATTATCCATCTAATAACGCACTGATCTGCGCTCTCATGTTCGGTCAAACATGTTTTTGAATTTGGCTGAAAACCCAGAGAAAGGTAGCCTCCTCATTCTTTACTGTGTTTTCATGAAATTCACTTACTGATCCTCAGTTATTTGTTTATTGTAACAACAATACTTGATGGGAGCAATGTGAAGTGCATCTCTGGTTAGAACGTGACAACTCCTCAAATTTGGAGTTGGAGGTTTTCCAATAGCAGCAGCTGTATGCATGTGTGGATCTCCTTGGAGCCTCAGTTCCATGCACTGCTGGTGCATACCTTTGAGCCCTGGTGTAAAGCCATTTTAACAGCATCAGGGTGATGTTAGCATATGTAGCTTCAATTCCCAGTGGGTCTAATTCAACACTTGTTTGTGGCACTGTGGCACCTAGAGACCAGCAGTCTGATGTCTGACATGCTGTTGCCCATGGCTGCTTTCCAGCTCAGCATCAATCGGGGATCAGCAGCCGTGTAAAACAGGCCCACGCGACCTGAAACTTTAATGCCGACACAAAGGCTACCAGGATCTTACTCATCCCCCATCCTGATGTGCTGTGGGACTTCCTGCATGTCGGTAACAGTAATCAGCATCCCAAACCTGTGTGATACAAGTCATGTGGTGGAGGAGGGTCCCACCTTGGCCATCATCAGAGGGACATGGTAATGAACACAAGGGACTAATTTTCAGATGTCGCAACACGTAAGCCGTGTGAGAGCTGTATTCAATGTTACTACGACCCTCAACCCCCCCCCCCCACACCCTCACCCTCACCCTCACACACACACACACACACACACACACACACACACACACACACACACACTCCTAGCTTCTGCCTGACTTCCTCCACCACAGCACCGGCACTCTGCGAGCAGCATGCAGTTAATTATTGAGCACCTGAAGAGCAGCACAGCTCTCAGCCTGCTGTCTGGTTGTTTAAAATAGCTCTCCACGTAGCACACACTGTGCTGTGAGCAGCTCCACGCACTGTTTACACCAAATCACATATGATGCTGCATTTTCACCATATGTCACTCACTGTTGTCTGTCGGCCAAAGTAGAAGCAGCCGCTTGTATTCAACTTGTATCATCCAAATAACAGCAATTAACAGCATCATCATTCACAACTCCGATGAAAAATCACCTCACAAATCCCTTTCCATTATTTTCACTCTACATGCCAAAGTAAGTGGAGTAAGATTACCATGTCAGGTGGCCAGAGTACAAGGTTTCATCATGAATAGTGAAGATCTGTATTGATCTGTTGTTCAGCAGTAAACAATCATAGTGCATCACTGTGATATAGTTCAGTCCATAGCTAGAAAGCACTTTGACCCATCATAGATTTAGTATAGTTAGTATAGTTAGTATAGTTTACAGTTTGACAGACGTTTCTGTAAAGGTGATTCCATTTTCTATTTTTTTTTTTTTGGAAAAATTAACAGTTTGCCTCCAGATTCAATACAACATTAAGATAATTTTGCTATTATGATGATACCAGTGGTGTAGCTAAAACGTGTTCAGTAGGTGTTGTGTGTGGGACTGGGATGTAATGTGTTGTTTTTCTGACCTGGCTTGGTCTTTTCCTGTAGGGACATGTATTTCATTGATTCCATACAGCAATGTGATAAGCATCTTCAAAGCACAGTGCCAACTGGTCAGTAGAGGTCAGTGTCAGTGTCAGACACCAGGCCTTAAAGGAAACATGATCAAAATGATCAGACAGTCTTTAAGCTGGTATCAACTCTGTTCTGACCGTACCATGTAGATACTTCACCATCAATGTAATAATTAGCTCATTTTTGCCAGTAATTCATGGTCATCCAACACAGGACTCAGCTTTACTTCATAAGAGGCTGAGGGCCACTGCTGGGGATGAACAGCTATGGAGTCTGATCAATAACATCACCCTTCTCATGTTCTCCTTCATGTATTATAGAGAGAATCATAACAAACTGTTAAATGGTGTCCAACATGTCATGTCTTTGACCTCCTCTTATGATGCTGCACAACAACACCAACAAATACGAAACAACATATTTCAACACACAGATTTTCTTATTAGATATATTTGTTTTCCAAAACATTAAATTTTATAGAAGTGAGATATGAATGAATAAATAAATAAATAAATAAATAAATAGAGCTCCTACAGATTAAAAAAATAAAACATGAAATTGCGATGAAAAAAATATGTAAATGAAAAAAAGCATTCACTATTTACTGAATCAGTGCATGACCGATTATGCTATATTATTATAATATGCTGTTTGTTTACACCAATAATTTGCTGTTTATAGCTAACCAGTAAAGCTGGAAACGTGCTTCTTCAAAGATACACATAAACGTCTTTGCATTGTCTTTGATTTGTGCCTCAGGGAGGCTGACTGGCTGATTCAACTCCTGTCGAGAGGTGGATCCATCTTTACCTTTGCTTCTCCTCTGCAGTTACTGTGGAATAAAACAACAAAATAAAGATTAAGGGTTATTATTTACTGTAATTCAGCCCAGTCTCACCAAAAGGTCCATGACATGACAATTTGTCAGTAATTTTGACTGCAATAACAAAGTGTGTTTGCTTTTGATGTGTCATTTGAATACGCTTCGCTCAGAGCTACTGACATGAAATCAAATATGAGAAAGACTGCTTATTGTAGATGGGTCAAACAAACACAGGACTTTCAACCAGGAGACCAGTGTTTGTGTCCCAAAGTGTTGTTGTGACATTTGTGAAACATATTTTATGTAGTTTATGTATTTATTATAAGCCCATTCATGATGTTTAAATTACTAAATATTACTAAATAGTTTTGTTGCCTAACCA
Source organism: Pterois miles (assembly GCA_947000775.1). NCBI lineage: Eukaryota > Metazoa > Chordata > Actinopteri > Perciformes > Scorpaenidae > Pterois > Pterois miles. Next base: position 3,565,694 of record CAMQGK010000058.1, on the reverse strand, counting down.
TAACAGTGATGTGGTGTTAAATGACAAGCAAAAAGCCATGCCACAACGCTGACCCTGGGGTGAAGAAAGGCTAAAATGCTATCATGACACACGGACTGTCCTTAAAAGGTTGTGCTACTTATACACCTTCCCATCCATGAGATCAGGTTGGGTATTTATGTTGTTATGTTATAATTTTAACACAAATCAGGATCTTTTCTCTGACCTTAAGTAGGTAGTTTTGTTGTTTAACCAATTATTTCACAATGTTATCAATGTTGTTTCTGCAATTATGATTTCAGGCTGATATGAAACATATTTATAAAACATATTTCTCCTGTGGTTTGCAGAAATGCACAATGCCAACATGTTTTTGGTGACTGGGTTGGATAAGCACACAATGAATAGAGGTCCAGGACAGCAGTGTTTGTGTTCGCTGCATGCTCTTTTGTGTTTTCTTGTTTGTTTCCAGGATCAACTGTGTACAAGTGTGTGTGTGTGCGTGTGTGTGTGTGTGCCTCTGAGGGCGGTGCTGTCTGTCTCATGTTTTAACTAGATATGACACCCAGTCTACTCCAATCAGTGTTTTCATGAGCTACTCTACTGAGATCTGAGCAGATGCCTCAGACGATTCTGCTTTTGATTTGCATGTATATATATATATATATATATATATATATATATATATATATATATATATATATATATATATATATATATATATATTAGTACAGTATATATATATATATATATATATATATATATATATATATATATATATATATATATATATATATAGACTGTACATATATATATAGTGATAAAAGAAAGCATCATGCATGCAGCCTCCAAAAGGAAAGAGGATCTTTAATGTTGCATTTAGAGTAAATCAGGCAGGCAGAGAAACAGACAGACGCTCCCCAGTGACCTGAATGGGGAGTCACGAGAGAATACCCATATGAGCTGCTCTCCGCTAAATGCACTCTCATATTAATATTTTATAACCACCCATAATGCTGCTGGAGAAAAAAAAGGAGGAGAGACCCAGAAAGAGGAGGAGTAGACATACATCAATTTGCCCAAGGTCCTCACTCCAGGAAGTTGAAATAGAGGGATATTTTGCCATTAAAAGAAATCGTTCAATGTGCCGATTTCTCAGGAGCGTACAGTATAAACCACCACTCCACCATCTCTCTTTCTCACACACACACACACACACACACACACACACACACACACACACACACACACACACACACACAATGCAGAGACATGCATTATCTGTCGCAGCTCCATGAGCAGCCGAGCCACACCTTGGTGTGAGAAGGAAAGCACTGGGCTGCTCATCGGAGCAAAGTCATGGTTCAGACTCCTTCTGCACCGATCCAGGGATAAATCATTGTGATGCTGACATAAAATGCTTTGTTTTATGGTCAAGAAATATTTCTCTCACAGTCTCAGCATACCAGTGTGTGTTTTCTTGTGTTCAGGCTATGAATGATGTGTGAACAAACCCCACTGTAAAAACCTTCAGAATACCAATAGGAATGAAGCTGGAATGTTTGGTGTAGGTAAGTGCTGTTGAAGTGGAGATTTCCAGCTCAGAGTCTGAGAGAAAAATAATATTTAAAATAATTGAATTTAAAATAAAAAAGGCCTTTAAAGAAGTAGATTGTAAAATTCTATACATTTGGAAGACATTATACCAGGTAATTAACTAATAGAGATCACCATGAAACTTCCCCAGATGATTACTGACATTAAGTTTTATTAAATGTTATGTTTAAATATGCAAATAAGGTATTATCTAATACTAACTTTTGGTAAATTTAGGAGAAAATAATAAATGTGCAAATAGACGTATGTAAGTGTCGTAAAAAATGCTGTTTTCTTTCTAAAAAAAAATGAAAAAAATGCAGTTTTCTGTTATAGAAGCAAAATTGATCAGTACATTAAAAAATGATGTTTTTGCTGACAGTGTGTATGTGCCGTATGAATGTATATACAGTATGTTCCTTTATTATGTATGCCAAATTAGAAGCCAACAGCCTAAATTCATTCAAACCTAAATCCATATATATATATATATATATATATATATATATATATATATATATATATATATATATATATATATATATATATATAGCATCATGATAATGATAATTCAGTGTAAGTGACACTACACTTCAAACCAAGGACATCATTTTTTATTAAGCTTAGGTCTGTCACCTGCATCTGAATGTTGGAATAAGCAATAATAAAAGCCAATATATTAATTACTAGAATAATTGTTATTATTATAGCAGCTGCTAATGCTAAAAAATGCTTGAAAAGATTCAGGCCAACTAAAGGAAACCAAGTGTCTGGTCCTATCAGTGTGTCGGCCCTCCATCCATCACCTCTCTGGATAGTTACTTTTACACATGTTTCATGTGAAATTCATTAGCATATCGTTGACAGTGACCGTAATTGTTTAATGAGTCGTTAATAAGTAACACAGTAATTAGCATCAGTGGCATAATTATGTGTAGTGGGTACAGCATTTTTGTTTGGAATAATTATCACCATTGACAGCCTTTTCCACCAACAAGCAGAACCCTAAGAGGCGGAGGGTGTACACAAACACAAACAACACACTTCATCTGCGAAGCAGCATGACTAAACATATCGCACAAATAAAACAGCAATCACAAACATGCTGAGCCCAGTCATGAGTCCAGACCCTCCACCGTTGCTGACTACTTTCACCAGAACGCAAAAATGTTTACAAACTGTGTCATTTTCTGTTTCAATCTAGGATTACATTTTTTTTACAGTTATTATTCATTTACATGTAGCAGCAAGAAAAAAAAATCCTCAGTTCTATTGTGCACTGTATGTATGCATGCATTTTAAATTTTGTCAGTATAAAAATATCAGCTGTTACGGTAAACAGCTGATATTGTCCACCTTAAATTAAAGTGTGTTAACGGCTCCTAAACCATAATATTTCCCTAATAAATTTGAAAATATGAATGTTCATATGTGTTTTGTATATTTTCATATGCTATTGTGTTTTTCTGTATTTCAATTATTTCAAGATATACACTGCAATATTTTGAAGCTTCTATGATTATCATATTTGGTATTGTTTTTTTTTCTGATTATTCAAGAAATTCAATCAATAAATTGTTGAACTTAAATTGTTTCTGTGTTGTAAAGACATTTCGTTGTTTTTAATTAGCCATCACTTCATGCTATGTTCAGTTTCATATATTGTGTGTATAATTTTGCATTATTTGTCCTTTCCTGTCTGTTTAGTGATGGACATCTTTGAGTGTGAATTGGGACCTGCCAAGGGACTGGAATTTCTATTTCACTTATTTATTGTCTTAAATTTAATTAGTGTATTTATTTTTCCCTTATCCTATTTCATTGATTGTGTGTGTGTATGCATGTAATCTGACAATGTATGATATTTTAAGTATCTCATTGTGTAAACCTGAAAACCACATGAATAAATTGTAAAAAATATTCTGGCATTGCACTTGTCTCCATATACATAAAAGATAAGTTGGTATATTGTCAACCATATTGCAGATATATACATGTATTTACAGATGTGAGAAAGAAATATGCTATGCAATCATCTTGAAAATATTAACTTAGATTTAGAGTTACTTTGAGTGTCTATGTGCACTCAGACATATGCATACATGGCTATGTGAATAATAAACAATAATGCATACAATAGATGACATATCAAACATGGCTGGTTTATAATTGTAGTTCACTGTAGTCTGTGCATTAAAGGGCCTGTTCATAAATGTGCGACTAATGAGTATTGCAGCAGCCTGTGTTTTGGTCGTGGGGCTACTGTCTTCTTTTGTTCTAATGACTGTGCCTTTAAAGAGACTGGAAGCAGCCTTGTGCTCACAATGATGAAGCAAATGTAGCTGAAAACATTGAGGGGGAATAAATGTGATAGATGCACTGTGTAGCCTGGTTTATTTCAATGGGCCTGCGGCTCTGTGAATGTGAAATTTATTGACTGTCCACAAAAGCATTTCTTGGAAAATAAAAAAAGACATTTAGTGAAGGAAGGCCCTACTGTAGACGGATGAATACAAACACCAGCATGTTGGCTGAGCAGACAAAGACATTGGAAACATTCTATAAAACCCACAGCACTTCAGCTCAGCCTGTCTGCTATCTGCCTCCTCTCCTTTGAAACACAATTATGTGACCATTGGCAAACACTGGCACCAAACACAGCCATTTTTCCCTCCTTGCCACCAGATGGTTCCATTGAGAATAGATGCACGGCCAGTGTTTGTCTTCTACTTAGAGCTGTGGTCGTAATGGAGTTGCTAATGATTATAAAACACCTGCTCTGAAAATACAACAAACAGAAACACGGGCCAGAGCCGAGAGCTAAATACCTATGTGATCAGGTTGAAAAGGTGCTGGGCTCGTGCTCGGCTGGTACTTATCCAGGGACACAAACCCTCAGCAGATGTCCCACCTATAGAGGTAAGAGGCTGCAACCTCATCCACAAAAAAAGCAGACGCGCACGTATCCTCATAGTCAGTCTCTATAATAGCTAATTGGCTGTTTGCTCAATGGAGAGAAAGGCTTGTTTCCACAAAGGGGTCATGTCTGTGATGGTCTGTGGTCTCTTCAGATGCCAGGCTAGGGTTTCATGTGGTTTGGAGGTTATCAGTGCCCCAAAGCTGTCTTACAATGGAGATGTTTGTACAGTGGTATGAGACGGCTGTCGTGAGGGGACACGACTTGTAACAACAAGCAGGAGGGCTGAGTAATAATGTGACAATGATTTCATATTCAGTGATCTAGTTGTTGTTTTTATATTAATGCACTGATCATTGCAACATGGGCTCATAGGCAGCAAAGCCTCGTTTCAAAGCATTTTGTTGAGTTGTAGTTTATAGCTATATTGTCAAAGAGGCTCCAAGTCTGGATTTGCATTTGAACAAGTCTGCAATTTCTATGGTCAAAAATAATGATTATATATTATCAAATAAAATACATTATATAGTTTAAAGGCACAATCCATAATTCAAGAAATAAACCAAAGTTTGGGCCCAGCACCTGAAACCTGCATTCAGTCCCAAATTAATTAAGAGCTTTGCTAATACACACAAGGCAATAAGACGAGCAGAACACCAAATATAGATATATTAAGAATAAACACTGAACTAAAAGGAATATTTTACTAAAGTTTCTGGTTTTAAGTTTCACATCTGTTGCTCCTGTGACGCCCGTCAGCGATGTCACAGTAAACAAAAACACCTCTGCATCACTGCAGCATGATGGGAGCAAAAACAATATCAGATTTTTATTACTGGATTATCATGGCCAAAATTCAAGGTAACAATATTATTGCAACATCTATATATATATATTTTTTATTTTAAAAGCTGTGCATTTTATTGGCAAATGAATTACACTCAAGACATGAGTATAGGGGGGTAAAGAGAGACTTATATTATTTACATGATTATTACCTACTATTACATGATTATTTATAATTAACATAACATCAGTATTTCATTTTTAAATGTCACAATTATTGTCTTTTGGTGACAAAACTCTAAGCCTGACCACTTTTTAGTGACAACCCAACCAAATGCGACGGATTTGATTTAAATCTCTTTTAACTGTTCACAACTCAAATAATCTGTTTCACTGGGACTTTAAGCAGTTAAGTCAAAATATGATTATAACACGTATTATAATAAACTGGTTGAACTATAAAGTCCACTCTTTGTCAAACAAATCAGATAAAAACATTATTTATTATAATTTCCAGAGCCACCTCACACAGGAATAGTCAGTGTTATATATTAAATGAGTTATTCATTAAATCATTTCACAGATGTTTTAATTGATCTATTTGTTTCTATATATAGTAACATACTTATTTATTTCATACTGTCTTGTTTATTGAGTTAATACATACATTTTAAATGTTAATTCAATAACTGTTAACATACTGGAGGTTTCTAAAAACCTGGCCCTGGCTGCACTCGATGGTACATTATTATGTTTATTTATCAGAGTTATGGGTAAATTCTGACCAGCAGATACTGAAACTAGATGGATGGATGAAGGTCAACATGCCACCATTAAAAAACATCAGTACATGACATTTCTTTCTCAGGAAAAGAGGAAACTCTTTCCCTTTGAATATCTTTTGTGGCTGAAAACAAAGCTTCCCGGGTGTCTGTAACCACGAAACATACAGATTAACAGGCTGCAAATCTGCATGTGGGTGGGGGTGAGGTGGTGCTGGAGCTTCCCCTCCCCTCTGGTCTTCAACATCTCAATCACGTCTCCCGGGCCCCGCCCCTTTGTATTAGCCCCCAGAAAGTGATGGACATCCTTTCACTGGCTGCCTGACCTCTAGTAATCCTGTTTCACAGACCAGCTCCCTGCTGAAGCCAACACAATGGCAGGCGCTCAGCCTCCTCCCAGTCGATATTCCGACAGACTTGATCGAGCAAATTAGTATCCTTTGGTAAGGGCATGACCAAAGACCTTTTCAACACCCTACCAGAATCAATAAAGACCAGTGAACAGCGTGTTTCTTTCTTTTTTGTCCTTTTACTTCCCTTCCTTGCCACTGTGTGTGACTTCTATCCAGGGTTCAAGCTCCTGTGTGTGTTTCCTACAAGCTGCCTCCACTACCGGGTGGAGATCAAAGGTTACAGTTGCTGCCGATCAGTGTGTAATCAAGATTTCACCCTGCTTGTTGTAAAAGAAAAGAGTTGTTACGGGATGTATGTGGCTGGGGCTGGTGGATGGCAAAAAAAAAAAAAACGATAAAGAAAAAGAAAAGAATGAAATGAGAGGTGAAATTAGAGATGTCTTGGGGACCTGGTAACTGCAGGATATATTGCACATATCCTTTTTATTTGAAGTTTCTCTAAGTCTGGTGATTTTTTTTATTATTGTCAATAACTTCATAAAAAGATGTAGTGAATTAATCCTGCAAGGAACTGAATTAGTGTAGTGTATCTAAAGCCTGATATATCTTCTTGCTCAGTGCCACAGAGCTCCATTGTTGTTAAAAACACATCAGTGAGCCGCAGTGTTGCACTGGGTGACATCTTCCTTCATCACCATGAACACTGTAGTTTATTTTGACTCCTGCTGCCCCCCTCACTATAGCATCAAATGGGATTAATCCGCTGTTGAAAATAATCCCCAACAAATGCACAATTTCCTCCAGTTTTAGTAAAGTTTGTTAAAAACTACAGTCACCAGCTGTTTTAATGAATTCCTGAGCCTTTATTTAGTTTTTATTTAGCTATAATTGGATTTGTTGATAATAATAAGAATAAAACATTTATTTGTTGAAAAAGGAGTACAAAACAAAAATTAAAGTCATTTTAAACACAATGATAATCTAATAATAATAATAATAATAGTAATAAAAGAAAATAATCATTTTACTGTAGACCAGGGGTCTTCAAAGTTTTTCAGTCTGAGGACCCCTTAACTGAAAGAAAGACAGAGCAGGGAGCCCCAGGCTACTACATATGTATAAAAATGAGACGCATATGAAACTGGGCCTATAAAAACATACCTTTTAATGGTGCATACAATACAAACTATTAAAATAATAAAACATAGCTACTTGATACAATCACTACACAGTGATTTAGCATGAGCTAACTCACATGATTGCATGTTTTTTTTTAATTAATCTTTGCTAATAATATGTTAGATTCATGTTACAATAAAGTGTATTTCAGACATTTTGAAAAAAAACATCTTTTTTGTAGAATTTATTAGGGCTTTATATGGACTTAACTGTTTTTCAGTTGTGTGGCTCTTAGTCAAATTAAGTTTGACGCACCTGTTTTAGACACAATAAATAGTCTGCCAAATTACTAACTCAATATTGTTATTGTGAATTCTTTTGTTTGTAGTGAAAATCTGATATCAACTCTATTACTAATCATGTAACTTCAAAATTGCAGAAAAAATAAAATAAATAATTCTAGTACTATATACAGTAGTACAGTAGTACAGTAGTAGTGAGGACCCTCCCCATGTTGGGGCTCTGGGTACTTTGGTTTTATAGTGGCAATATCTGTCAAATGACCAAACACCCGTATGACAATTAAAATCCAACAAAATGCGAATGTGACCTGATAGCAGTCAAGTTTGCTAGCATGTATAGTTGTTATCATTCAGCATTCATCCACTAAAACAAGAATAGAGCACACGCTGCATGACGTGCACTGAAATAAGCTGCATAAACTGAACTTGGCAAACGATTGCATCACTATCATAAAAACTTCTCAGAGCACCGACAGAGCTACCGGATGAAAGCTGATTGTTTCACTCTCCCTGCCGCCTACAACAACAACAGCAACGAAAACTAGTTCCAGCTGACAATGATGTGATTCCCGCCTTTGTGTTAATGTGCCTGTGTTACGTACATAGCACACAGATGTCTGATAAAGCATCACTGCTGCCTGCACATGAATCTCCAGCTCCCTCTCCTCTGTGTGGGCTAATCCATTTTACACCCAACTTTTTTATGGACAAATCTAACCCTTTGTAAATTAACTGTGCCTGATGTAAATCACCATTATTATTATTTAGAAATTCTGCTTATCACCACCATTTTCCTTGGCAGAGATGCATCTCTCTGCCATTTTAAGTAGCATTAATTACATCGAGCCTATGTAACCAACACAACCTCTTCAGCATTACCACTGAGCTATAATTGTACATTTTAAGTGTAGTGCATGCATGATTTTACTCAGTGTGGTAAATAGCACTCTATCAGTGAAGCCACAGCTGTTGTTGCAAATATGTTCCAGTGTTAATTAACACTCTGAACCAGTCAACATGCATCGGTTATCATGTGCAGACAAAAGGTCTCCTGCATTTTCTGAGAGAGATGGTGGGGTGATGCAACTCAGCTGAGACCAAAACATGTTTCTGATGGTGTTTCAGCACAAAGATTTTCATTGTTGACATAAAACAAAGATAGGAAAAGAGAGACAGGAGTCATAGTGTAGTTCTGGTGCTGTTAAATCAAATACTCATCAGAAATGTGACTGACCTGTATAAAGTATATACATGTATCTTAAAATGGCAGCAAGAATCATACAGTGTGATGTTCTGCTTGTCCAAATCATTATCATTCAAAGTGGATTTTTAATATTCCAATGATATTTTTCCATTTTAATGGACCCTTTGATTGCTCTTTCATTTTACAGTCCTATGTATATACATGTCAAAGTTAACACGATTAGAACCGGTTTACACAAATTTTTGTTAATGTGTTATATATGTGTGTATACAGTATATACGGTATAGAGTCCACACTATTTCCTGGATTTGTACTGAATGTTTCCATTTGATCCAAATTGAGCTCTGCAGAATTGACAACTGTGAACATAATTGTTATGGTCTGCAATCAAAAAAATGATCTTTGAATATGGGCAAAAACATATGCTGTTACACTGGGTAAAGGATTTGTGGTGAAACAAGTTTTCAAATTTAATGATAGTTTCAGGGTGACCAATTACATGTACTTTGGGAACCCTGACACATTTATAACACCAAGATCCTCCCCTCCTGTTCCATCCCTTTTGTCCCTTGAGGAATGTCTCTCAATTGTCAATATTCAATAATCACCAGCAGGGCAGGATGGCAGATGTTAGGACACTCCACGGCAGGTCACTAGCTCACTCCGTCAGGCTGTCCTCCGCTGAGCACCATGTTCAACCCTGCCCTCCACACAGGAAGCTCCAACACTGGACGATGGCACGTGTGATAGAACCCAGAGAGCCAAGGGATTCATTTCTACTTTTATTATAAAGTCTCTTTAAACAGTCCTCTCACTGCCCAGCTGCTAAAATCCAGATGAGAAAAAGCAGAAGCTGTCCAGCATGCTGATGTACTTTACTTAAACTGTGCTCTCTGATTAATAAGTTTAATAAGCAGCTGTCAGTGATGGAGTCAGTGCTTTGAGGATTTTATTTTGCCCTATAACACCTCTCAGATAATATGTACAGCCTGCACCTTCTTGCTAGAGCTTATTGGGACTGTAAGCAATAGTTTTCTCTTAAAGAGATGCTAGAATTGATCATGAATCAAATATAAAGCGGTAAAGCATAACGCTCTTTGTGGTAAAGGTGCAAGTATTGCACTCACACATTATTGCTTGAATGATGGTATTGATATACTGACTTGTTGGTTAATTGTTCAACTATTTCGTTGTTCAATTATAATTAATTGTGTTTTCTGGATGTACTGTAAGTCCTGAGGATACTTGTCTGCTGATTCTCCACTGATGGTAAATACGATAAGTACAGAAGCCTTAGAGAGTCACAAATGGGTTGTATTTCCCTAGATAATGTAACAGAACCATGTTTCAGTTCCTCAACAGTTTTGTTTACTGAACAAGTGAAGCCAATGCTGAAGTGCGTTAAACTTGCATTCTTTCTAACAGCCAGCAGGGGGCGACTCCTCTGGTTGCAAGAAGAAGTCTGATTGTATAGAAATCTATGAGAAAATGAGTCTATTTCTCCCTTGATTTATTATCTCAGCAAACACTGTAAACATGAGTTTATGGTCTCAATCATTAGTTTCAAGTCTCCTACAATACACCATGTATTATATGAACATATATGTTCATTTAGAAAATGATGGTCTCATTTAGAGTCAAATAGACAGCGTGTCTAAAGGTTAGGGCGTGATTGACAGGTTGTTACCGTGGCATTGTCTAGTCTAACCCTTTCACAGTGTGCCTTCAGTTCATGTATGTTAATTGTAACTTTGGTCAGCTAAAACTCTTATTGAGCTTTTGTTGTACTTAACTTTAACCAAAAACCAAGATGCCGACAGCTAAAATGCCAAACTCAAGGTTTCAGAATTGTAGTCCACAAACCAATGGAATATGAGAAATACAATAAAAAGACTAATAATAATAATAAAAAGACTACATCTGTGCTAAATTTATATATATATATATATATATATATATATATATATATATATATATATATATATATATATATATATATATAAATTTTAAAATTCTAGACTAAATAATTTGATTTGAGATTTTTATTAAATTAAACACATCAATTATAGCTATTTTTAATAAGTGAACCAATCATTGAAATAAATCCTAAAATAACCTAGTCTATTGTTCTTGGCGATTATATAGTGTGACCTTTGACCTTTTAACACAGTGGTATGTACGTGTGTACTGTTGCACTTTGCCGATTCCTGAGCGAATGCTGAATGCCACTGGGTCAGATATTTGTGAAGACAAGCAGCAGGACACTGGCAGTGTTTAGTGACTGCACTTTGTCACAACAGATAAATGACATCTTTCCCTCTGAGCAGCCAGCCCGTGAACTCGTCTGCTCTGATAAAGAATCAATAGTGTTGCTGCATCTCACAGGAGGTCGCCTATAGACCGATCACTCTCTGTTTCTAGACAGCCGTGCTGTTAGCATTCATGTCAGTATTACACTCTGCCTTTGTAAACTTGCACCATATCCATCCATCTGTCCATTTTCTGCTGCTTATTGGGGTCTGGGTCCTCTCAGGGAGCACACCAGTATGCATCTTACTCAGATACCCAAACCGCCCTAATGCTGCCCACACATGATCAGTGGTAAAATCTCTCTGCACTGGTTGTGCCATTGTTTTCCTATGTGAGAGCGGTGCCATCTGACTAACGATGTACCGCTCAAAGTCACCACTGAGATATGTGCTCAGATTTTTTAAAAACTTTTTTAAATACATTAACTGTATGATGGATTTATTATATTACTTTCTGTGCTGCACTCCGTCTCTGTGAGGTTCGGTGCCCTACCTCGCAGCGAATGACAAGCAAATTTCTTCTCATATGAATGTTTCTATTATTTTGTTGACCTCATTTGTATCTATCAGTGAGGGTCAACCCCCGTCAAATACCGGTGCTTGGTCAGTGCCCCTTAAGTGTCTGAATGGGACAGACCAGGCTTACAGCTAATTCCAATTTGCCTATTGTTAGACGGTCAGAGCAACTGACATAGTATAAAGTGCAAGGAAGTCCAGCTTGAACACAAACTGAACACTGGAACCTTCATGAAGGAGGATTCATTACAAGACTGATGTATTAGACTGTATTCGTTTTAGCTAGGTGTCCCTAATAAACTTGCAACTGAGTGTATTTGCAGATTTAAATCTCCAGCAGATCTTTTGAATAAGTCATTGGATAACCCCACCATACTATGGGTACTGTGTAGATGAATCTTATTCCATGGTATAGAAGAGTCAAGGCCCTCTGCGCCTTTATATATGTTTGCATTTGCTTCATGAATAAAGCTGAAAAGCTGATGAGTGCCCAGGGACCTTCTGTATGTGTCAGAGGCAAAGGTCAAGCACCTATTGTTCACTGGGAACACCGTTAATCACAAACTGGACCTGAGTGAACAGTATCATGCTCACCCTTGGGTGGGATGGACAAAAAGGTACTCCATATACATATATGCTGGTATATAGTGTAGCACTGGATTTCAACATATGATTTAGTTAAATTCAAACATAATCAATTACTCCTTCATATTTATAAAAGTTATTTCCTTATGCTCTGGAAAGGATACATTAACGGCCATGCACATGATGAGTACTAATACAATTCGATATCTAACAAAGTTGTATGATAATGTTGCCTCAATTATATACAATAAAAGTGCCAACATTGTTATTTATATTATGTTTATCTGTTCAAAGTATAGGTAGATACCAGATATTCAGGACTAGCATTTTTGATGCTATATGGACATATTTCAGTTGGTACCAAAACGAGTATTTTCAGCCCTAATTGTACACATTCTATACAAAATATACACATTTTCATATCATATTGTATAAAAAAGACTCAACTGTTTTTTTTACGTAAATAATTTAAATCTATATTTTGATTAAATAGATATTGTACTGTATATGTAGCTGCCTACCTCTACTTACTTCTACTTTTTACACTCAACAAACATATGCCAGGGCTGAGCCAAACCTTTTAGTGCCCTAAGCATTGGGCCTAATTCACAAAAACTGAGACTGCACAAACTGTGTGCACAAAAATTCACAATTCATCAATATTTTGATATTTCTAAGACATGCACACAAATGATGCATGGCATACAATATATACATAGCATATTAAAACTGCATTCATTCAAAAAAATTTTATTAGACAAAAATATTTAAAACCGTTACTTTACTAATGCATTGGCCAAATGTTTTAAATAACAATGAATTTGACACCCCTTCATCCTCATAAATTATTGTCATATTTAACATATCAAACTATAAATAGTCCCAATCTTTAGGGGCCATGCTTCTTTCTTACAGCAGCTTTCTCCATAGTATACCTTGAGGAAAATGTATTTCCTTATATACAGAAATGAGGGCGTAGCAGTATGCTCATAGCAGATAAGATAGTAGGTAAGAGCTAAATAGGCTGGTGTGCATGTGTCATGAATCCGATGTAATTTCGCATATGCATTTAGTTTGTGCGCAAAGTAAGAACATGCAGTATTTAAACATATATTAGTGAATGGGGCCAAACTAAAAGAGCAACCTATGAAATGCCAAAATTTCCTCCTAGCTTTAAAAGACAGCAGTTAGAGCAGTTGTGAAGAAGGGAGCCCTGTCCCCAGTGATACCATGAGATAAAATCAATTCCCTGTCATGTCCATAAGCAGCGGTAGCAGAAATAAAGGAAGACATAAAGAACCAGAGGAACCCCCTCAGGACTTTTATCAGAGCCATTCTCTGGACTTGTCTTCTCCCTTAAGAGGGTCAAGAGTGGTGAGCAGACACTTTCCTTTCTGAAGGAGGGCAGCCAAACAAACTCCGCTCACAGAGAGGAGCTCTCCAGGGAGCTGAGAGGGAAACTCTAAAGAGACCCTGGATTTATTGTCACACCCTGAATAATCACTGTTGCAGACGCTACAACAATGCTGTGAGTTTTGGGAGACGTGTTTGTTTCAGACTATTGTTTTCCTTTGACCAGTTTGCACAGACTTGTTGACAGAAAGGTATCTAGATATCAAAATCTTCATTCTTTGCGTTTACAAATGATGGTTGTGCTGATGTTGGGATTAGGCTTCAGGCTGCACTGGGTGTGTATTTATTTAAAATCCTGTAAAGTGGGAGTCTAAAAAAATGAGGTGGTGACCTCGGGTTCATTTTCTGCAGGGCAGCGTGCAGTGCCAGTGAATGGCCGGACGCAGCGGGGCTTGCAGGCACCTGGCCGGACGGCCCGGGCGCTCCACAATGCTGTCTGGGGGGTAATTACCACAAGGTATTCTTTAAAAAGACCAGATGGGGATGAGGTCCTACCCCACCCCATCATTTACAACAAAACCCCATTCAATGACATACTTAATCCACCCACCGGTTAGCTCTTTCAGAGTCTGCTGTTGTTGTGCTTGTTCCTTTATGCTAATTCAGACGCACCCTACACCTCCCTCACAAATAGAGAGAGGGAGAGAGAGAGGGAAAGTGAGAAAGACATAAGTGCCTCAAGGGACTCAAAAAGCATTATTCATTTTCAAATTGTTTCCGCCACAGCAAGTACAGTAACATTTGTACCTCCCCTCCTCTCTTTTCTGTCCCTCTGCTGCCCTGAAGTGCCGTTTGGCTCTTTGAGGAAGACTTGCTGAGGGGAAGCTGAGCGACAGTGGGAGGGAAAGAAAGGGGGAAGGGTGAGAGACCTAGGCGGAGACAGAGAGAGAGGCCTTTATAGACAAGGTCAAGTCAGGGTTCAGGGTTCGTGGTGGCACCAGCTGAGGTTGGGAAGGGGGGCACCTGTTATTTTGTGGGTACATATCTGTTTCGTTTCCAGCTGGACTCCTCCTCTCTCCCTCCCCGGTGCTTTCCCAATCCAGTTAACCAGGACCCCCCGACCCCCCCCAACATCCCCAGAGAATACATAATCAGATCCTCCCTCTTTTTAGAGCCGTCTTGTCTTCTGCTCATTGCAGGCTAATGTTTCATCAGACTGGTTGGTGCTGTGACATATTCTCATCATCACTTTTCAGCATTTGAATAAGTAATAAATACAACAATGATTAAGATTGAGATCAACACATTTAAATGCAGACAGATACAAGAACAAGAAAAGTCTGGTTGAAGCCAATAGGACATTTTTTCAACAAAAAATTATGGGGAAAATGCAGTTAAAGATACTGGCATCCTCTCTCATACAAAAGAAGGGGAATCTATAAAAATGACAGAATATGATCAGAATATTCAATATATAACAGAAGATCAAATCATATTTTTATAAAGAAAATAATTCATTCTGAATGCAGCAGTAACACTTTTGAAAAAACAAACATATGCTCATATATTTATCTCTTGTGCTACATGTAGATAATTAAATATTTCTCAAACTGCTATAAATATGTAATGTAATGTAATGTAATCAGAAATCCACAAATGCTAAACACCAAATGTAAAGATCATTTGGTTCATATGAAAAGGATATTGGACTAGATAGATCCATCTATTATATTTAGTTCAGTTATTAATACTTTCAATCAATACATAATTAAGCCTTAATAAGCCTTAATACTCATCAAAATAAAGCATTCAGGTTATAGAGTGCATTATCTTATTTTTAATATTACCCAAAGCACAAGGTCTTTAAACAAAAACCAAAAAAAAAAAAAAAAAAAAAAACATGTACGAAAATCATATTTAATAGGACCCAAATCACATCTCCCGTCCTTGCAGGTGAATGCTGAAGGTGGACATCCATGGCTGCTTTGATTACGCTATGCCCCTTAAATCTCATCTCTTCTCAGCAGCTGGAATGAAGGCAGAGCAAAAAATGAGTATTCATCTTTCCACCGGCACCGGTTCTGATGAACACACCAAAGTCAGACTTCCCAACGTAGATCGAACGGGACCATCCCAGTAGCATTTGAATGCACATGAAAGTCTGCTACATCAGATCCATTTAGCTAGCAGCATCACCAGAAAATAGAGAAGAATGGGGCCTAAAAATATCTAATAGCTGGCAGGACAAATGCACAGGAAAACTGCTTTACTACCCAGCTATGTGCATTTCATTTTCAAAAGCATACAGCTAATGTTAGCATGCTAGCTTCCCCATCCCCAGTGTGTGTGTACAAATGGAAAACCCGCTACCTTTGAGAATATTATTTCTATAAACATATTCTGCATTCACATGTAGATTCTGAAGGCAACCAGACAAGATTTTTTATAATTTAAAGGGACTGTACGGTTACTGCAAAGCTTCGTTGAATACTCAGTTCTGATTGGTCAATCACAGTGTTCTGCGGTCTGTCATTTCTTTATAACAGACCCCCCCCAAAGCCATATCTAGTAAAGCCCGTTTTGCAAGACAGGAGTGTGACTGATGTTGGGTGGAAAACTAGGATCAACATCGGCCAGGCCTTCGATTCATGGAGGAGTTTTGGTTAGATAAAACGTTACTGCCAAGCAGGTGAAATATATAATGATATTGTGGTTCTAGCTGTCAATATAACATTCAGTCTTAAGTGTGTCGCCTCACAATAAGACACTGACTGTCATTAACTTAACAGCCACAGGTATCACTGCTAATAAGCTATTTCTGATTCTCACATAAAGCCCCTTTAAACTTTTTATTGGTTTAACATGTGCAAACTGGCTACTTGTGAAACAATCTACATCATTGCTCCACTCTAACTAATCTTACATGGCAAGTTGCTAGGACTGTAAACACTGAGCAGCTCACGGAAAAGAAAGTCTTGGCCCAGATATCCGCTGGGACTCCAGAAATATAGCCCCTGGACTCCAGAGGCTTATCCGTGGTCAGACCGATAGTCGGGTTCTGAGATTGATGAGAATATGCCATGTAGCCTCAAATTTAGCATGAAAATGGTAAAGGCATAATGTCTTCACAAATACATTTTGTATGTATCAGTTTTTTTAATTTGTAAATCACTTCTGAGAGTAAAAGTCCCCATAAGAAGGATGGGGAGATGTTTAGTAGTTCATAAAATAAACTGGGAGCAAATACAAAGATTGCAGCAGCAGCTGACAAGCCTGAGCATCCAACGCACAGCAGCAGTTCAGCAGCTTCTTCAGCCAGGCTATTTGTATTCTGATGATGAATATTTTATTGTTTTCCAAGTGCTGTTCTAAAATCAGGCCATAAATGAATATCCGTAGTCAGCATTGCTCTTGACTAGCATTGTCTGCCAAGTCACTGAGTGCCTCCAAAAAAAGACTTTTATATGAAAATCAGGGAGCTTGGGATGAAAGGCAGAAACACAACAATATCCTGCAAATTTTGTCCTTTGTCTGAGAGGGATTACTCCATTAGGGAAATTTATGGAAATGCAGCCGATTTTACTTTGTTAAACTTTCATTTATGTAGCAATATCATTTTAAAACCTGAACAAAAGTATGTGATTTATTTGGAATTAAGATAAGCAGACGCACTTATGCATTTGGATTGGTAATTTTGTGTTCATACAAAGTAGCAAACCTTTTGGCAGCAACTTCCTACGGTCAGATAACAAGGGTCACCCTCAAATTATCTGCTGCCCCAGCAACTACTACTGTACAGACCAGAAACATGAAAGTGAGTTTTCTGATGCCATCAACATACTGAAATGCAGCACTACATCTACTGGCTGTTATGAGCCCCCATACTGCAGTTATCTTTTCCTCACAGGAAAGAAGAAGAAGAAGAAGATCTACCTTTATTAGTCCCACAATGGGGAAATTCAATTTACACTCTGTTAAACTCATACATGGTACATGCAGACCTGAAACACAGACAACAAGACAACATGAACAAAACACTGTTTTATGAAGCTCAAAGACACAGTTAGATAGATAGATAGATCGTTTGCTATGGATCTACTATGAAAATTAGTTCCTGAATTTATGATATAAATACAATGATGTAGTATGGTGCAGTGCCCAGTTAATCACTGCATGCATGCAAGTTTTCATGACATCACTTTAGCATCTATGTGCAAAGCAAAAATATGGCTGCTGCTGTGTGGTCAGTGGATTGTGTTTTTGGTTCTAACGTGTAAATGAGATTTCACTTTTTCGAGTTTGGTGTTAATTAATTTCCTTTAAAATAACGGCTGGAAGTTGCTTACCAGGTATGTCAAAAGTTCAAACCATTAACAGTTTAATTCTTTAAATCATATTATATGATCTTTCTTGATTGAGGATGATTTTGTCAAACTATTACTTTCAACCTGATCTCTTAGGAAAGCATATAAATAGCACAACACTTAGGCTTGTTATGATAATGAATTTTAGGCTTTTTGCAAGTAATTTATACACGACAGACTTAGTGCTGGTAAATGTTTTTTTACGTGTCATTTAATGCCACAATGTTTCCATGGACTGGTCGTGGTAATATTTAGGCAACAAACTACGGTAATAGCTGCAGGTTGGCAACAACAACATTTAGTTAGGTTTAGGAAAAACATACTGGTTGGTAATGGGATTGCCTCTTTGTGAACTCTGCATGTCAAGTCATTATTACTATGGGGAGTCTTAAAGTTGGTGTTAAGGAACTGGATTTACTATCAAAGCAGTCAAAGCAATCATCAGCTGAGAGGTAAATCTAACCAGCCATGTGGTCACAGAGAGACCAGAGATCACTTACCAGCCAGATCACTGCTGACCTCAGTCTGGGAGGAAGATGAACACCCTGAGTTGTATTTCAATAAAATAATGACCTGACATCAACATTTCCAGCATGACATGTTTCACAGTTCATGAATGTATGCATCATTAATCCTAAGTGGTCTACTGGCTGTTATATCAAATGATGTGTTCACAAAGGAGTAAGAGTGTTTATTGATGGCACCACAGTATCATAATTTCTTAATAATTTGTATTCAGATGAAACCAGGAGCAGTGCTTTTTTCATATTGATACTTCTATTTGTGAGATGCTAATGCATTTGCATTCAACTCATTGTTCAGTGGGTTGTTTAACAGCAGCATTAAAAATTCAAGAAGCTGTCAAGTTCACATTCTCCTTTTTTCGATGTCCATCCTTTCTCAGTGTGTGTCTTCTGGGTTTGATTTTCACACAAAAGACCTCGCCAATGTAACACAACTCTTTCTCCAGCCCGCCCTCCTAAAAGTTATGTTCCCATACAACAAATCTGCATTGTCAATTACATTTTGAGAGAAACATATTTTCTCCTTTATTGTGTTGGTTTTTGATGTATCACAAATACATTTATAATCATAGGAGGTGAGAGTTGGGTCAAACAAACACAGGACACAGGACATCCATAATTTAAATAATGTAACAAAGATACTTAGTTTAACCCAAACCATTTATTTAACCTAACTAAGTACCTACATACCTTTGTTTCTTTTATGTTTTGTTTTGCTTCAATTTACATTAAACCACATTAAGGACTGTGACGGTAATTCCAACAAACAAGTTCTCATCCAGACTCGTCACATACTGTGACATACTGCTTCGTTATATCTCTTTAGGATTAGACAACAAAACCACTATAGTTGGTATGGGAAAGAAATACTTCAAGCTATGTTACTGTGTACATTTTCAGGTATTGGTATTGGTACAGGGAAACTACAAGCTGTGTCTTTTAGCTCAAGTCAACAAGTCAAAAATCTTGGTGTAACATTTGATGCAGAACTGAATTTTGAGGCTCATATAAAGGATGTCACGAGAAAGGCATTTTATCATTTAAAGAACATTGCCAAGGTATGCCAGTTTCTCTCTCAAGCCAATGCAGAGGCACTTATTCATGCTTCCATTACCTGCAGGATTGATTACTGAGATGTCCTTCTTTCTGGTCTCCCTAAAAAGACTATTTTCCAGCTGCAATTACTTCAAAATTCAGCAGCTCGAAGCTGACAAAGACCAGAAAGAGATCTCACATTACACCGATTTTAAAGTCTCTGCATTGGCTTCCTGTGTCTTTTAGAATTGATTTTAAAATGATTTTACTGGTTTATAAAGCTCTTAATGGACTAACTTGCTTTAACCATATGAACCCAGCAGAGCCCTCAGGTCCTCTGGAAGTGGCCTTTTAACTGAACCCAAAGTTAGGACTAAAACATTCAGTGAGGCATCTTTTTATTACTATATTATTATTACTTTTATTACTATTTATGGAATAAGCTGCCTGAAGATCTGAGGGTGACATATAATATTAATAGTTTTAAAAGTAAGTTTAAGACCCATCTTTTTAGTCTGGGATTTAACTAAATGTTTTAGTTAGATCCACTTTATGTGTTTCATTTTATTCAATTTTATTTATTTTATTTCTTATATTTTAAATTCGTTCAGTTTTATTCATTTATTTATTGTTTTAATATTTCAAATTTAATCAATTTTAGGTATTCTATTATATTCCCTTTTATTTTATTCTGCTTTACTCATTTTCAAATGTGTTCAGTTTTATTTGTTTAATACTTTTAATACTTTTCCTCCTGTGTTTCGTCAATTCATTTTATTTCTTTTTTAATTCAGGATGGAGTTTCCTCAGTATTTCTCCAGTATTTAGTTATGTGATGATGTAACGTGATTGTCGATTGTGTGAGTTGTGTGAATGCTGATTGTAAAGCACTTTGTGCTACATTTACTTTGTATGAAAAGTGCTAAACAAATAAAGTTATTATTATTATTGTACACTCAAACAAACAATCAGTTGATGTGACACATGCGACACGAACAACTGTCTCCTGAATTGAACACTGATCAACAATATGCGGATATGTCTTTTATGTTTGAAATTAATTTAGATCACTTTGTAGGGATCTTTTTCTATTGATCAGTGTTAACACCAGCCCGTTCTCACACCTGAGTCGTCCAATACAGCAGCTTAGTCAGTGGCCCTACATGTCAAACTAGATTGCTCTATGTGGCTGTAGTTATGGTGGGAGTAAAGGAGGAAGTCAGGTGCCGTAGTATAAAGAGTGATAAAGTCTATGTAGGGAACAGATCAGGGTGGATGGGTGGGTCAACTCAGGACTTTCTCCCAGGAGAAGTCAACATTATGTTACATATCCTAATTAACTATGTGACAAGCTTAATTATTTTAACCCAAACCACAATCTATTCTGTTTCCTGTTAAGTTAATTTTGAAAAGACAGTGTATGCATGTAACAAGTGGAAAATGACGTGCAAACCTAACGCTAGGGTATGTAGAGTGTCTTATTAAGAAACACAGGGCCACTGACCAAGCTACAGGATTTGATGAGTTGGGAGTGAGTGTGTGACCATTTGTTTTCTGTTTTCCACAGTCAGCGTTGGCTGTTTTATTCATCTGGGGTTTGTGTGTTTACACTTTACTATACCTTAAACATAGAGGTGGTAGAGGAGAAATCGGCCATATGAATCACTCTCGTAATGGTTGTGCATTTTAGACGGTGCTGATAGATGATGTTCTGATGATGATGTCAAATGATCTATTTTGTTTAGCTTGGAGGATAAACACATTCAGAAATCTACATGGCTGTATGCTTTTGGAAGTGTTAGCAATTTATTTCAAAGATAAGTGATTTGTAGAGCTAAAACATGCAAAAACACCTGTTTATCTTTGGGTGAAAATCAAGACAGATGTGGTTTTCAGCAGATTATAGCTGTGCTGTCATCACAGGCTTTCCAACAATAACACTGTAACACTGAACGTGTTCAGAGAGACATAAAACAACATTTGCACTTTGCTGAATATTGTATTTGGACTTCACACACCACCATCCCCACCCCAAAATAGCCGGCAGCCAGGGAGGGCAGAGGGCAGATCTCTAATACCCCTCTATCCTCCCCCCTTACAACTGCCAGCCCCACCCCAGCAGCACTCCCCCTCATGCCCAGCCTTCCCAGCAGGGTGTTTACCCTGCCACCTACTTTATCAGTAAATAAATAATGGCAACATAAAGTGCAGTGTGGAATAGGCACTGAGATTGGATAACAGTCAGGAAGGCGTGGCGAACTGTAAAATATTAATGATCCTGATTACTTTCTGCAGTGGTGACACAGGCTTCCTGAAATGCTTCATGACAGAGATGGGCTTTGTTGTGGATGAGCTGCAAATCAGAGGGCTGAGTTGTAGAGATCTGAGGACATATAATAGAGAAATGTAGAGAAATGTTAGAAAAAATATCAGCAAAAAAATCTTCTAACTGGCTGTCAGCTTACCTTGAATGTTACTGTTTGTTCTTTTATTGTTTGTAATTCAAATTCCACTAATTTCTTGAGATATTTATTTAAATAGAAATATTTCATAAAAATGCATTTAGCCACTGAAAAATGCATGTTTAAAGAATCATTATTGCGGCTTGGCTTACTGGCAGAATTTAGTTAAAATGCATGCAGAAAGTATGACAGTGTTATAGCACAGAGGGGACTTACAGAGGAAGTCAGTGTTAATGGTTCGATATTCATGATTTTGATGCTGGAGATGAGGATTTGTGTCCTGTCTCGTGCTTCAAGCCAGCACTGAATATTCCATATTTCCTTTTTAAAATGCATTTATTTGGAAGTGAAAAAAGCAATATCAAATAGCACATAAGGTGACATAAAAACTCATTTAAATAGAAGCACAACAGAAGGCACAAAAGGAAAGACTATTACAGCAGCACAAAATGGAAAGAAAAACATGAGTTGATTACATACTGTGTTACAGAAATGTAATATTGTGTTATTATTAATGCCAGGGCTGTATTTGTGTCTGTATATGTTGTATACTGTATGTGTGTTTGTGTGTGTACGTGTCCTGTGATTCTATGGGATCAACAGTTTTCATATTGTTTCTACCTTTCTGCCTTTAAAGTGGAGCTGTGCTGGCTATCACACTTCTTTATTATAGACACAAACAGTTGTACATTATGCAAGTGGGGTGGATTCCCTTAAGTTATCTTAGTGTGGAGGAATATAACACAAGAGTACGCTTTTGGAAATAACTAATAAATGCAATAATTTAACTAACTGCAGTATGTGGGTAGAAACATGTGGAGTCGGTAGTCCCAGACGAGCACCTCAGTATAAATATCACTTTAGCTGAGGGTGTTAATGTGGAGGAGGTCCCTACATTTCATTGTGTGTCACAAGTAGTTTTATCCTCAGTAGACCTTGTTCAGGGGCCCTGCTGGAGTCTCCAGATGCCCACTGAAAGGAGAAACACAATGTAGACAAGCCCCCTGACAGAACAGGGCCCCTCTGAATTATCACCCCACTCCTCCTGGCTAATTAAAATTTTGCTTGTAACTTATGTCAGCCATTTGAAGGCTGACAATTCCCTAACCTCCCCCTCATTTTAATTTGTGGCACGTGTGCATAAATTGTTAGAGAGGGGAGTGGCAGTGATGCCAGGCACAAACTGAATCACGTTTTTTTTTTTTTTTTTTTTTTCAGTCCCTCTAAATGCTCTGCCTCTCCCTAGGCGGGTTTAGAGGTCCTTCACTCTGCTGAGGATGACTTGATTGATAAATGCCAGGGAGGATTTGTCAAAGCAACTAGACTGCCCCCAGTGGGATATCAATATGGTTCATTTAGACTCCCACCAGGCTGAGACTGCCTGTAGAGAGGGGATGCTACAGAGACCAGTAGGGAACTGTGGCTTGAGCCAGGCAGCCACTGCGGCTGCTCTGTGTGCAGGCTAGTGTGCTACAAGAAAGGAAATGGCTAACTCCTGTATGGAGGGATAAACCAGCAGGGAACAGTTTGTTCTGTGTGTGTGTGTATGTGTGTGTTTGTGTGTGCATCCGTGTGTGTGTGCGTGCGTGTGAGACAGAGAGAGAGAAGAAAAATGAGGAGAAAGCAAGCCAAATGTGGGAGAAGTGTGTGTGTGTGTGTGTGTGTGTGTGTGTGTGTGTGTGTGTGTGTGTGTGTGTGTGTGTGAGGCTAGAGTGCTCAAGAGCAGGAGTGAGGGTGATCCAGGGTTCAGTGTGTGATTGGCTCGTCTCAGCTGGAGGAGCTTTTAGTCCATTTCCCAGCAGCCTCTAGGACAGATGCACTGCCCTGAGCCATAATCTGTGTCTCGCTTCAAATGACAAATGGCGCAGTGTAGAATATTGCATTATATATTAAGTACCAGCAGTCACTAAGTTATAGGATGCTGCTTCTGCCTGCAGCACTTGTCGCTCACTAAGCAGACTCTGTTTTACAACAGTCAATTAGATCCAGACCATAACCTGCTACTAAATCCAGACCATAACCTGCTACTAAATCCTGTCCTGCTTAGACAACTCATTTATCTTTGTAATTGTTTTAAAATTAACATGCCTGTTAAAATGTCTGTCAGATTAAAAATCCTTAAATGTTTAGATATTAAAAAGCAGACTTAGTTTAGCAATTCTGAGAAATATCTATGGTAAACTGTGAGATGTGGTTGAAGTCAACATTACTTTTTTCCTGGGTTATAAATTAACTCTCATGCCAAATAAAGTCCAGCTCTGCTGTGTTCTGGCTCAGTTGTGGCCTTCGTCAGCCACATTTATAATATACTTTAGAGTTGTTTTGCCGACATTTAAATGTGTAACCTTTAATTGCTTCTAACCTTCTCTGTCATCACTCATTTTAAATGGCAATATAGACGATCTCACAACACAGCTAATGTCATTAAACTGTGTACTTGTTGTTTTTATCTGACAATGTCAGTACCATGATAGTGTCAGAGACAATCCTTATGCCCTGTTATACTGAGCATCCACTATTTGGCAAATTCTAAATTATATTACACATAATACACAGTATCTTCTTTGTCATGTATCATCATCGTTGTCAAATTTAAAATTAATCACACTGTACTATATATATATGTATGTATATATATATATATATACATACATATATATACTGTATATACAGTATATTGAGAGTCTGGCTGCATTAAAACATATAGTAGTTCAGGTGATTACAGAGAGCAGGAGGGGACTGAATAGAGGTTCAGGCCGTCTCCCTTCCTTGTTTTTCTGCTTTTCATGTCATTTATTCATGTATTTATTTATAAATACATAAATAAATAAACCCCCACCAATCAGGGCAATGCACACTAATCCAGTGTGTTTCCAGTGTTGGCCAGCTGCATGAATGTGGTTTCAGGGCATTGTTGTAAAAGAGCTAAATGCTGTCGATTGTCCCTGAATAAACAATGGTTGATTAATTTAAATTATCTGTGGCCTCTATGGAGAAGATCCCCTCTTGGTCACATAAACATGGATCATGGTTTGAGATCTCCAAAAATGAAGCAAATTAAATAATTAAATTAATAATGAATACATTCTAAAATTTGACTTTCATTTATATCATGAATCGTCAACTGAGGTCTTTTCTTTTTGATTTCTTTTAGAAAAATGTGCAAAAACCTGAAAAAAAAACTGAAAAAAAACAACCAAGTGTTGAGGAATCGTTCCAGCACAAAGCTCCCCCCAAACTGTTGTTTTTACATTTTAGATAGCACATAATAAATAGTCAGCTTGTTGGTACAGTAGGTGTATGTTTGAGCCACAATACTGTAGCTATCTCCCCCTGCTTCAGCCGTAATGCTAAGCTAGGCTAACCACACCGAAACACACTGAAATGAGATTGATATCCATATCATCAACACCAAGCTACAAAATGAAGTGAGTTAACATGTCTGCGTATACAGACCATCAAGCCATTCCTGGGTGTCAACCACACCGCTGAGCCCTGATGTCCAAACAAACAATAAATTCATTTTCTATAGATGCCACTTAGCAGCCTGCATACAGCTGACTGTCAATTATAGATATACAGCCATCCTCCTCTGTGTAGTCTTACTGCAAAGAAGCAGATGAAACAAAAGTGACCAACAATAAATAATATGAGCTATGGACACCGCGGTGTGTGCAACAAACATAATCAAGCGGCATAAATTAAATATCCTGCCACTTTAGCAGCAGAATAAAACACCACCAAGGCAACCAACACACAGATATAAAAACAATATAAACTCCACAGCACCTAAAGCCACAAACAGAAAAAAACAAAACAAAACTGGTTATGGAAATACCTGCTAAACATCCAGGTAAAGTGAAGCACTGTGGCATTGGGTTGTGCACCTGTCTTCACACAAAGGAAAGGTTATATTTACTCACATAAATATGAATGAATATAAACAGTTACATCTGCCATGTACTATATTTATATTGAATTTATGTATTAAATATAATCCATATTTATATTCTACACTATGAAATTAGCATGTTAAATGGAAATATTTATTTAATGACAAATATTTTTTCAGGGGGCCAAATTTGGTGCAGTGGTCATTAGTCATATGACATAAAGCCAAAGATAGTTTCATATGTTTGGAGCTCTGAACCCAGTATGCATCTTCTTAAAGGAGTCGTTCTTTTATCATCATGCCCCGACAATTCAGCTTTTTTCTTCCAACATAGCTTCTTTGATCCGCCACAGGCAAATCACCTACCCCATAAACAATAGGTGACTGCTGTACTGGGGTGGTTTAAAAGGCAGCTGTCTGCCCAGTCATACAACAAAAGACACTTTTAGAATTTGCATATTAAGATAAAACATTTAATAAATTATGGAAATCAAAGAAACTAGCATACATGACACACTGGAACTGCAGAGATAACAAGGTGGTAACATCAGAGCAAATTAAGATGAGCTGCAACCAGAAGTATCATAAACAGTGATGAAGATCCTGCGTCCTTGTTGTGACCCCACCATGGCAGGATGGCCTGCATCACAGCTCCCTTCCAAACAATTAGGCACAGTTGTTGTCACCTTAGCCTGAAAGGGCACTGCAGGATTTGGGTAGACGGACAAGCAGAGGCTTTCTCACTGAGGGTCCCAGTAGGTGGATAAAGTGAGAAGAGATGCCTAGAAAACATCTGACCTACATGAAGGTCTCCTCTGGTCACATGCATTACAGAGATCTCAGTAGACCTGTGCAAACCTCCAGAGACCCTCAAGCACAGCTTCTATTCCTTCAGCAAAAATGGATTCACCTGAAAAAAAGTCTCCTTGCTCATACAAAGGATAGTAAAATATTTATGCAAGGTTTAATGTAAAATGAATAGATATTGATCGCATTGTAATAGTCTACTATTAAAGGAATTACATGATGTATTATTTAAGATAACTGTGTGTGACATATAAAAAAAAAAAAAAACAAGTTGCGAGCCAGACATTCTTCTCCTTAGCAACATCCTCCTGCGCTTCCTGGAAGATCCAAAGGTGTTCCCACAACAGATGGGATATGTAATCTCTCCTGCATGTTCTAGGTCTGCCCTGGGGTCTTACCCTCCCATGTGAAACCCAAAATACTTTTATTTTCACTTGAAGCAGCAACTCGCTTCCAACCCACAGGGAGAAATCAGAAATCTGTTTTCTGGCAGAGTACCATGACCTCAGACTTGGAGCTGCTGATTGTCACCCCAACTGCTGCACACTTGCAAACCTCCCCTCTATACTGTACAATACGTGGAGGTCACAGTTTGGTGAAGCCACATAACTACATCACAAATCCTAAGGTCTCCAAACTGGGTTCCTTCTCGTCTCAGCTGCACCTAGATTCTGTCCATGAAAATCACAATCTGAACCGGACAACAGTGTTCGGTGCAACATACAGCTGTAATGTTTTATCATTCTACAGCTATTTGGTTTTATTGGTCCATTGACAGTCCCATCAGCAGCCACAGTTAACCCTAAAGAGTTACTATAAAGGCCATTGAGGATACTGAGATGTATAGGAACCTTGTCATTAACTTATAGATTTATTAGAGCTGTCCTGAGCCAGTCCTAAGTATCGGTATCAGGGCTGATCCAGGCATATTTTAATGGATCTGTATTGGCTAAAATTAAGCCAATCAAAATCGGATCTGATCTTCTTTACTGCACTGTGTTTTGTTTACCTCAGCCTGCTAGTGTTGCAGCCCTGATGAGAGCCAGGCTCCACACAGCAAGCATTTCACTGCATATGAGAATGAAAATTAAGATGCTTTCTCCTTTGAACTCTGGACAATGGCCGGACCTGATTCTCTGGACGCTGTTGCACTTTCACACATGTGACACACAACAGGACATTGTCCTTTGCAGACGCTTTCTAACTTACACAGGCTCTGCCCTACTGGACTATATGGGCTCTACTCTCCTACAACTACGTGCATATTTGCCCACTGTGATTTGCATAAATGTAACTGGCCAATCAGGACATGCCAACTGAATATGTGCATATCTAAGGTGACGTCTAGTGGTGCCTGATATTCATTTCTCTTCAGCGATCAGCAATTACCCACTGACCACTACATCTCCACAGATGGAGTTGTTGCTTCGAGAACCTCACCGGAACAGATCTTTATGCCTTGGATAAGGAGAAATCACAGCTTTTGGCTGCCACTGGCCACTCGCTCATCATAGAGCTGAGGTGAGGCGTAACACTGTGGTGAGGAAAAGTTGAGTGTTCTGCATTTTTTCCTCCACCTTATGCAGGAGACAGTGAGGCAAAGTTGCATCTGCTATGCTCTGTTTGTGTGTTGGCATGTTATATTGAACACACGGCCCCCCTCGGGTGCATCAAACAGCTTTTGTGTGCTTCGCTGATGGCGTAGCTGGTAAAGCATTTCCAAGAAATGCCTGGCTGGATGGCTTTGTGAGTGTATCTACCAGGCCTACAGGCAGGTGGGAAGAGACCCTCCCACTGTGGTCCATGTATACCCGTGTGGTGGTGTCTGCAACTTTGTTCAGTGGGGTGAGTATCAAGGACATACTACATGTACAGCAAGATCACAGTCAATGCTAGGGTTGGCTTGGACCTCTTACTTCTCCACTGCAGTGGCCTATTTTATGAAGAAGTCAGTGGTCTGCGGTGTCTAAACCTTAGCCAATCTGGATCAGTGTGGCTTGGCTGATGTGTCGGCACAGCATGGTGTACATCCATTGGGCTCCACCCACTGTAGCCATAGAGCCCAGTAGAGCTAGGGTTACAATACCGTGAGCTTTGTTCTCACCCACTAGAAATACTCTATTTTGTTTAGGTGAGGGATGGCACCTAAGTAGAGCATGTAGGAGGCAGGATGTGACTCAGATTACACTGTCGTCACATAGCCGGTTCGTGATTTGATCACAAGCAATCAAGCCTCTTGCTGTTTTTTGAATTTGTCAGCTCTGACCGACAGTTAGAAATTTTGGTTGATGCTTCTTCACCCTTGGATGTTTTCTACAGGTTTTGCGCCAACCGCATGGAAACGTCATCAACACGCTCACTCGCTCGCTCTGAATCCTCCGGACAATGACCGGCTCTATTCACACATGGCTCAATCGGAGGCTACACAGACATCCATAAGAGCTGGAATTAAAAGTCTGTTTAAAGTCCAATTGAAATGATTCAATTGTAAACGAAGTTTACATTCTCACATGCAGCTCCTCCGGATAATGTCTACATAAGTTAGAGTATGAAAATGTATTTGGTTGCACCCATGACTGACTCTGTCCAGACACCTGGGTTGGCAAAATTTGTGAAGCTTCAACGGTAACAGATCTATTCTTTTAAATGCTGCCTCTCATTTTCACTAGATGAAAAAAGGAAGTTGGTCACATCAGCCGTTGCTATTTAATGTTAATTCTCTGAAGCTGACGGCAGCCCAAAAAACAACTTGTCTTTCATCAGGTTTGTGTGCTCTCTGCACCCAGTGACTGTACTCAGCCAAAGATTGTTTATGAGTTACAAGAAGCATCACTCTGTGACAGTGATATACTAACAGCAACTCCAAGAGAGTGATGCAACTTCTCTATGGTAGATGAATTCATGTCAATTTCAGAATCACACTTTTCCAGGCTAACTTTCCTCAATATTATAGCAATAATTTAAGCGTATCAACTTAATTGTTTTTAACTAGAGCTTTCAGTATTGGATCGAGCAGCATGTGGAAAATAAGGTGTGTCAAATGTAGAAAGCTGCGCATGTTATTTCAGTGTATGAGATGCATAGTTAATGATTTCGGTAAATACAAGTATCAGATCACACTCTGTATTGGAGATACTAATGTTAAAGGACAGTTCATAAACCCTTAATCAGGGCATCACTAATATTTATTTTGCTTCTAAAATGTATTTGGCAAAGCAAATTGTTTGTAAATAAATGGAGGAGACAGGATTAAAAATGGAAAAGTCAGACTGCAAACTTAATAAGACGAAACTTGAGTGTGAAATAGGGGTGCTTGTTCCACAGGTTAAACCAGACAGGCTGTATTGTTTGGTGGTCATAGTTGGTGCATCCAATTAGAGGAAATCTGTTGACTGGCAACATGTCAACAGCAGTGACATCTGCCAGCTCAGAGAGCTGAACCACTCCAGAAATTAAGAGGACGTAGTTAGATACCAAAGTTGATTCCAAGAATTGTGTTGCTGGGCACAAACAAAGCATAGGTGCCACTTGAGGGGGTCAAGGGACAGCAGAGCTCGTCTCGCCCCCCTGGGTGTCGGGCTTCTTTAATTGGACACTAGCTTGTTAGAGGGAGAGGCAGCAGAGAGAAGCAGACAGATCTGGCACTGGATGGAGCAACAGTGATTTAAGCAGATAAACCATTATTTCCTATATACAGAGTGCCCCGAAACAAAGACTCTGTAGGCTCCATGCCATATAAGGAATCTCAGAGACTCCCAGAGTATTTTATTAAATCTGAGACTATGTCAGTGAGGTGTTGTTTCAGTGCTATGATGACTTTGGAGGCCATTGTTAGTGGTGCTGTTGGATTTCCTATATTACATTAAAAGGTTTGTTGCCTGTTGCCCTCCCATATTTGCAAACTTCTCAATAAAATATGCAATTTCTGCTTTAATTTAAGTAAAATCACAAGACAAATACATTTCTGCCTGTTTCCTTCTTGACAAATACAGATTCAAATACTGTAGTGAATATAACGTGCCTTGGCAGTTCTGCAGTGGTGCGTTGAAACCAATCCACTATAGCTTTAAAGGGTCAGCTTACACATCAGAACCAGGCAATATTCATCTGTTACTGTCTTTGTCAGAAATAAAGTGCGAAATCAACAAGTCTCCAACATAATTCAAAAAGTCAATCTAAGTCAATCCCTATATTTGAAAAATATCATGGCTCCTAGTCTTCAAATGTTAAACCTGCAGCCAGAAATGTTGGTGTTATATTTGACAGTGATCTTTTATTTGAAAAGCATGTTGCACGGCAGCTGGATTCTTACGATACTACAAGATTACACAAAAATCCATATTGTCAGGCTTCAAGTAATAGTAGCTGCAACAGCATCAGTTATATCACAACTGGAGAGTATGTCTTCATTGAAAGAAGAGCAAAGAATGGCACTGAAGGCTTTTCTTGATTAAAATGTTGTTTTTGCTCTTCTCCCAACTTGTTTTGGCAAGTGTTTGATTGACAGATGGGTCATCCAATCATCGGACAGTTTCTAATGATGGCTTCTCAGAGTTCAAAAGCAGTCGGAGACTCCAGGGTCTGAAATGTGAAGCCAATACAGAAGTGTCTTAAACTTGCATTCTATGTAACAGCCAGCAGGGGGCGACTGCTCTGGTTGTATAGAAGTCTATGGGACTTGATTTATTACCTAGTTATGTTAGTTTATAGTCTCAATAGCTAGTTTTGAGTCCTCTTCGGTATGAACATGTTTTATGGTCATTTAGTAAATTATGATGCCAGAGTCAAGCAGACGATAAAGCCAGTGCTTGAGGCTGTGGCTATCTTGTGAGGTGTCTGTGCTTTTGTCTTAGAACTTTAACCCTTTCACGCGAGTTTTCAGCTCATGACAGTTAAATACAACCTTTTTGGTTGCCTAAAAATGTCTTTATCTCAATTTGGTTGAACATTGCTCCACCTTCTCAGGTCACTTCTGGTTGCAAAAGACCAAAATGCCGACGGCCAAAATGCCAAACTTGAGGCTTCAAAACGGCAGTCCGCCAACCAGTGGGTGACGTCATGGTGACTACGTCCACTTCTTATATACACTTTGTGGTTACAAGGGTCGTTCAGTCATGTTTTCCTCAGCTGAGGAGCATCCCACAAACAACCCTCCTACAAACTTACGTTCCCACAAAACTAAGCTGTCTTTTCAGTTATTTCAAAGGAAACATTATCTCCTTTAAATGCATGGTTAATGTAAATTGAAACAAAACAAAAAAAATGCAACAAAAATACTTGGTTAGGTCTAGTGAAAAACATTATGGCTTGACTTAAAATTACTAAAAAATAAATCAAAATAATAATAATTAATATAAAAACAAACAGCAAAACTACTTGGTTAGGTTTGATTAGAAAAAGAACAAAAAACATACATCACAATTTGGCTTAAAATGAGTTACATTATTAAGCTATGAACTTGAGTTAAAGTAAGTGGATGTTGACTTTTAGTTTCAGAGACCTGCAGAATCAGTCACATCTTTTACATCATATCTCAAAACAATATCTTTTATGAAAACTTTTTATCATTACATTTGTTTTACCAACATGTCTTATCATTTTTCCTTCCAACCCCTAGTGGGATCTAACCACGTCGTATGTTTTATTTATAATTTATATGAGATCTATAATGCTAAGACTTGAGTGCAGAACATGGACAAATGGATGGACAACATCTTGCTATGTATGGAGACAACACAATATAAGTAGTCAACATAATGCTGTGTTTTGGATGTAACTTAATCTGCGTTTGTTTTTTCTGGTGGCGTTTGTCAGATAAAAGTGGCAGACTGTGAGAAGTTGGCTGGAAACACAAGAAGTGAAGCTTCCAACTCCGCCCAGTCTAATTCTGTTTGCTGTCAGACCGAGCTGCACTGCAATTATCAGACTGAATGGTGCCTGTAGACCATAATTGCTTTGTTTTTCAATTATTTCATGAGGCTCTAGTAATTTACTTCATTCTATTAAAATATGCCAATTAGACATTATAATTACAGTTTTCACTGTATCACTTTTTGCTGTCACTGAAAAGATGTAATACTGCTATTAGGGAAGAGCATGGCGACAGTTTAATATTTCCCAGGCAGATTCACTGCTGTCTTGTTTGGCATTAGTACAGATGTGACAAAAGCCACGTGGTTATTTTTAATTTGCTTAAATTTCACTTGTAACCAAACAGAAAAAATGAACATTCTAATAATATTTTTAAATGTGATATTGTTCAATTAATAGCTAAGAATAAATAAACAGGCAATGTGCCTCCCACATCCACCGTTATATATAATACCATGTCTGGTAACATTTTTTGAGTGAAAGCAAGGTCAGGGTGATGGTCAGGGTGGATGTGGGGGTAGTCTACATGCTGGACTTTGACTCCAGAGTCCGGGGTTCGGTGTACCTAGGTTTAGGCAACAAAAGCACTTTGATTCATGACAGGGAAAGAACTAACCTGAGCCACCAGATGGTTTGCTACACAGAACCATCTGAGAAACCGTCAGTGGACACTATGTGGAGAAAAGGGCAGGCACTTTCATAACAATATTTGACAGGTGATTGGATGAACCATCTGTCAATCACAATCTTGCTGCAGTCAGTCAGGAGAACAGGAAAAACATCTTTTCCATCGAAAAAAGTGCTGTTCTACGCTGTTCTTTCGATAAATAAATACTCTCCAGTTCATCTACGTTAACCTCCTTAGGAGCTGCCACTGTGGTTTAAAGAGAGCAGTTGCTTTCTTCACAGGGTGCTGATTGGTCAGTGGTCTGGCTTGCCGGACAGGCATTACTTGAAGCCTTACAGGATGGATTTCCGTGGATATGTGATTCATGATTCTGGCATGATCTTGTGACATTGTGAGAATCCAGCTGCCATGTAATGTAAGAAAAGAACGTGGCTTTAGTAAAAAACGGGTTGTATCTGAAATCACTGCTGACTTTTTCTGTACTAAACCAGACCACAATCTTTCCCTAACCCTGATTAAACACTACCAGTGCCTAAACATAACCATAAAAAAGTGAAATGATGGTGTAGTCACTGCAAGCACATGTTGCAGCCTGGTCTCACAGAAATACATGAAATGACCATGACCTATAAACGCTGCATAACATGGTGGTCACATGGAATGAGTTCAGATTATGTGGCAGCACCACAGAAACAATGCCAATGGAAAGTCACCTAGGATCCTTTTCTTTTTCATTCCCAAGTTCAACAGAAATACGTTTTAATCAAAGTTCACAGAGGGAGGAGGTCAAGATGGATGGATCAAATGCAGTACTTTCACCCAGGAGACTGGTGTTTGTGTCCTGTGTGAAACAGGTCAGTGCTGAGTTATATTAAACTATATGGGCTACGTAAGAAGTTATGTAACAAACATGGTCTTCTAACCCAAACCAAGTAGTTTTGTTGTCCACACCCAATAACATAGTTGAGTTGCATAACAAATTGTTTAACCTAACAATGTAGTTTTGTTTCCTAAACCTGATGTTAAACTACCTAATGATGTAGTTTTGTTGTGATATTTTATTGCAAGACTGGATATTTTTAGCAGACAACACAACAGGAGAGACTTCAGAGACCAGTCCAAGGCAAAATAGAGCACACAGATTTAAGGCAATCAGCTTTATTGGAAGACTAATTTTGACGCCACGTGTGTTCATCAGAGTCAAAAGGACCGGACTTCACTACTAGTTACAGTAAGGGGTTGAGAGGCAGGGTAATTGGAGGCAGCTACATTTCTGCCAGGTGGCCCACTCCCATTTGAGAGTACTGGGAGCAGGTGTGGGGAGCCAGACACACCAGGAGCTGGAGTCCTCATCGGGAACATTCAGGACTGAGCAGAGTTCATGTTGGTGTGGCATGCTGAGTGATTTCCTTGAGAAATGGTTGAAGTGTGTGAAATCTTCTTTCTTCCCTCGATATGAAATGTCAGTGACGATTTTACTGACACAATATCAACATTTTGGAGGCAAATACATTATTTTTTTCATGTTCTGCTGTGGACGCTAACTCATAGAAGCTACATCTGTTCATCAGCCTTATTTTCTATTATTCAATCTGGAAAATGGAAATCGGAACAAAACAAACAAAAAACATTTAAAATTTCTGCTTTTATGTGGATCAAAAACTGCATTTCAGAAAACACATTTCTACCAAATTTATATTGGCAAATTTTATAGTTTACTGAAAATTAAAATAATTGAAAATAGAAAATGTTGGTAATTATTCAGAGGGCAGAGCAGACTTTTGTGGCAGTTTATCAGGCAGGAGGTCCTCAAGATATGGTGAAATAATACAAAAAGTTAAACATACATGTCACTCACACACAAATATTACACAAACTGCACATTCAAAAAAGGTAAAACTTTTGATTGAATCTTTTCCAGTTTGGTTCGTGTTTACATGATACAAACTTTTGAAGAAATCTGATTGACAGCTGACAAGACAGCAAGTTTAGGTAATGTGACAGGACTGCATGGGTGGAGGACAGGGAAAGTAGTGAAAGTGGAGCAGAGACAGAGTCAGCATAGCAGTCAAAAAGGATTTGTATTTAGTCAAAGTCCCAACAAAACAACAGAAAATCTAACCCTAATCTAGCCCTAACGACATGCAAACAAAAAACTAGCTTAGCCACGCTTGCTGCATATCAGTTGCATCTCTCCTAGAGATTTGAGGTCTCACCTGTTGAGGCCTCACTCAGCATGCCACACCAACATGAACTCTGCTCAGTCCTGAATGTTCCCGATGAGGACTCCAGCTCCTGGTGTGTCTGGCTCCCCACACCTGCTCCCAGTACTCTCAAATGGGAGTGGGCCACCTGGCAGAAATGTAGCTGCCTCCAATTACCCTGCCTCTCAACCCCTTACTGTAACTTATGTCATCATATGCATTTTAATACCACATATGAATTCATTTATCTTTTTACACTGAAGCATTTGTGTGCTGGTGCAGAGATGACATATAATTTAGACTAAGCGGATACCAGCAAAACTGTCCCATCCATTGTTTTACATGGTGTGGCATAATGACCGTGCTAAGTGGCAAGTTGGAAATATTGCAACTGTCACCTGGTGTGGCAGTGGAAAACACCCGTGAATGTTTATTAGAGCCACCTGCCTCTGTGGAAGTACTGCCACTGGGCTGATGTTTAGTTTCCACAGGAAGATGGTTTGCACATGACTCTGCAGACTGCTGCCCTGACATAATTAAGATTAGCTGGGGTTAACTTGCACGAATGACAGATTACCTGCTAATTCTGTAGACTTAAATGTGGCTAGGAACACACTATAACTGGCCTGTGAATTCTCTATAAATTGGGTTTTTGTTTTTTTCTCTTATGAAAGAACAAAAAAGAAAAAAAAATAATGAGGGCAAAGGTTCGTCTGTGTACTATAACTGGCGGAAAACAATCAAAGTAGACAGGAATGTTTGGATTTATTTTCCAAGGCAATCATCATTTTGTTATTTTTTTGCCCAGCTTTCTCCTTTAGTTTCTTTCCCTAAATGTGGATGTCAGAGCTGTGAAATCATTGAGTTGATCCACGTGTGAGATTCAGATCAGAGTGGGGAGACCAAACTTTGACATCAAATTTCCAAATACGACTGTACTCATCCTCTCAACTGCTCATTTACACCACAGCACTTCCTGGGAGGTGCCTGCTCTGTTATTATAAGTGATGCATTAGGGGAAATTCCGGATTAATGAACATATAAATATTTGGATCATTTTTGGAGTGAGGTGGCAGTTGGAATAAACATTATCCTTGTGTTAAAACCTTTTAGCAGGAGACTCATGATGCGATCTTACTGCTGGGTATGGGAATGCTAACTTTAATGGATGGAATGCAGAGCTCTCTATTTCACTCTTTACATATCACTTATGTATTGAAATGCATGACTATGATGGAAACACAGGTCAGAAGTATAGGGGGTTTACAGTGAAGCCTCCATTTCAGGTGGGAATTAAGTGTGCACTGTCAGCCTGGGTGTATGCCCTTGATGCAGTGGTGACTTTTCCATTGGGTGAGTCTACGGCCCTATAGGTATAACTTTTTCACTATAACAAAAAAAATCTCACTGGCAAGTGACAACAGGACAAAAGCAGAGAACATAATGGTTGCCAGTGGTATATAGTTATGTGGTTGTAATGTCACTCCAACATGATGAGAACATTTTCTCTGTCTCCTCACGTTAGGTGTGCTAGAGAGCCCAAGGGGGTGATCCAGAGTCAAACAGCACTGCACACGCAAAGAAGAGTGCTAACATTATTGAACACTACGTTGACAAATATTAGCAATTTTCAATCCCATTCTCATTCAGCGTTGTCATAGCCATTGGTGTTCGATACCGCCCCACAAGGCACCCTTTGCACTGGTATGAAACACACCAGGCATTCCGTTAATTACAATGTAAACCCATGTACATCTACAGTAAACACTCTGAGAAAGTGGGTTGGGAGTGTGGCAATGTCGCTGAAAGAGCAAAAAGACACACCAGGTAGATGGGTCCAACAAACACAAAGCTTTCATCTAGGAGACCACTGTTCATGTCCTGTTATGTTACAATAAGCTATTCGTTCACATCTTGTGTTGAGTGTCATTTTCACTGTACGACTA
This sequence comes from Pterois miles, assembly GCA_947000775.1. NCBI lineage: Eukaryota > Metazoa > Chordata > Actinopteri > Perciformes > Scorpaenidae > Pterois > Pterois miles. Next base: position 3,528,160 of record CAMQGK010000058.1, on the reverse strand, counting down.
TAGTAGCTTTAAACCATGTAATCCTTTCCTAAACCCAACTATAGTGGTTTCGATGCTGAAAATTAAGCGACACCAAGGGGTGTGACAAAGTGGTGGTATGTCAGATGAGAATGTGTAGAATATCCAGACTGCTTATTAATTAATTATCACCCCAATCTTTCAGTGTGCTTTTTGCTGCGTCTGTTTTTGCAAGGAGACTTTTTTCTTGTATCTTCGGCAGATGAGAGGTCTCACCCTCGGTTTATATTTTGGTGTCTAATTTAAGAAACAAGATTTTTGAACTTTACTTAATTACTCAGATCAGAATTTGAGAAATTTAATTTTATGAACTTTTTGTTTAAACCTGGACACATGGAATTTGTGAATTATTAAATTGCAGCCCTTACAACATTAAGTATTAATGAACATGACTGCTGTTTTCATAGTTAGTAAAACAGACTGAATAAAATTAGTTATGTCTTATGAATGTATTTAAAATAGGCTCAGCCTTTTAATTTTTTTCAACTGCAACTCAAAATGGAGAGATACTTGTGAGTATCCATACATTTAATAACCTGTCAACAATCTCTCTTAAACGTAAATGCAAACAGTCTGTGTTAACGATCATGTTTTGTCCAACTTCCTCTGGACACCACTGAGTCCTTTCCTGCAGCATGATGCGTGGACTGGCCGATGTACTGCTGCTGCAGCACGGAGGTGGTCATTATGGTCAGGGAACCAGGGCGGCACCAGGGCTATCAGACCTAACTGACCTGAACTGTACCAGGGGGGTTTTCTTATTTATTACAATACCTCAGTGCTTTGTTGGGCCAGCACCATTTCACTTAGTGAGGAGGAAGGCCTGGTCGGAATCCCATCTATGTGTGTGTTGTGAAGTGGTACAGGCCGGCTGACGCCAGGAGATTCAACACAGGTACAGATCAAATTACCTGCTGTTTTAGCACTTTATTTAGTTTGTAATCTAAGACTCAAAAGGTTTTACCTTCTTGAAGTCTTCAACTGAAAAATAACACCTAACTTTCAGCAAACTTTTTGATCACATGTATCAGATAAAGATTTGGCTTTAAGAAGGATGGTTGAAGTTTAAACAGCAGCCTATGTTGTCATAGATTCAAAGTCAAAAAATTACCATATTATCTAGACTTTTATTTACAGTACAATATGCTATTAGCCTCAATATTAACAAAAACAAGGAAATAAAACAGTTGCTTTGCTGAAAAATATAAAGAGATAAAAATATCTTATTTTCCAGCCAGGCCAGCATGTGTGTAAATGTATGTATGTAATGCTAAATTAAACTTTTCTTTCATCTTTTTGCTAAAGCCTCCATGTTGGCACTAGTGTTGTGTCGTTCTGTATAAGAAGTGGACGTGTGACATTATGACATTGTTATATCATGATAAATGACAGTCGTTATGATAGGATGAATTCTCCTTTAAGTCCCTCCAGCTATTTCTGCACCTCTTTCTTAAACTCATTAGTGTTTGGTCTATTATTAATTATTATCATTATATTAACATTCATTGTTATCATTGTATTTTACATTGTTGAGAAGCCTGTTTATTTACCTACACAATGATATCCAACTTGGATGCAACTAAGGATCATGCATTAGTGCCCAAGTGAAATTTGCAAAAAAAAAAAACCATATGTAAATTATGTATTAAATATACCGTCATTAGTGGCATTACTAAGACAACCCCCTCGCCCCCCAACACACACACACACACACACACACACACACACACACACACACACACACACACACACACACACACACTCCCACCCCCACACAAGAGCATCCAACCTGCTCAAACACACTCTCTATATCCATCCATCCTCCCCATTTACTGGCTGAGTAAATCTCTTCTAATCTGATGAGCAAAACAGATTGGAGTCCATTTTATGTCATGATGCCACCCATCAGACTAAGAAGTGAGCATCTCTCTAAACAACAGTCTTCTCTGCCTCTTCTTCCTACATGGAGAATATCAGTGTGTTTACTCTCCAGTTCAGCTGATGTGAGTAATTATCTGACCTGTCACGCTTATGACTGGTCGTTAAAGTGATGAAGTATTGATTCACAGCGATCTGACCAATATAGCTATAGTCTAGACATGCAAACACAGCATTGGGCATTGATAGACTGAGGTCACTGCTCACACTGTGATGCAGTATTGAGTATTGGAAGATGCGGACAAATTTGAAAAGTCAACTGATGATGGCTTGCCTCTTTGCTTTTCTAAGCTATCATTTAACTTCTTTGCATCGATCTTTATTTTCAATCACTATCCATGACTACTTATCCTATTCAGGGTCTGAAGGGGATGGAGCCAACCCCAGCTGACATTGGAAGAAAGTGGAGTACAACCTGGACAACCATTCACACTCACATTCACACTTACAGGTAATTTCCAGTATAGTCAACAGTTAACCTAACCTGCATGTCTTTGGACTGTGGGAGGAAACCTGAGAACCCAGAGAAAACCCACGTTAACATGGGGAGAACATACAACAGAAGGGACCCAAGCCGGGTTTGAACCTGTGACGCTCTTGCACCACTATGGAGCCCCATGGATCTTTATTTTGTTTTATATTATTCATGCAGGTTTCTGGCAGGAAATATTTCTTAAAAATGAAAAAAAATGATTTGATGTGGATTTGAATACTTTTGGGAGCAATACAGGAGATCCTAAATTAACCTACTGTGTTCAGTTGTACTGTGTCACTCTACTTCATCCCCATTCAGTTCAGTTCGTTCACCCAAAAGATTTGTGCTTTAGAACAAATCGTTCGCTATCGACACAACGCTACTGTAAGCTTTTCCAAAGAGGAGTGTGCATCTTATGAATGTGGAGATCAATGCTCTCACATTGCCGACAAACTGTAGTTTGGTGTATAGCAGACTGCTGGTAGTGGCGTAAACATTAGCCTCAGTATGCTAGTAAGCAGTCAGAGAGGACATAATGTTTTGGGTGCAGATTGATGGAGTGATTATTCTTTATCTTTTGTTTTAAATTGACGGTTGGTGGGAATTTAAATATGCATTGCAGTAGCATGTTATTTGCTCCTTTTTGGTTGTGGTTCACTTCTTCTATTTCCACATAGTAGTAACATGTGTGGCTGTTTTTTTTGTTTTTTTTGCATGTCATCAATTGTAATGTTAATGCGGCTGTTTGTAGACTGTTATAGGTTTAAGCAGGATGTTTGGTGGTTGTTGTTCAGTATAGATTTTCATGGAGTGAAGCATTATTTGTATTATAAATTATTTGATCAACCCTCTCTTGGCAGTCGAACAAAGAGAGTATTTGTCACCATCTATTTTCTACAGTGAAGTGTGAAATGGAAGTAGTGAGAATAGCACTGAGAACTGCTATTTGGTATAAATGATATCTGGAATATCCTGAAGGTAGTAAGTGTCCTAAGAAATACTGCTGATGTTGATAACGTTGCTTTGAAGTGCTACATGTGACACACTTGATTGTGGCATTTTATTGAACAGGCTTGAGAAATTGATGTACCTCTCAGGTGCAGTGCTTGATTGGTTTCATTCATACTCAAGAAGCACTCCAAAGTGAGCAACAAAACAGGTCATTTGTCATTGCCATCCGACTATACGGCGGAGAGCGCACAGCTTTTTCTGATCTGATGTGACTATTGGCAGGAGATCATTGTTTTTGAGTGTTGTCAAAAAGTGTTACAAATGGCCATTACAAAAATGAGTCATATGTTTGTTTTCTGGTCTGCCACCTCTATGGCTAAGGTTTGGTTAGCTGTCATGTGCTTTGCATGTGTAATGATCCACATCAACCAGCCCCGCAAGAGCTTTGGCATTAAAACATTATGCTACTTCCTGCTTTTCTTCTCAGAGTAAATATACTACAAAAAAAGAGGATGCATCTTAGGAAGACTGGGAGGCGCTACAGAGCACTTTACGCCAAAACAACCAGACACAAGAGCAGTTTCTTCTGTCAGGCCGTCACCCTGATGAACACTTAATCAGTTATACACTGTCAATAACACTCAGACATCACATATCCACTGCTGCCATTATAATTATAATAATCATAAAGGCACAAACCTTTTTCTGTCACAACCAATATTAATTCTACACACTGTACATTCACCATGTAGACAACTTTACATGTACATACTGTCTATAATCCAGACCATGTATCCAGCATACACATTCAGCATTTATTTTGTTGCAGAAGAACAGAAGAACACATGCCGTGCACATAGACATATTTATTGCATTTGTATTTTATTGCTTGGTGCTATATATATATATATATATATATATATATATATATATATATATATATATATATATATTGTAGGATAAGTAAAATGAACAAAGCTGCTCTCACAGTTTGGCTGTCAGACCAAACAACTTAAGACACAAGTTGTTACAGATGTGGGAACTTTATAACAAGGTCACAAAAACATCTGGAATCATCTGGAGCGTTGCTAAAGTTAGAACATTTCTTACTCAGAATGACCCTGAAATGCTGATACTGGTTATTATAAGCTGCTGCATTACTGTAATCAGATTACTTTAAGAATATATAAAGTAGTAAGTAATTTAGAATGCTGTTTTAATCCCTGACTGTCAAATACCGACGCTTTGTCATGGCTGTCGGTGTTCAATATCACTGCACAAGGCACCATTTAGCTGGGATATCCACTAACTATGATGGAAGGCCATTTGCTGCAACAGTAAATGCTCATGGAAAGTGTGATGGTGATGTTCACAACATCAAGTATGTGTTTACCAGTGTGACATAGAGTGGTCTGACAAAGTATGTGATGAGTTGCAATGAGAAGAACATGTTTGGATTTTTAAGGATATTTTAAAAAAAGAGCTCATATTACCCCACTGATACAGTTTCTCATAGACTTCATTTTAAGTCCTCTTACTTGCTTACAAATTCTTACATAAACTAGCACCTTTATGATTACCTCTTATCTGATGTTTCAAATCTTCTGCTTCCTTTAGTCCAAATGTTTCCCACAAGACACATGGTGGGGCTGCTTTCTTTCTGAGAAGATACAGTTGTGCATTTAGTTTCTTTGTTGACTCAGATGGAGCTCGGAGCCAAATTACCGTTCGTTTTTTCTGTGTTTCAGAGAGGTGGGTCTTTTTCAGGGAACTATTCTTGGCCGAGCACCTTCCTTTTTGTAGGGGCCAATTTACACACAAAGTGTTCAGAGATATGAAACTTCTAAATGGAAGTTGGAGTGGTTTATCTTAATAAATACAGCTGTGGCTTTATCCTCTAAAGAGTCAGTTGATTTCTGCATTCAGATTGTTTTGTTTCTATTTTTCCAGGTTTTGAGATTTGTCACTGAGATTTCAGCCTCCACACCATAACAATAGAGGATTTAATCCATGGTGCTGTGTTTCAATTTTCATCAAAAAAAGACGAACAAAATAAGCAAAGTCCTAAATAATGCCTGTGTCCACTCCACACAACAAAAACCTATCCAGACAGAGAATGTCTAAAGGGCTAACGTTAACTACATGTTACATAAACATTACAGATTTGCCGCTAACGTTAGCTGTTGGGGATAGCCCCATTCCATAACCAACATTAATTGAGCAACACTGTTTAATAACTGTAGCAACAATCTTTCCATAACCTCACCCTTACCATAGTTGTCATGTAGCAATTGTAGAAAGCTAGAATTTATTTTAAAAAACAATACTGACCTTGTCCTCAGTGATTTTTAAGGGCATAAGACAGTTATCATTCAAATATCAGAGAAAATATGTTCCTGTATGATTTTCCATTTTTGATCTAAACAATACCTCCAGAAAAGTCTGACTTTGTGAAACTATGACATTATACTTAGGTGGCAGTAGTGTTGTGCTTATCTGTTGTTTGAGCTCTGCTCCTTATATGTGATGAAATTTGCCTGCAGTCATGGCCTGGGGCTACGGCTGCCCTAGAGATAAAGGAAGACGGGCTGCCACCATCATGCTTAACCACCCCTGACACATCATCGCCCTTATTGTGCCTCTCAATCTGAACACACACACACACACACACACACACACACACACACCAGTAGCAGCAGCAGCAGTCCAGGGCAGTGCTGGAGCACCATCTGTCAGCCTGGTGTCAAGTGGCCCTTGTCTCCAGTGATTATGAGAGCTCCTGCTACCTCAGGTGGTCCACGGACCAGCTCACCCATCTAGAGGGGACAGGCTAGGCCATATGGTCTGTGTGGAGCACGAGGGGGCACCCAGGGGAGGCATCTCCCCTCCCTGCAACTGGACAGGACAGACAGCAGCTATAGCCTATGCCTGTGACTGACTGTCTGCTGAAATGTCCCAGTCAGGGATGAAATGATGATGAAGGACTTGACAGACATCATTCAGAGTTTCTGAGAGAATGGAGGAGCAAAAAGTGAGAGGTCACTCAGGTCAACGACAGCCTATTACTGTTATTTTCTAAAGATATGACAGAATTATAAAAATGTAAGATCATATTCAGGGCATTCACAAAATCCGAATTAACATGAATCTATCTATCTAATACTGAGTAGCTCCAGCACATCCCACACATGCGCAATTGGACTGAGACCTGGAGAATTTGAAGAGACGTACACACACCCGGCCATCCACATTATGTAAAAGAAATGACGAAATGACGATTGATCAGACCAGGCCACCTTCTTTCATTGCCCCATGGTCCAGTTGTGACATTCATCACATTGCTGGTGGCTTTGGCGATGGACATGCGTCAGCATGGACATCCTGACCGGTCTGCGGCTACGCAGCCTCAAATGCAACAAAATGTGATGCACTGTGTGTTGCGACACGTTTCTATTGGAACCAGCGCAGAGCTACAGTAGCTCTTCTATTGGACTGGACAACATGGGCCAGCCCTCCCTCCCATGTGCATCGATGAGTCCATGACCCTGTCTCCGGTTCACTGGTGTTCCTTCCTTGGATCGCTTTTGGTAGGTCCTGACCCCTACAGACCAGGAACATCCCACAAGAGCTGCAGTTCTGGAGATGCTCCGACCCAGTCGTCTTGCCATCACAATTTGGCCTTTGTCAGAGTCTCTCACGTACTTACATTGCCCATTTTTTTTTGCTTCCAACACATCAACAAAATGTTCATTTGCTGCCACCCACCCACTGCCAGGAGCCATTATAATGAGACAATCAATGTTATTCACTTCACCTGTCAGTGGTCAGAATGTTATGGCTGATTGGTGAGAGATTTCTACATACAGTGTGGTCACGCCAGTATCCAGAGGAATCATGTTCATTGCACATATTATGATTCTGCAGTGGACAATTTATGTCCAATGATTTACATCAAAAAGTGTGGAGGTCAGGTTGATGGATGGGTAAGAAAGAAAAGAAAAGAAAGATATTCCTTTATTAGTCCCACAGTGGGGAAATTCAGTTTTACACTCTGTTGTTCACACAGTACAGTTCACACAGTACATATACATGTCAATGGAGAGATGTCAGAGTGAGGGGGCTGCTCCTGACAAGCGCCCAGAGCAGTTGGGGGTTTGGTGCCTTGCTCAGGGTCACCTCGGCAGTGCCCAAGAGGTAAACTGGCACCTCTCCAGCAACCAGTTGGTCTTGGTCCATGGGGGATTTGAACCCCGGTCCTCCACATCCTAACCCAAGTCCTTATGGACTGAGCTACTGCCGCCCCCCTGAGCTACTGCCGCCCCCCAAATATAGCACATCTGACTTTAATGGTTTCTTTCTTTCTTCTTTCCTTCTTCTTTCACCTACCTTAAGTGACAAATCTGTTGATGTTCTATATTTTCCTTACTGTCAACAAATCTCCCGAAAACACCCAAACCAAAACTGAATGTATGTACTTACAAGTACAGTTCCCTCCAAAACTATGGGAACAGTGAGGCCAAATCCTTCATTTCTGCTGTGCACTGAAAACATTTGGGTTTGACATGAAAAGATGAATATGAGATGAGAGATCAACATTTCAGCTTTTATTTATTTTTATTTAAAAAGGTGAAACCAACATGAAGACCAGAGAGCTGTCCGTGGGAGAAAAGCTGAGAGGAGATGGAAAATCAATCAGAGCCATTACACAAACATTGGCCATAGTCAGCACAACCTCTTGGAACGTCCTGAAGAAGAAAGAAACCACTGGTGTACTGAGCAACAGACGTCGAACTGTTAGGCCAAGGAAAACATCAGCAGTTGATGACAGAAACATTGTGAGAGCTGTAAAGAAAAACCCTGAAACAACTGTCCTCCAGAGGGCAGGAGGGAAGGAATCACAATCCACCATTCACTTAAGACTTCAGGGACAAAAGTAAAGAGGCTACATGTAGAAGCTATATCTGTCATCGTTTCTTCCTCCTGTGTTTGAACTTGTGACAACAGTGTTGTTAATGAGGGAAATGAGGTTTCACTGGGTGACAAATTACAAGGCTTGTCAGGGTAGTGGCTTTCAGTCAGTCAGCTGTGATTTTCCTCTCCAACACTCAAGGTCGACTTTCATAAGCACAGTATTTCTCTACATCCCAAACTGTAATCAGAGCAGGCTTTCCATTGAAGTCAGTTGAGACACACACACACACACACACACACACACACACACACAAACACACACACACACACAGAGAGAAACAGATAAAGAGGTACAGAGAGGTAGGCACAGTATTTTGGCCCATAGTGTGAAATGACCATAATATACAGTTTGCATGGTAGTCAATAGAATAATAACAGTAACAATAATACATTTAAAGCTTCAGTAGGCAAAATGTTTTTCAAGTGTTCTGAGAGAAACTAGACTTGTGCACCTCCTCGTGGCTCTGTTTTCAGGCTCTAAAAAAAATCTAGCCTGTGACGGGAGACTTTGACCAATCACAGGTCATTTCAGAGAGAGCGTTCCTATTGGCTGTGCTCTGGCTGGTGGGCAGTGCTTGGTATGTCCTCAACAGATCTTAACATGGCTGCCGGGTCACAAATGTTCTCATTTTACAGCTAAACATTAAGTAGAAGATGTTTCTGAAAACATTTGAGGAGAGAAATAATCATTACAGTAACAGAATATTGATTCATATTTGATCAGTGATGCCTAGTTTGATTGGTTGGTTGGAGTTTATGTAGTATATTGACTCATGGCTCTCATAGACAGAAGCAGACTCCACGTCAGCTCTGACTGGTTGTTTTCGTGCAGTTTGTGAAATGCTGCAGATGCCATTAGGAGCAACAGAGGACACCAGATGACTAGGAGGGCACATACATTTTCAGATTACTAGTCTCATGCACTACTGGACAGGATGTAGTAATGTTTTTAATCATATCTGTTCCATTTCCGCCCACTGCTGCTTTAATTTGTACAGCACAAAAAAATAGATAGATATAGACATAGATATATGCCCAGTCTGTTACATAAACTTGATGACCAACTTGAAGACACTGCGGACACCCCAGTGTTCCACCCATATTACTGTTTTTGTTATCCGCTACTAGAAATGTTGCTCTTTCTTGGCCAAGTGTTTCCCACCTCCTGGATTCACCACACCTGCCCTCATTTCTCACCTGCCTCTGATTAATTAGTCTACCCTGCATATGCTGTATGCTCTCTTGTTTTTGTAGTGGTGTTTACTGTGTTGAACCCATGTAACCCACAGAACCCCCCTCATGCCGTATTCACGACCTGGTAAGTAGAAAGTTTCTGAAAGCTCCGAGGTCAGGACTTGTGACGTGTTGACATTATGTGAAATGGTGGAGTCCATGGAAGTTCATTTATTGATGCATATTAAGTTAATATTGTACAGTATATTGTAATTTTAGTCATATATTGTTTTTCGTGGTAATTTTATATGTCTGAGGAAAATGCTGATATTCTCAACAACCTCATCTTTCTCCTCTGTCATCTCCGATGTTATCCACTCTCTAGCTTGCTAAACTGTTAGCCTCTGTGGCTGCCAGACTCAGACAGTAATGTTAATATTGCCTTTGCTTAGCAGCGGGGTTCTTCACGGTTTAAGCACTTGACCGCCACGCATATTGTGTACACGACTTCCAGTCTCGTAAACCCAGTACACATGACCCCATTTGAAGGCAGCATTTGTTCTACATCCTGTGCTCATTGCTTTCAAGCAATTCTAGCATATGTTTTTTATGTTTTTTGGACTTTGCCTTGTTTTCTGGTTTGGGATCTTGGAAAGTACCAGACTTTACACAACATTATTAGTTATTTTAGTGGGTGGGTCCATCTGCATCCTGTTTGTTTTTTTTTGTTTTTGTTTTTTTTTTCAAATGGAAATGCATTCAGCCATCGCAAAAAGCAGTGAAGTAGGTTACCAATGAATAATGTGAATGCTAGCACTAGCTGAGTCAGCATTAGCTGTGATAAGTTTGGAAATAACTAAAAGGGTTAGTTTGGATTATTTGATGTGGGGTTGTATTCTCCTGCTTTCTGCAAGGTTAAATTACTGCTTTTGTGAATGTAGTCTGTTGCTTTGAAGAGAGCGATATAATGGCTTCAGTTCCCCCGTCGAAAAGGGCTGTCTGACGGCGAGGTTAAGTGGCTGTGGATCAGATTAAGTGTACACTATATTTAGAACATTTTCACAGCTTTACCTTGCCATCAAACAGCCCTTTCCAACAGGGAACTGAAGCCATTATATTGTGGTCTTTTTGGTTTTGTCATATCCTTTCTACATTCGGACATATTACGCATTAAGATAGGTGAGCTTCAGACCTATTAACTGTATTTAAATATGTTACAAACAACAAGGACATTCATTTTTACCTTGAACTGCAGCTGAATTCTTGTGGTGTCACAAGATCACACGAGAAATGGGGGATCACATGTCACATGGCAATTCATCTTGTCAGGCCTCAAATAATCCATTTCAGGTAATGCCTGCCAGACCACAAACCGATAGGCGTCCTCCGAGGAGCTACTGGCAGCTGTGGGCGTGTCTTAAGTGTCCAAGATGTTTTCACTCTCCTCCCAACCAAGATAGTTTGATTGACAAGGTGAATTCACTTTTGCAAATCGCCAAATTTGTAAAAGTGATTTGCATAAAACAAAAAGGCAAAAAGACAAGTTTAAAAAGAAATAGAAGACAATAAGAAATTACATAAAAAAGAGTAGAATACAATAGGAAATTACAGTAAAGTAAAACTGAATAGCATTACTAACAACAACCAACAACAGAAAACTAAAAATTACAGTGTGTGGACAAGGGAAGAGTGAAAGTTGAAGGGATAGAAATAATGATGATAACAACAACAACAACAACAACAATAATAATAATAATAATAATAATAATTGACCAGAGTAAAGCGAATCCGGTGCAAGCAAAATAATTTAAAAGAAAATACTGATTGTTAGGGGTATAACAATGCATCTAATACATCAATATAGATCAATGTATTGATTCAGTGATTAGCGATCCAATATCATCAATGCAAAATGAAAACAGCGATTCGTATCATCGTCTGTAAGATGCGCCTTTATTTTGAAATTCCACCATTTTACCATTTCTGTCCAAGTGCACCTCCTTCCTAAACATTCAAACAGTGCGTAAACAGTGGGACACTTTTTAGTGAATAACATGAGGTCTTTTTTATTCTTTTATTAAAAATAAAATAGAAAAAAATAATAGATTGTTCTCCATTTAAATGTTTGGAAGAGCCCAGCAATAAAGCAATAAATACTATTCTAATTGCGTTTTGTGAGTTGATATCAATGTAACTGTGTTAAATGGGCATATGATATCAACTCATATCGATCGCAGGCCTGATTTGAATCAAATTAGAATCATATTATGGCAGATATTTTTTTAATTGATCGTATCATGATGAAACTACTGACTGTATGGGACTGATAGTTTATTACACAGCTTTTGGTGTCACACTTTTACACTTTTGGTGTCAGTCAGAGCTCTCCATGGAGATTACTCACCATGATAAAGGGACAGACTGTGGGACTTGAATCAACAGCTATTCTGTGCACACAGTTACAGACAATAATGATATAGATTTCATAAATATACACCATTGGCAAAATTATTTTCTGGCATTGGATAGGTTGAACAATACCAAAAAATAGCTATAAATAATTTGATTATAATGAGAATGACTATTTGTTCTTTAAAAAGACTTTTGATAAATTACTGTTGAGGATATAGTGGATATATACATTCACTGCTCATGAGAGATTCATATCAGTGATATCTCTGTGATGCAGCCTGTGGGACCAAGTGAAGACAATATTTAAAAGAACATTTTATAGCATTTTGAGTGACCTATTGGCAGGAATGAGATATAATATGAATAAGTATCACTCGAATCACTTGAAAATGAGAACTGTGCTTTTATTACCTTAGAATGAGCCATTTATATCTACATATGGAGCAGGTCCTCTTCCAGGAGCCGGACGCCATGTTTGTACAGGAGCCCAGAACGGACAAACCAAACAGGCTCTAGAGAGGTCCATGGTCCATTTGTGTTCTTCTACAAACTTAGCACCCTGGATAAGTTTCTGTTGGTTGAAATCTGCAACCTCACTGATAGATGCTCTCAAATCGTATACACTGGACCTTTAAGCTATACCTGGATACTATAATAATCTAAATCCCAGATGTCATTTGACTGTACCAGCAAGTCCTATTGAAGAAATAGGTAGCTTGACAGTTCCTTTTAATAAACACTCTTATGACTGCTACAACAATGGCTGATACAAAACACCTGGTGCACAACTACTGTGGTATCTTCTTTTGTTAAAATCATATTGTATAGTTGGGACCCTTTTATGTGACAGATCCACTGCACTTTGAGTGATGCACAGTCTCACTAACTGAGACCAGCCTGGTGTGTGTGAAGTACTTCTACAGCTACATCTATCCCTGACAATGACTGAGCCATGTATATGACTTCAAAACCTACTCAGCTATAAAAATTCATGATGCATTTAAAAGGTAATGTTTTTCATGATATTACCAGTCCAGTCCTATGTTATTCTATATTATATAATGTACAATGTAAAAATGATTTTAAAAAATGAAAAAAGATATCTATAGTCACTAATAAATCAGTCCAATTACCTGTTATTTCATAGTATAATCTGTACCATGATATTAAAGGAGAGATATGATCATTTTCAGGTTCATACTTTATTATAGTTAGTATTTTGGGTATCCACTAGAACACGTTTACAAGCTTTAACATAAAAAAACACTTTTTCACGGTCTGAATACACTTGTATTCACGTTCTGTAGATGCTAAGCTTCGTTACTCTTCTGAAATTCCCATAGTGGTCATTAAACACTGTTTCATGCTATATCACTTTGCATTATATACATTTTTTAATCTATTTTTGTCCCGTTTAAGTCAGACCAAGAGATGAAAAGGAAGCCACAAAAAGACATAATCTCTTTTTCAATAAATAAAAAAGATGGAGGTCGAGAGAGAGAGGAAGATCTGGGGAGACAGTCCAAACAAGATTCAGATAAAGATAGTGGTGTGGAGAGAGCAAGATCTGGAGAGACAGAACAAGAAGGGGTACATGAAGATGAAGAAACCAGCTAGTAGAATGAGGCAGGATGGAGAACAAGTAACAGAGGTGAATATAGAAAGTGATTTAGAGAGAGAAAGAGAGAGAAGCCACATGGATCCACTAGATAAGTTCATGCAGCCAGTTCATAGGATTAACCTGGAAATATACTGTATAAGCCTACTAGTTGAATGAATTGGCACATCATCCAATGTAATGTTTCTTTACTAATAACCCTCAAAATAAGTGAAAAATGTATTGTGATAGAACATAAATACATATAAATTACTGTATATGGTGCAATACCTTTCCCAATTATCTTCTATCTTCCCAGTTATCCTCTATCTGAATTTACAGATATTACAGAAGAAAGTCATATGTGCCATGTCATGGTCCAAGGTAAATGCTCCCACTGACCCTCTTTTTCACAGCTGCGTTCTTCTGGAACTCACTGAATGTAATATCTTTCACAATGTCTGTACAATATATAATGTTATATATGCTACATAACATGAGACTCAACCTTAAACTGACGTACTTTCACTCCATACGACGACAAAGCATCTTATAAAGGGTAAAAAACATGAAGTTAAATCCAAACTTCAGGTCCTCAGGTATGGACTGAAATTAGTAACGCTATCAAAATGCCTCTGTGTCTGTTTTTAAACACAGTTTAAGGCAGCCGTTGCTACAATAATATGTTAACGCTTAACTATTATGCTATATATACTGTTTATTTATTTATTTATTTATTTATTTATTTATTTATTTATTTATACTGTATTTCTCGTTGTGTCTTATGTATTTAATCAATGTTTAGACTGATCAATGTTTGGACGACCCTTTGGGTGAGGTTAGTTAGTTCTTAGGGTCTTTGGTTAGTCTTTTGTTAGGTGTTTTGTAGGTTGTAGGTAAATGTTACTGTATAATATAAGCATTTAATACATACAATGTGTTAGTATTTATAGTATGTCTTATGGCTGCTCTTGTATCTTAACTGTGTTGTGAATAAACTGAACTGAACTGATCAGAAAAGTGTATTGTGATAAAAATTAATATTGGTTACTGTCATTGTTCCATAATACAAATTACTATTTCTCTCTTTTCAAAATGTCTATATTTTGAAGTGAAGTTAAATTTAGTATTAATAAGAAGTAATAATAGTAATAATTAATAATTAATAATAATAATAATAATAACAATAATAATAATAATAATAATAATAATAATAATAATAATAATAATAATAATAAAAATAATAATAACATTTTCACCCCACATTTATCACCAGAAAGGGGAAATTGAAAGGAAATAAAATGTAGTTAACTGTGAATGAGTATCCTTGTGTTCTTGTTTGGTCGTTGGGAGAACCAAACCTTTGGAGATGGTGGTGGTGGTGCTCTTATATTTAATAATGTTTAATAATGAGGCCCAGCCAGAAGAGAAAAAGACTCTGTGGTTACTGGTGGAGACCGTTTGTAATCCACCATGGGAAATGTTTCCTCATCACTTAAGACAAAGTAGGAGGAGGCGTTTATTCACGCGGCTCCAGACGTAAGCGAGTCCATTTTCCTTTAAGAAAATCTATCAGAAAAGACTGCTGGAGGTGTCCTCTGTGTGATTCTGCTGTGTGTTTATGGCGTGAGTAGGTTACTAACACAAGAGGGCGTGTTGGTGTGTGTGTGAGCTGCTGCTGCCGCTGCGGGTCCCGGCCTGTCACCGCTCTGATTTAGGGCTCACACCATCAGCTGCTCTCTGCTGAACATTACGCACATGTAGCGCTATTTTTCGTTAGGTTTAACCAAAGTAATCTCTCAATATGTGTTGCCACTAAGCTCACAGCAAGGCTGATTTGTGAGTTTCTGAAATGATAACATTGTGAGGATACACAGTTTTCAGCTGACAGCAGCAAGAGCCATCATTTAACTATATCGGTACTAGTCCATAGAGAGGTTCTGTCCGCGTCTAAAATATGCGCCTACATTTGTTTTAAATAAATCGTATCCTATATGAACTTGTTCAACAGTGTATGTCCAGGAATGTTTCCTCTGTGATATACTGTATGTCCGGTTTAAATGTAAAGTTTAAAAAATAGATGGCGTCAACAGTGCTCTCCTTAATGGAGAGCACTGTTGACCACGAAAACAAGAGTCCACTCACCACGAGCGCACTGAAAAATAAGAGAAAAGATTAACAGAACAGAAAAGAGCAAAGCTGGAAAACAAATGATATGCAGCAATAAGTGTGCCAGCGTGTGTGTGTGTGTGTGTGTGTGTGTGTGTGTGTGTGTGTGTGTGTGTGTGTGTGTGTGTGTGGCGTGTGTGGTTACTGCTGGTCAGGGTCTGCACAGCCAATCAGCTGCTCATGCAGATGACGTGCTGCTGTCCTACGTCAGCCCCGTCGCTTGTCAGGATCAGAGCTCCACACACACCGGCAACAAACACACATACACACACTCCCTCTCCGAGCCGGACAGCACAGCCCCTGGCCCGGCAGCCCGGCAGCGGAGGACACATCCAGGCTTCCAGGCGCCGCAGCCCGCTGTGACAGTGGACCTAACATCGCCTTACTTTGTGGACATGGGAGACATGGGGGATCCGCCGAAAAGTAAGACACTTGTTCGGTGTTGGGATGCGATTCTGGAACTAAATTCAACTTGAGGGTTGATTTTGTTGTGTTGAGATGTAGACAGGACCGGCCTCTCAAAGTAGCCGGTTGTATCATAAAATACGGAATTTTGAAGTGTCAGTGGATGTTACGCGCAGACTTTTTTATTCAGATTATCAAAAAAGAATGGCTCATTTATAATATAATGACAATAATAAAAACAATAATTAATACGAAAACCAACAATAATAAATCTGTTGATAGCCCTGATAATAATAATAATAATAATAATAATAATAATAATAATAATAATAATAATAATAATAATAATAATCACGGTGTTTTTGTTTTTTGGTACATTATCAGATCAGTGTAGGTTAATCAGTTGTGAAGTGTGTGTGATGTGTGCTCATGCTGGTCTTCCAGAGAAGCGGCTGATATCTCTGTGCGTGGGCTGCGGGAACCAGATCCACGACCAGTACATCCTGCGGGTGTCCCCGGACCTGGAGTGGCACGCCGCCTGTCTCAAATGTGCTGAGTGCAGCCAGTACCTGGACGAGTCCTGCACGTGCTTCGTCAGGGACGGAAAGACTTACTGTAAACGGGACTACATCAGGTAGGACGGCCGGGACGGGACGGGACGGGACGGGACGGGACGACCCTCTTCAGATACGAGACAAGCGCTGGAGCAGCTCGGCGACTGGAATTGTTATTCTTTTTATATGTAACGAAATCAGATTGGGAATTCGGACTGATTTAAATCACACGGAGCCTTGATTTCAGCGGGTTAAAATAATTTTAACATTATGATCAATATCATCTTACTGCTGCAACATCCAGCCGAGTTGAGCGTGCGTCCTTATCTGAAGAAATGTCAGTATTTCATCATGTTATGTTGACATCAGATGCATCAGATGCATTAAAATGTAAAACTAAAAAAAAAAAAAAAACACCAACGTAACATCTTTATCAATCAATAATTCCGATCACACTGCCCAACACAACCCGCCCTGCTTTGTGATGGACCTCAAGGAAAATCATCTGACAGCGTGTAAATAACTCACTGAATGGGTGTTATTACAACACGTTAACAATTATTCGATTGCAACTTGAGCAGCCTTTCACTTATTATCTAGTGACAACAATACTGTTACAGGTGGAGCACAATAAGTCACGGTGCAGATTAAAGTGTCAACCAGCAAAACAACAAAAGTTCACTAGAATTATTTTATCTTGAGGTATAAACACCCTGCCATGCGCTATGGCTGCTAATGTAACACTACTACCAATGATAATACTAATATTAATACTACTACTGATACTAATAATAATATTAAATGAAATTGTTTCACTGTTACTATAAAACAAATAATACATGTAATTCAAAATATTTGATACCTTATTAAAATAATAATATAAAAACAATAATAATAATAATAATAATAATAATAATAATAATAATAATAACAATAATAATCGATCGTATTATTTCGGTGAGGGAGCTGTCTGCAGTCAGTCTGATCGGACCGTGTGTGTGTGTGTGTGTGTGTGTGTGTGTGTGCCCGCAGGTTGTACGGGATTAAATGCGCTAAATGCAACATCGGCTTCAGCAAAAACGACTTCGTGATGCGGGCCCGCTCCAAGGTCTACCACATCGAGTGTTTCCGCTGCGTGGCCTGCAGCCGGCAGCTCATCCCGGGGGACGAGTTCGCTCTGCGGGAGGACGGGCTCTTCTGCCGGGCCGACCACGACGTGGTGGAGAGGGCCAGCCTGGGCCCTGGAGACCCGCTCAGCCCGCTGCACCCCGCCAGACCGCTACAGATGGCAGGTAAAGTCCCGGGGAGTGTGAGAGAGGCCACGAGGACTAAACAGCTGGAAAACCTACTTTAACTTGCTCGTCGTGTCCTGCTGTGACTGTTTTCTTTTTTTGCGAAGTTCCGAAGCCTTTTTCCATAACTGGATTTTAGTCAGGCGCTCCTTAAAAATAAACGGACACGGACAAGACAGCAGAGGGTTTCATGTCCCAGTGAGCTGCACCTCCTGTATTTCACGGAGTTTTATCTGTGCGCAGTGTTCCTCACACTCTGAATGTCAGAGTGATTTACTGGCCAGGTTTCATCTATATTTTAATGTAAATGTCATGCAGCCACAGGGAAGCTGCGCCCGGTGCCATAACTAACACGTGGAGCTTTTCTGCCTTAAAATGTGGTGGTTTAGGTTAGACTGCAGGTTTGTCCTCCTGTAGAGGCAATGCTTTGTCTTTTGCATTAACTTTTCTGCATACCAGTCAGGCTCGGTAGATTAGATACAGTGGGCGCTGCTGTCAGAAATACACCAAGTTATCACCGCTGGAGGAGGAGTGTGAAACATCACTGTGGGTCCGGGATGCGTTTGGTCTTAATCTGGACATGCTGTGTGGTGCTTTGCGTGTCTGAAACGGGTTGGAGGATTTCTCTGGAAAATTCTCGTTAGCCGTATCGCCAGCTTGCCCTCTTAGTGTTTTTTAATGTATGGCCTATCTTGACCTTGGATTAGATGAGTCAATCAGAGCTGCGCTGTTCTCCTGATATGTGGGTGTATTTACAATACTTTACCACAGCACTATTTAAAGAATGATGGACAAACGCATTGTAGAATTTTGCTGCTATTTTGCAAAATAGATGAGCAGTGTGGAGTTTGTTAAGTAGGCTGTTACTAAGAAAGGTTTCTGTCAGGATGTTTAAAACGGACTCAGCCTCAGTGACAAAGTTGTACATCATGCGTTACAGCAACATGAAGGCTACAGCGGGAAAAGACCTCTATAAAACTCAAAAGCCTTCTCTCTTGTCAGTCCACACACTTTCTCACTTTTATCTGGGACAGACAGATGAATTGATTTCGCCTTCCCTGGGGTTTTCCCCGTCCTTTCTCAACAGCAGAACCAATCTCGGCCCGGCAGCCCGCGCTGCGGCCTCACGTCCACAAACAGCCGGAGAAGACCACCCGGGTCCGGACGGTGCTAAACGAGAAGCAGCTCCACACGCTGAGGACTTGCTACAACGCCAACCCGAGGCCCGACGCCCTCATGAAGGAGCAGCTGGTGGAGATGACCGGCCTCAGCCCGCGGGTGATCCGGGTCTGGTTCCAGAACAAGCGGTGCAAGGACAAGAAGAGGAGCATACTGATGAAGCAGCTGCAGCAGCAGCAGCCCAACGACAAGACGGTAAGAAGGCGGACCAGAGCTGGATAACCTCTGACAGTATCCGGGAATGTGCATGGAAGAGACTACGTTATGCATTTAGAAGTTATTGTTTGACCAAACACAGACCCTAAATGTTGCAACTCTGTCAGATTTTATGTTATTAAATAAATATATTTAGCCCCGGAATAAATTTAAGGTAGCATCTATTTAAGCAGCATGACCAATAAGCTAAACTCAATTTGACCACTTTGACGCATAAAGCTCCAAATCACACAGTTGTCTCCGAGTAAACAGCAGTGGGATGTAACGGTCCCAAGCTGTAGCCATGTTGTGGGATGTGTGCATAAAGTGATTGATGATAAAAGCTGTTCTAAAGGCTGCAGTGTGATATGGACGAGCCCTGCAGGGCAAGATTTCACCATACAATCATATGAATCCGCCTCTGTTTATTTGTTTACTTGTGCTTATTGATTGTCCTCATGATTGCCCCCCCCCCCACTACCACACACACACACACACACACACACACACACACACACACACACACACACACACACACTCCACCACCATCTGTAACACCCAGAGCTAATGATGTGTACACTGAAGTGCTGACCACGGACACGTCCTGTTACAGAACATCCAGGGAATGACGGGCACCCCGATGGTGGCGGCCAGTCCGGAGCGACACGACGGCGGCATCCAGGCCAACCCGGTGGAGGTGCAGAGCTACCAGCCGCCCTGGAAGGTCCTCAGCGATTTCGCCCTGCAGAGCGACATCGACCAGCCGGCCTTCCAACAACTGGTTCGTCCTTTTTCTTCACTAAAGCTCCGAAGGCTCTCATGCTTGATTTAGTTGCAATCGTACATATTCAGTTTATATCTGAGTATTTCACATGCAGGGGCTCCTTCATGCGCAAAATTCAATTTGATCTGTATGGAAAATGTATTTTCAAGAGCAATTTGACCAGACAAATATATGGTATGTGTGTGCAGGCTACTCTTTCCTTTGCTAGGGTTTAGACTATGGTGGGACACTAAAATTCTCTATTGAAAGCAATATTTAATAATTGATGGAGCTTTTCCTCAGTGTCTTTTGTTATTCAAATCCATAATGTTTCCGTGGACATTATGATGCGCATCTATTAAGTGACAGGACGGTTTCATGTTGCTGCAAATGTTTTCTTAGTTTTCCATGTTTTTAGCGATGCCAGTCATCTCAACTAATTGCCCGTTAAATTCCTGTCCTGAGGTAGAGGAAGGCCTGTTCATGATCTGCCCAGGACTCTGGGGTGGGGGGTGAAAAAATAACCCCCGTCCCGTCAGGAGATGCTCCTCGTCTAGAATCACAAACACAGGACTAATGATGGACTTTAAACCTCTGGAGATATATTTATTTTACTCGTATTGGTTTATTTATTCTTTTGGTGTGGCACATCACAGACAACATGACGCAATCTCCGGCGGAGAAGCGCTGAGGCTGCAGGTGGACGTAAAACCACCGTGTGTTTAATAAATTAGTATTTATGGAAAGAACTGGAAATTCCTCCGATCTGCAAGTCGAGCTGTGTTTAGACAAATAGACTTGTATTTATGTAAACATCTGAAACTATTTAATGTAGATATGGATAAATATAATTAGCTATAAATAAGCCATTGCTCATACCTGACCCCATGGACAGCAGCGATGCTGTTTATTTATTTTTGATCACATTAAATAGTCCTACATTGCAGGGATACACGTTTTTTCCCAACCTAGCAGGTTACTACAGTACAACTATCACGCAGAAACTTGAATCCTCAATAAAATAGATAATCCGTCAGAGCGAATATCAAGTCTGCTTTTTGTTGTAAATTAGATTTCTGCTTTTCACTGATGCAAGTTGTTTTTCATAGTTAGGCCTATACGATGGAGCCAGAGAAATTAAGTAGGCTACAGAGCAATAATGTAAACCATAGCGCTTTTTAGATGGACTAAAACATGCGTGTATCCATATTATGTGCCAGCTTTTTGGTCTGTCTCCATCTATGGTGAGAAACAGAATGTGCGTTCCCAGTCGTGGTGTAGGCCTGGCCGGTGTTTCTGACCGCTGCTCCGTGTGTCCCGCAGGTCAGTTTCTCGGAGGGAGGACCGGGTTCGAACTCGACGGGCAGCGAGGTAGCGTCCATGTCGTCTCAGCTTCCAGACACGCCGAACAGCATGGTGTCCAGCCCCATCGAGGCCTGAGCAGACGCAATGGACGGACTGAACTGAACACACAGCCCCCCGTTCATCCCATCCCTCCCGGCTGCACCAAAACAACCCCCTGGTTGTATTTTGACACTGTGAAGACAATCATGGGATTTTACCACAGCCACACATTCTAATGTCCTTCCAGAAGAGACGGACGTATGCGTCATCATGGCCGGTGCTGCACGTTCACACGCCTGGTAACAGTTGCCAAAACGAGAAGACATGAACCTGACTCCATCGATAAACGGGACCTCTGAGTAGGAGAGAAATCGAAATCCTATACTTGCGAAATGCTGTGCGCTACTTTGAATAGAAAACTGGTGATTTTTTTTAAATTCGATACACGCACCTCATCATATAATAGACCATTGGAGGGGAACAGCACTGCTTTTCTTCATTTAATTACACAATTCCTTCATGACCCAAGTACTAAAGCATTTGCAACAAGGTATACCTCTATTTTGCCACAAGCTTCGTGGGACATTTGTGTGAATCAGTGTCCGTCCGAGATTTTTTTTTCTTTTCCCAAAGATGTGTATAATTAATCATAAGTTAAAAAAAATACCGTTAGCTCTGGAAGAAAATGTTTCGTTTGTTCCCGTGCAACAAAATTTATTTATTATTTATTGTCGACAAATTTGCCACCTTTTGTGTAACTTTCTTAACTGAAGTAAAAAGAAACAAAAAGACTGGAGTTTGGTCTGTGGGTTTTCTATCACAATTTCATGTTTTTTTAAGGATAATTTATTAAATAGGACCATAAGGAGTTTTCTTTAAAGTGTTTGTTTTTTCCTCTTTTTGAATATCCACACACGAGGCGGAACAGCAGATCTATTAAATGGCCTGGTGGATATGCTGGTTAACTGGGTGTCGTGTTGGTGCAGATGTTGTCTCGGTTTACCTGCTGGCGTGACGACCAGAACAAACTCCACTGCTGAACATCTCCATCTTCACAAAGCTTCATAAAATATCATTTTCTGGAATCAAAGTGATCAAATCTGACAGTGAAATTAGATCATTTTAAACGGACGAATGACTTTAAATAGATCCTTAGAACCAGGATCTTTAATTATGTTTTTCCCTCCCTGTCACAGTGGCAGGTCACTGAACATTTCTACCGGCCGCGTATTGCAGAGCGCTTTGTAATTGTGCACACCGAGTCAGTGGTACCAGACAGTAAAAATACGGAATGTAACCTTAATCCATGACAAGTTTCAACTCAGGAATTGTTTTAAAAAATAATATTTCTACCATGGTGGCAGATGACCTGTAATTTTAACCTGCCACAGCCATTCACCCTGTATTTGGCAGGTGGCAGGTGCTAATTACCCTCCCTGCTTAGAAGCAAATGTCATTATCTTGATTTTAGAGTCCTCATCTGTCCTCATACTTACAGGACAGAGGTATTGTTTCAGAAGATTTCAACACAATGAAAACTGCTCTGGGAATAAGTGCAATAATGCAACACTTGCTCATGTTTTAAGAACAATCTGAAAAGAAAGGACTCAGGTGTACCTGGCAATGCCAACCTGATTCAGACATAAATAGAAATATATTGACATAAACTGGGGTAATATATGGTCTGAATTTAGGATTTAAGTTTCTGACAACTCATACAAGAATAATGTGTTGATTTTCATGTCAAAGCTTTGTTAGAAGTTGCTGTTTTTATTCTTCAGTTATAAAAAAACAAAACAAAACAGAAAAATTATTAATTTGATGATGAGCATGTTCAATTTTGGGGAAACTCCAGTGACCCCCTGTGTAATCTGAACCATCGCTATGTTAAACAAAGTGTCACGAGCATTTTCTTTTTTACTGTATCTTTTTTTGTAAGTTGATTGATGTGTGAGGACCTGTCTGAGCCAAATCAGGTTCTCCATCTCTAAAAACACCAACAACCAATACCTGATCAGGGAATGTTTCCATATGTGTAAAAAACAGGTTTTAAACAGTGTCTTACTTTGAATGTGTTCCCTGACAGATTTCCTCATCCTATGCCTTCGGTTAATGCAACACTGAACTCTCTCTGTATGTCTGAGATTGTTCATTGAAATATGGAGAACAAACTAACAGAGAGGGACGCGACTTGATGATTTATTTCTGTCACTTCTGTCACTGGTGTTCTGCTTAATGCTGCTTAATTCATTCCACAGTGCATCAGCCTCCTGTCCCCCAAGCTTTCTTTGCAGCAACATCTGCAGTTTCCAGAAAGCGTCTTACCTTGAACTGAATTTATAGACAGTTGACAAGATGTCTTAGAATTACAATTAATTAGTTGATTTAGTTGAAACAAACAAATCTCTCAAATTAAGCCTCCAGGATCATTGTCCCTCTGCAGGACATGAGGGGAATGTTAAAATCAGCACATATTAAAGCATATTTGTAAATGCTTGCAGCTGTCAATTTTACTGTTAAAACCACTGAAAAATAGTTAATTTGTCATAAACAGTACACAGCAACACTAACTGCCTTAACTGACTTTTAAAAAAGGAACACCATGATGATAAACTGTTTTTGTCATATTAATTCTTTAAAATATAAGTTTCCAGTATAGATGGATGCTCCGCGTAAGGACTTACTTAAAATTACTGTATAAAGAAAAGCTGACATGCTGCTTACAATGCTGTTGCATTCTGGGATTGAAGAGAAGGATGAGTCAGTGAGGTCATGTAAGCATCACTGGGAGAACAACAGAGGACAAGCTAACAGACAGCAAAGCATTTTCTACAAAGTCAAACATGAGGACACAACAGTCGTCGACTGTGTTCAGCGTTACTGCCGCAGTGTTGACTGAAACTGAAAATGTGTTGGAATTTAGCTTGAGTCTAACTGCAAAGGCTGACCGAGGTTGTGTCCCAGTGCGTCACTGCTTCTGGAGTTAGAGTTTAAATAGCATGTTGTCATTGTCTTCACCTGCATATTTATTACAATGACATGTCCAATTGTGACTGAAACCGAGTTGGCAAATTTCCACTGCCTATGTCCAGGGAGCTTTATATTATAGGTGTTTTAAAATAGACCGTAACACTGTTTATAGTTAGAATTAGACTAAAAGAGGGGTTCTGAACCAGCCATGACACAACATGTGGCTTATAACAAGACTAGCTTACTATGTGAAATTAATTTGTGTACAAAAACACACAATTCAGAAACAATAAACAGTAAATGTCCTTCAATCAAAGTAGGAACTTTAATGTACAATATATGGATAAAGGATACAAGCATACAGGCTTTTTTATGTAGTTGTCCAGTGTACACAAGCAGGTTACAAGGAATCAATCATTCGTCTCTAATTGTTAGTTTGTATGATATTCTGAGAAAACCATGATGATTGTGGAAGATTTGTTTCCAACTGTGAAGGCAAATGAAATGTCATGTTGAAATTTAATGTGTGACCATGAAGTGATACCACCAACAGTACCACCTGTAGCCTTGGTGTAGTTTGCACTGCAGCTAATGACTGAAGTTAGTAATGGGTGAAGTCACACCAGCAAGCTGAATGCAATGAAGATCTTTCATTAGCTGATTGAGTTTCCTCTTGATGGAGTCAGAGTCTTCAGTCTTTTTTTTTCTTTCGGGCATTATGGACACATTTCAACAAGGACATTTGTTGCGACTGTTTTCATTTTTGCTTGGTTAAAGCTGGAGTCTGTAACTTTACAAAAGATAGAAAGAAATGTATGAAATAGACATTACATTAACATAATTTTGATTCATATTTGATCAGTGCTGCCTAGTTTGACAGTTTGATCGGTTCATGTGCTTCACAAGCAGTGAAAAGCTGCTGCTTCAGAGACTGCTGAGCTCTGATTGGTTGTTTTTCTCTGCGCAAGTGTTGCATATGGAGCACTAAGAGGAGGCAGAGGAACCCAATTATTAGAAGAAGAAGAACAAGATCAACCTTTATTAGTCCCACTTGGGGAAATTCAATTTTTACACTCTGTTGTAACTTATACACAGTACATGCAGGACCCATATACATGCATCAAATGGAGAGGTGTCAGAGTGAGGGGGCTGCTCCTGACAAGCGCCCCGAGGTTCCCAAGCCAACGAGGTTGCCAAGCCAACTCCCTACAGACTGAGCTACTGCCGCTACTGCTTATCTGTCTCATGTACTACTGCCAAGATATAGTGACCGTTTGAGTCACTAAAATGTTATTTGTATTATAGTTACCATCTGTAGGCTTCAGACTCTAGCCAGAGACTTGTATGCACCGTTTAGCAGCAGGTAAAGCTGTGGAGCATCTCTGTACAATTTCTAATTGTTTCTTGCTGATTTAAAGATGAGATAACCATCTCTGGAGCAGGTACGCAATGAATCAGAATCATTGCAACATTGTCAATGAATTCCCAAATGACAAAACTTATGAGCGAGCACAAAACACATTTATATATTATTATAAATATGCAAGACAAGAAATGGGAGCATTCTGGACCAGAAAGCTTAGAACAAGTTGAGAGTGAGCGAGGACGGAGGGCTTTATCTTCCTTCGAGTGTATTGCCTCTGGCATTTTCGCTACATAGAGGAAAATACCACACACTGTGCCTGTCTGTCTAGTATTTCCATGTCTTGCCATTCGAAGAGATGCAGTGGGGGGAGTGTCACCAGCAATCCACCAATGCACTGTAATTTTTGTGTCAAGATTCACTGTATTTTGCACCCTGTGTCTTCTTCTCAGGGATGGTCAACAGCACAGTGCACCTATGCACATAGTATGCTTTTCTTGTCTGTTTCTCGCTCATTCTACTATTTCCAACCCGTAAAAACTTCTACATGCAAGGATACAATTTCACTCCAATTTCAGCAATAATTTCCAAAAGGAGAGTAAAGATGAATGTCTTATTCTCAGCAGCAGTTGTCATCCACAACAGCTCCCATGCTGTACATGTAGGTCTTGTCTGTCAGTTTATTGACTCCTCATATCCATTTAAAGGCTGGTGATATGGCAAATATACAGTCTGGGTGAAAATAAGTAAGTTCAGCTTTGCAAATGAGTCCTTTGAGGCAGCCATTTTTTTAACCACTGATTTCACTACTTGATGCAAATAAACTCGCAGACTTGATTTAAAGGCAACATACACACATTTTCAGGTTCATACTTGTATTTTGGGTTTCTAGAACATATTAACGCATATTAACGCTGTAGTAAGTGACAATTTTTTGGCATAATTTGACAAAAATTCCACAATAACTTTTCAGCATATTGAAATTCAAGTGTTCTAAGAAAAAAACTCAACCTCTGCTCCTCCTCATGGCTCTGTGTTCAGGCTTTAAAAAAATCTAGCCTACGACTGGAGACTTTGACCAATCACAGGTCATTTCAGAGAGAGAGCTTTCCCATTGGCTGTGCTCCAGCTGGTGGGTGGTGCTTGACATTCTCTCAAGAGATCTCAACATATCTGTCAGGTCACAAACTTTCTCATTTTGCAGCTGAACAGTAACTGCAAGATGTTTGTGAAAACTGAAGAGAGAAATAACCATTACAGTAACAGAATATTGATTCATATTTGATCAGCGCTGCCTAGTTTGACCGTTTGGTCGGAGTTCATGAATGATTGGCTCATGGCTGTCATACACTGCAGATCGACAGCTGACCTCAGATCAACTCTGATGTAGGCTGTTTTCTTCCGGTCTGTGAAATCCAGGAGGACACCGGAGGACACATGGTTACCTATTTCATGTACTGCTGTCAGGAAATAGCGATCGTTTTATAAAAATAACTTTTTTTTAATCATATTTGCTCCAATCTTGCCTACCGGAGCTTCAATGTTCAGAAAACACACTCCTTTTCTGTCTATACTTGTATTCACCCTCAGTCTGTAATGCTCCATTTTAGCGCCTGTCCTTTGAAGCTCCCTTCCCAAAACAGCCCAGTCTCCTCTGATTGGCTTGAGAGAAAAATACAGTGCATGAAGTGAACGCTGTGGGTGCTATTATTGCTGCTAAATGTATGTTCTTGTTGCATGATGATGTGGTGCAGATTTTTCACATTACAAAACAGTTAAATAATAATGCTAATTATATAATAACATAATAATTGTTTTAGTAGTAATAATGCAATAGTTGCCATAATGAATGTAATGGCTTCATATATAGGGGGAAATCACATTCAGACGTCTTTAACATTACAATGTGCACTGGAAAAAAGTTAGCAGTGATGTAAAATACATAACATGACAATGGGCTACAATGTGGAACAGAGATGTGATTAGATCCTCTGAGGGCAGGATTAAGGTTTGATTAGTTTGTTGAAAAAAATGTGGAAAAGAAAATCCCTGAGCCAGTTCACACAGTCTGAAGTATGTATGAATTTCCTGTGAAACGATTAAACATTAAAACAACATTCAAACATTTAAACTGTGAAACAGAAGCCATGTCAGCTGAGTTTATTGAGCCCTCAGAGTGAGACACACTCTGCCTACAGTGGTGCCTCTCCTCTGTTGTATGGATGGGGATCTGGGC
This sequence comes from Pterois miles, assembly GCA_947000775.1. NCBI lineage: Eukaryota > Metazoa > Chordata > Actinopteri > Perciformes > Scorpaenidae > Pterois > Pterois miles. The sequence continues at coordinate 3,500,155 of CAMQGK010000058.1, read as the reverse complement.
AGGGGGAAGCTAAGAACCAGGACAAAGAGTCCTGATAACATACCCTACAGGTTTGTCTGGCTCTGGGACTGTATTCGGAGCCGATGGAGAGATGGAACAAAAGCAGCACTGTACCCTGGGCAGGCTGAAGGAAACAATTGCAGGCCTCTGGATGA